>JARFXV010000799.1:107500-695438 GCA_031761425.1 Cosmopolites sordidus
TATATATATATATATATATATATATATTATCTATATATATATATATTATCTATATATATATATATATATATATATATATATATATATATATATATATATATATATATATATATATATATATATGTATATATATATATTATATATATATATATATATATATATATATATATATATATATATATATATATATATATATATATATATATTGTGACCTCTGAGTTACACCAGCCGGTCTTTATGTCCCTATAGTTACAAATTAGAGGTTATTTCCTCTATTCTGACAATAGTAAAAAGATAGATATATAACGCGATAGATATATATTACGAGTCCAATTGCCACTCGGGCTTAGCGGAACCAAAGACGGAAAGCACTACCAAAGGTCAAAAAAACTTTGCTGTGGCGGATCACGCCAACACAAAACGTAATGCAGCCTCGCTGCGAGGAGCTCGCAGGAACATCTCTAGATTCACTTCCCAAGCGAATACAAATGAGTTAACTAAAGTCTGCGACACCAAACGGAAACGCTATCTAATCCTAAGGTTACGAGTCTCAAATGCTACTTGAGCTCGGCAGAACCAAAGGCGGACAGCTTTGTCAAGTGTCAACCAAATTACCGTGGCGAATCACACCAACACGGAACGTAACGCAAATCACCGCGAAAAATCGCAGATATAGTCTCACGATTTACTTCTCAAGTAAATCTACACAATCTGTCTCCGTGGCAATTCACGCCAACGCGAAACTTAATGCAGAACGACCGCGAAAAATTCGCACAGCCAATTCATGACTTACTTCCCAAGTAAATCCAACCTGGCTAAGTAAAACTTGCGACACCGAACTGAAACGCTAGCTGTTCCTAAGGTTACGAGCTCAATCGCCACTCTGGTACAACGGAACCAAAGGCAGACATCAACGTCCAGTTTCGACAAAACAAAAACTTTTCCGTGGCAATTTATGCCAACGCGAAACTTCTACCGACCGTAACTTGGCTAAAACCAGCGACATGCAATGGAAATGCCATCTGATCATAAGGTTACGAGGTAAATCGCCGCACGGGCACAGCGGAACCAAAGGTGGACAACACTGCCATATGTCGACACAACGAAGTAAGGCCCTTACTTCACTTAAACAAAACCTAGAATTACTCTCTAGTAAGTAATCTAGACAAACTCAAAACGGAGAAACAAAGATTTCTCCTCTCAAATAAGATGCGTCTAGCGCAAACTTGAGGACGTAACACAGGCTTGTTCTTACTGAACAAGTCTGGAAAAGTACAAAAAGGGAAAGAAAAAGAAAAGTAAAAAGTAACGTTTCCAAAAAAGAACTAAAAAGGCTGAGCGAGGCTGTACCTAAAAACTGCTAGCGCAGAACAAAAAATAAATCAAAAACGTCACTGAGTCTAACCATGGTCAACTCCGGGAACATCGGAAGATTCTACACATGGTAATAAATCTTTAACGTGCCATTTCCCTGCACGTGACCCATGATTTTTTCGTAAACTAAAGGAGACAACTTCTTAAAACAAAGGAAATAATGTGTTTGAGGCTAAGTTTCGATGCGAATTTATCGGGAACACTCGACAACTTCTCGTTAGGACGCCAAACTCTATCACCCACTTTAAAACTTACATCCCGTTTCCGGAGGTTATAGGATTTTGAATTCCTCTCATATGCGGAGTGAAGTTTCCGACGCACCTCAACAAACAAATTACGAAACTCTTTCAAGTTCTCGGCATAAGTGCCCCTGTCACCTGGTACGACTTCAATAGATTGGCCCGGGAAAGGGGAGTTAAAATATTGAGGAGAATAAAACGTGGTGAACCATTGCTTAACTTTATACCTGTCACATAATTCCTTCATACCCCTGGTCTTGAAATTCGGAGCGTTATCTCAAATCTGGATTTGGGGAACTCCAACTGAAAGGAATATGTGATTCGCTATATGGTTCATGACCGCTGGGCATTTGGCATTTCTCAACGGAAAAATGAACGTGTACTTAGAAAACCAATCCGCGGCTACCAATAACCATTTGTTACCATTTCTGGAACGAGGAAAAGGACCTATAAAATCCACCGAAAAGATTTGACCAGGTCGGTCAACTACCTTCTCCTTACCCATAATACCAATCTTACTTAAGTTTGAGTGTTTCTGAGCGCCACACACCAAACACTTTCTTACGAATCTCAAAATATCTAATCTCATCTTAGGCCAATAATACATCTCCTGTACTCGGAACAAGGTTTTCCGAAAACCAAAATGGCCACTAGTGGGACGAATATGACACGACTCGATAATTTTCGCTCTCTGAGGTTTAGGGACCAAGGTTTTCCACTCTCGAATATTAAAAGTATGATTCTGCTTACAAGGAATGAATTTTTAAATGTAGTGGTTCTCAACTCGCCATTGAGGAAATTTGTCCGGGTTGTTTACAATCTTTTCACGGAGCGCAATATACCAGGGGTCAAGAGAATTTAATTCGATCGAGATGGATGAAACTTGCAAACACTTATTCTCGGAATCTGCTGAAAGGCTACTCTCTGCCTCAGGATGCGGTATTCTACTCAAAGCATCAGGAACCAAGTGCATAGAACCTTTTCTATGCTGTAGGTCAAAAGTATGCTGTCTTAACCTCAGTAACCAACGACTAAGTTTACCTGACGGAGTGTTTAAATTAAAAAGCCACAGGAGACTAAAATGATCAGTGATGACCGTAAAACGAGAACCTTCTATCCAAGGCCTAAACTTTTCAATACAGAATATAACGGCTAGACATTCACGCTCCGTCACTGAATAATTCTTCTCCGCTCTAGATAAGGAGCGACTCGCGTAAGCGATTACTCGTTCCTCTCCGTCTATAAACTGGGTCAACATACCTCCAATGCCGACATCAGACACATCGGACTGAACGAAAAATTTCTGACTAAAATCAGGCTGAGCTAAGATTGGTGCACTTATAAGTTTATGTTTGATGGCTAAAAATGCAGACTCCGCTCTCTCATTCCACTCTATGGCTTGTTTTTTCTTCTTGCCTTTAAGAAGGTCGTTCAAGGGACTAACAAGAGAAGAAAAGTCCTTAATAACCTACGGTACCATGAACACATACCAATGAAACGTTTCCCTCGGTTGAAGTGCGCGGACGCGGATAGTTCGACATAGACTCAACCTTTGACGGATCAGTAGCTAGATGTACTAGATGTACGGTAGCAATTGTTACCGACTATATACCCTAAATACTTTAAAGATGTCTTAAAAAAATGGCATTTTTCTAAATGAACAGTAAGACTAGCTTCCTTAAGTAGGTTCTTAGCGGTCTTTAAAAGTTCCACATGATGTTCCCAGGTAGGAGAGCATACCAATATGTCATCCATCCACCTGATGGCCTAACTAGTTTTTTGAGCACTTAGGACAAGAACCAAGCTTAACTTTAGGTTCATCACAACGGAAGCAGAAAACTGTTCTCTTCTCGGTACACGAACGAAAGGTGTGATTTACTCCTTTACAGTTGAAACACACAACCTTAGGTTTAGGGCTATTTTTCTTATCTCCCTTGCACACAACCGCAGGAGGTCTCCCAGAATCTTTACCAAAACTACGAACATCCTTGCCACTAGAACAACTTGACTCACAGTGAAGTGGATCTTCCTTAGAACCACCAGCACTCTTTCTCTTATCTCGACGTGACCAGCCACTCTTATGAGGGTCATCGAAAGCAAACAACTGAGAGGGTTTTCTAGAAGTAGAGGGTAGAACATCCTCCAACTTCCTACACAAAGCAGATAATTCGGAGACAGTAACAGTATTGTGTAACGCCAACTGCGCCACATATTCAGGCAACAAGTTCCTCCGGATGTACTTGACTCTGGTAACTTCAGCAGGGGTCACGGACAACCGAGAGAACAAATTCTCCATCTGAGCCACATAAATAATAACTGTTTCTGCGCGTCTCTGTTTCCTCTACCGGATTTGTTCCCAGACATCATCGTCTGCATGAGGAGACAAAAAATCTCTCTTCAACCTCGAAACAAGACCCGACCAATCTGACACAACACCCCTAACACTTCGGAACCACACAAAGGCGTCGCCAACAAAAAATTCGACAGCTGAATTAAAAGGTTCTATCTCTGAAAAATTACGAGACTGGAATAAGTCGGAAAGTCGCTCCAAGAAACTAAAAACATTTTTTCGAAATCGAAATCGAAAAACCAACACTATAAAAACTGAGCGAATTTTTTTGTAAGTAATAGTCCAGTTTATAGTTTAATAAATTGTTAACTTTAAATCTTTCGCCAGCCATCATGATATAACAAAATTTAAAAAGCAGATCAAAAACAACAATGTAATAATAAAAATAAAGTTTACCAAAAAAGTTTACATTCCCAGATCTTTTTGAATACACCCGGTATTAAATTAAAAAAAAAATAAACTAGCTCTCCCGGTATCCCAGATACAATACTGTAATAGAAAATAGATTAACTGTATATTAACTCATAAATTGCAAATATACAAGGTCATTGTACATTATTCTAAAATAAGAATATAAAATAAAACTGTAAAGTAAAATTGAAAGGATGCTATCGAAGGCGAATTTTGTTTTCTCAAAAAATTGTTGACGAACTGATAAGAAAATTCCTTCCTTCTCGCAAATATATTTATTTCGGATATTTAGTTATTTTAATTTGACCTTGACATTTAAAATTTCCAAATTACAGTATCATTATCCGGTACAGCTAAGGATTGTTCTTCGCTATCTCGATGGTTTTTTTTTCTTGAAAAAGATTTGGAAATGCGTTTCCGTATTAACTAGCGATTTTATTGACTTCTAATGTTTCTATTCATTATCAAATTTACAATTCTTCCGTACTTGTGCTTTCTTTTTTGAGATTGTGTTTAAAACGCTAGCATCAAACTGTCCTTGAAATCAAGCCCCACGTTGTTGGGCGTCAAATTTATGTGACCTATTATTTTCTCTTTTGAAACAAAATAAAAAATATATAGATTACAGCGACGGCAGCTGTTCGCCGGGAGCACCGGGAAGAAGGTCCAGGACAGAATGAAGCCACGACAAAAGTTGAGCGCCACCCGGTTACTTCATATATCAGAAAAGACCCTGGAACCGGTAAGGGGTCTATCTTAAATAAAACGGTTTACTAGAATTTTATACATATATATTATAAAAGCTCAATCAAAAAAGAACGACACAAAGCACAAAAAAGAAACAACTAAAGCTATCAAACAAAAGACACGGGAAGGTTTAGGGAAGGTGGTTCTCCAAACCTTACCGTGAAAGAAATCAAAAATCAAATTCACAGCTCTGAGTTACACCAGCTGGTCTCTATGTCCCTATACTTACAAATTAGAGGTTATTTCCTCTATTCTGACAATAGTAAAAAGATAGATATATAACGCTAGGGTAACCAAGAATGGTCAGACGGCAAATAGATACAAAATATAAGATGATAACGTGACCATTATCAGTATAAGAAATTATGGTAATAATGTATTTGAGTACGACTGCGGGCAGTCCGGTATCCCTTTGCGGGGGTCCTGAAATAATCTCGATCTGACCAACCGGTTACTCTGCCACGTGGCGCCAAAAAGGTGTAAGGTTTCCACGATGGTCGGGCTCTGTAATAGGTGGTCGTTCAATGGCCTGGTGTCTGTTGATCGGATTCTCTGCTGCCGGGTCGTAAAACCCTCTATAAGAATATCAGAAAAATCAACCCAAGCGTGACTTGGGCAGCAACCTACATACCTCGGTCGGAAGGGTAAGGCGCGAAAACGTCCGCTCACCTGGAGATTTGGAGTTAGACTGTCTTGCCTTGTCCCAACGATACCGAAGCTCTTTCAGTTAAGAATTTGTCCGAAATAAACCTACCAGTGGTGATCAACAATTTACGAATGCTACCTGTAGCGATCAAGAATTTGTGAACGCTACATTATCCCCCTCCAAAAAGAAAATTAAAGACCTCGAGAGGAGGCTTTAATATTGATTGGTCCATATCGGAGATTACCTTGAAGCGTATACCTATGGAATGGAACACTGGAATAGTGGAACAGTGGTAAGGAAATACCCAATCTATCCGAAAAGAAAATACGAAAAAAAGTAAATATCCTCTTGTATACCAAATACAAAAAGAGAATATAGATACAACGTGCGCACTCTAAAGTACATACCAAACGATATTCAAAACACAACACCAAATAAATTTCGGAAGATAACTCATCTACCCAGAAAGTCGTCTAGGAACCCAAGGCTATGACTTAACAGACGTCATGCTGATCAAGCTGGTTAGATCACAACGGCTAGGTGGGTGCGACGGTAACTCAGTTGGCATTGCGTGTCCTTAACGAAAACTGAAAGGGAAGACACCTTGTTTACCAACCTCAGCTGAACAACACAACACTCGCAGCCACGTCTCCAGACCTCCCGTAAAACAATCTGAGAGCAAGTGAACTTCCAAAAGGTGGAAAAAACGTAACAATAACCGCTATATCCACCACAATAAGGAAGTGAAATATAGTTTTCACCAAACTAAAATTTACAAAAAACTCAAACGAAATTAAATGATAATCTACAAGGTGAACCGTAAAACAAACACTGCCATAGGCCTTCCGGAACGCACTCTGAGGGAGCTGAGACGCCACCCAGTAGTGACACCCAATTTCGAGGCGAAGTCGCAACCAGATGATCACCTCCCGTAGTGTGTCCTTCTCTGAGAATGGTCCAAGGACTGTATCCCGAAATCCTAGGGCACCGGTCCTAAAACGGCCCTTAAAAATGGAAAAATACTCAGTGATCTACATTGAATAAAAATAACTTTAAAGCCTGCATGATAGTGAACTAAGATGCGAGGTAAAATAAAGAAAACCGAACATAGTTGGGTCTAGAAATAGGACTGAGGGAATACGAGTAGCGGAATAAGCAATAACGAGCGCTTGCGAAACACAGAAGCGTGGTTGTCACTAGGTTTAGTCTTGATGACTTTCGCGTATCACACGTCCCTATGGGAGTCACAATAACTAGGTCAAATTCGGTAGGTCATGATTGGTGCGGACTTCTAAACCAGAAAACCAAACAAGCTTGTCGCTGAGAGAAAATAACGCATTTCCCTCGTAACATTCAATCGTACCAATTTAAAAATCTAGACAAGGAAAAATCTATTGGCTGAATGCTATAATTGTTGGTTATGAGAAAGGCCTAAAATCCAAGCATAAATACATTTATGTTTGCCTAAATCTTTCCCACGGCTTGCGCCAAACTAGCTAGCGAAAGGTAGTACCAACATATTCACCATCAAACCCGGGCCAAAGGCCAACGACACCGAATGGAAGCGCTATTAATCCTAAGGTTACGAGTCCAATTGCCACTCGGGCTTAGCGGAACCAAAGGCGGAAAGCACTACCAAAGGTCAAAAAAACTTTGCTGTGGCGGATCACGCCAACGCAAAACGTAATGCAGCCTCGCTGCGAGGAGCTCGCAGGAACAACTCTAGATTCACTTCCCAAGCGAATACAAATGAGTTAACTAAAGTCTGCGACACCAAACGGAAACGCTATCTAATCCTAAGGTTACGAGTCTCAAATGCTACTTGAGCTCGGCAGAACCAAAGGCGGACAGCTTTGTCAAGTGTCAACCAAATTACCGTGGCGAATCACACCAACACGGAACGTAACGCAAATCACCGCGAAAAATCGCAGATATAGTCTCACGATTTACTTCTCAAGTAAATCTACACAATCTGTCTACGGCCAGCGACACGGTATGGAAATGCTATCAGGTCCTAAGGTTACGAGTTCAATCGCCACTCGGGCACAACGGAACCAAAGAGAGACATCACGGCCATGTGTCAACCAAAGAAAACGTCTCCGTGGCAATTCACCCCAACGCGAAACTTAATGCAGAACGGCCGCGATAAATTCGCACAGCCAATTCATGACTTACTTCCCAAGTAAATCCAACCTGGCTAAGTAAAACTTGCGACAACGAACTGAAACGCTAGCTGTTCCTAAGGTTACGAGCTCAATCGCCACTCTGGCACAACGGAACCAAAGGCAGACATCAACGTCCAGTGTCGACAAAACAAAAACTTTTCCGTGGCAATTTATGCCAACGCGAAACTTCTACCGAACGTAACTTGGCTAAATCCAGCGACATGCAATGGAAATGCCATCTGATCATAAGGTTACGAGGTAAATCGCCGCGCGGGCACAGCGGAACCAAAGGTGGACAACACTGCCATATGTCGACACAACGAAGTAAGGCCCTTACTTCACTTAAACAAAACCTAGAATTACTCTCTAGTAAGTAATCTAGACAAACTCAAAACGGAGAAACAAAGATTTCTCCTCTCAAATAAGATGCGTCTAGCGCAAACTTGAGAACGTAACACAGGCTTGTTCTTACTGAACAAGTCTGGAAAAGTACAAAAAGGGAAAGAAAAAGAAAAGTAAAAAGTGACGTTTCCAAAAAAGAACTAAAAAGGCTGAGCGAGGCTGTACCTAAAAACTGCCAGCGCAGAACAAACAATAAATCAAAAACGTCACTGAGTCAACCATGGTCAACTCCGGGAACATCGGAAGATTCTACACATGGTAATAAATCTTTAACGTGCCATTTCCCTGCACGCGACCCATGATTTTTTCGTAAACTAAAGGAGACAACTTCTTAAAAACAAAGGAAAGAATGTGTTTGAGGCTAAGTTTCGATGCGAACTTATCGGGAACACTCGACAACTTCTCGTTAGGACGCCAAACTCTATCACCCACTTTAAAACTTACATCCCGTTTCCGGAGGTTATAGGATTTTGAATTCCACTCATATGCGAAGTGAAGTTTCCGACGTACCTCAACAAACAAATTACGAAACTCTTTCAAGTTCTCGGCATAAGTGCCCCTGTCACCTGGTACGACTTCAATAGATTGGCCCGGGAAAGGGGAGTTATAATATTGAGGAGAATAAAACGGGGTGAACCATTGCTTAACTTTATACCTGTCACATAATTCCTTCATACCCCTGCTCTTGAAATTCGGAGCGTTATCACAAATCAGGATTTGGGGAACTCCAACTAAAATAAATATGTGATTCTCTATATGGTTCATGACCGCTGGGCATTTGGCATTTCTCAACGGAAAAATGAACGTGTACTTAGAAAACCAATCCGCGGCTACCAATAACCATTTGTTACCATTTCTGGAACGAGGAAAAGGACCTATAAAATCCACCGAAAAGATTTGACCAGGTCGGTCAACTACCTTCTCCTTACCCATAATACCAATCTTACTTAAGTTTGAGTGTTTCTGAGCGCCACACACCAAACACTTTCTTACGAATCTCAAAATATCTGACCTCATCTTCGGCCAATAATACATCTCCTGTACTCGGAACAAGGTTTTCCGAAAACCAAAATGGCCACTAGTGGGAGGAATATGACACGACTCGATAATTTTCGCTCTCTGAGGTTTAGAGACCAAGGTTTTCCACTCTCGAATATTAAAAGTATGATTCTGCTTACAAGGAATGAATTTTTAAATGTAGTGGTTCTCAACTCGCCATTGAGGAAATTTGTCCGGGTTATTTACAATCTTTTCACGGAGCGCAATATACCAGGGGTCAAGAGAATTTAATTCGATCGAGATGGATGAAACTTGCAAACACGTATTCTCGGAATCTGCTGAAAGGCTACTCTCTGCCTCAGGATGCGGTATTCTACTCAAAGCATCAGGAACCAAGTGCATAGAACCTTTTCTATGCTGTAGGTCAAAAGTATGCTGTCTTAACCTCAGTAACCAACGACTAAGTTTACCTGACGGAGTGTTTAAATTAAAAAGCCACAGGAGACTAAAATGATCAGTGATGACCGTAAAACGAGAACCTTCTATCCAAGACCTAAACTTTTCAATACAGAATATAACGGCTAAACATTCACGCTCCGTCACTGAATAATTCTTCTCCGCTCTAGATAAGGAGCGACTCGCGTAAGCGATTACTCGTTCCTCTCCGTCTATAAACTGGGTCAACATACCTCCAATGCCGACATCAGACACATCGGACTGAACGAAAAATTTCTGACTAAAATCAGGCTGAGCTAAGATTGGTGCACTTATAAGTTTCTGTTTGATGGCTAAAAATGCAGACTCCGCTCTCTCATTCCACTCTATAGCTTGTTTTTTCTTCTTGCCTTTAAGAAGGTCGTTCAAGGGACTAACAAGAGAAGAAAAGTCCTTAATGAACCTACGGTACCATGAACACATACCAATGAAACGTTTCCCTCGGTTGAAGTGCGCGGACGCGGATAGTTCGACATAGACTCAACCTTTGACGGATCAGTAGCTAGATGTACTAGATGTACGGTAGCAATTGTTACCGACTATATACCCTAAATACTTTAAAGATGTCTTAAAAAATGGCATTTTTCTAAATGAACAGTAAGACTAGCTTCCTTAAGTAGGTTCTTAGCGGTCTTTAAAAGTTCCACATGATGTTCCCAGGTTGGAGAGCATACCAATATGTCATCCAGATACGAGAAAATATGTGGTTCGTATTTAGGTCCAAATATCGAATCAACCAACCTCTGTTGTGTTTGTGCCGCATTGCACAAGCCAAAGGGAAGGACTGTAAACTGAAATTGTCCACGACCGATAACCGAAAAAGCGGTTTTTTCTTTAGAAGCGTCTTCAAGTGGTATTTGCCAAAATGTCTTTCTCAAGTCAATGGAGGAAATGTATTTGGCATTTCGTAAGTTACTCAGTATTCTGTCTACGTGGGGTAATGGAAAACTATTGTGTTTCGTCAGAGCGTTCAAAAATCTTCCATCAAAACAAAATCTATATTCACCCGTGGGCTTCCTTACCAAAAGCGTTGGAGAGCACCATGGACTATGAGATTCCTCGACTACGTCCAACTGGATCATAGAATCTAACTCTTTATTCAGAATATCTTGCATATAGGGGGATAGTAAATAAGGTTTCTTTTTGAAAGGTTGGTTATCACCCGCATCTATAGAGAGTTTAATCTTATCGGTCCGTCCTAACCTATCCTTCCTGTCAAGTTCTCTAAAAGAATCTAACAGTTATAGAGCCTCCGCCCTTTGGATAACGGAAAGATCGTCAATGGAAGAAAGTTTGGATACTGGAGGGTTATCAGAATCTTTTCGTACCGCACCTAACATGAAGTCATCATTGTGAATCGACCAATGATTATTCTTAAAATTCATTACTAGATTAAAACTCCTAGCAAAATCGATACCAAAAATAAAAGAATGTGTTACAGAGGGTACTATATGGACTTTAATGATTCGACAACAATCGTTAATAAAAATCGGTAGGTCTGCAAGACCAGCAACCTTCTGTCGAGTTCCATCGGCAGTAAACAGACTAGAGTTATTGCTTTGACGAATTTTAATCTTGAGTCTCTTTAAGATCTTAACTCCGCTAGCACCAACTATAGAGGTGTTAGCTCCAGAATTTAATAAAACAATGATGTTCTGATCCTAAAGTTTGGCGGAAATATATGGACGATTGTCATTAACCCTTTTTAGAAACAATGGCAAAACTTCCGAATCACGGGTATAAGTCTTATAAAGTTAGATACGTGTTCTAACCATTTGTTCCAACCTGACCTGTTAACGTGCGACCTTGCGGTTTACCTTCTATCAGGATACCGACCGCATGCGACACCTGATGGCCTAACTAGTTTTTTGAGCACTTAGGACAAGAACCAAGCTTAACTTTAGGTTCACCACAACGGAAGCAGAAAACTGTTCTCTTCTCGGTACACGAACGAAAGGTGTAATTGACTCCCTTACAGTTGAAACACACAAGCTTAGGTTTAGGGCTATTTTTCTTATCTCCCTTGCACACAACCGCAGGAGGTCTCCCAGAATCTTTACCAAAACTACGAACATCCTTGCCACTAGAACAACTTGACTCACAGTGAAGTGGATCTTCCTTAGAACCACCAGCACTCTTTCTCTTATCTCGACGTGACCAGCCACTCTTATGAGGGTTATCGAAAGCAAACAACTGAGAGGGTTTTCTAGAAGTAGAGGGTAGAACATCCTCCAACTTCCTACACAAAGCAGATAGTTCGGAGACAGTAACAGTATTGTGTAACGCCAACTGCGCCACATATTCAGGCAACAAGTTCCTCCGGATGTACTTGACTCTGGTAACTTCAGCAGGGGTCACGGACAACCGAGAGAACAAATTCTCCATCTGAGCCACATAAATAATAACTGTTTCTGCGCGTCTCTGTTTCCTCTGCCGGATTTCTTCCCAGACATCATCGTCTGCATGAGGAGCCAAAAAAATCTCTCTTCAACCTCGAAACAAAACCCGACCAATCTGACACAACACCCCTAACACTTCGAAACCACACAAAGGCGTCGCCAACAAAAAATTCGACAGCTGAATTAAAAGGTTCTATCTCTGAAAAATTACGAGACTGGAATAAGTCGGAAAGTCGCTCCAAGAAACTAAAAACATTTTTTCGAAATCGAAATCGAAAAACCAACACTATAAAAACTGAGCGAATTTTTTTGTAAGTAATACTCCAGTTTATAGTTTAATAAATTGTTAACTTTAAATCTTTCGCCAGCCATCATGATATAACAAAATTTAAAAACCAGATCAAAAACAACAATGTAATAATAAAAATAAAGTTTACCAAAAAAGTTTACATTCCCAAATCTTTTTGAATACACCCGGTATTAAATTTTAAAAAAAACTAAACTAGTTCTCCCGGTATCCCAGATACAATACTGTAATAGAAAATAGATTAACTGTATATTAACTCATAAATTGCAAATATACAAGGTCATTGTACATTATTCTAAAATAAGAATATAAAATAAAACTGTAAAGTAAAATTGAAAGGATGCTATCGAAGGCGAATTTTGTTTTCTCAAAAAATTGTTGACGAACTGATAAGAAAATTCCTTCCTTCTCGCAAATATATTTATTTCGGATATTTAGTTATTTTAATTTGACCTTGACATTTATAATTTCCAAATTACAGTATCATTATCCGGTACAGCTAAGGATTGTTCTTCGCTATCTCGATGGTTTTTTTTTCTTGAAAAAGATTTGGAAATGCGTTTCCGTATTAACTAGCGATTTTATTGACTTCTAATGTTTCTATTCATTATCAAATTTACAATTCTTCCGTACTTGTGCTTTCTTTTTTGAGATTGTGTTTAAAACGCTAGCATCAAACTGTCCTTGAAATCAAGCCCCACGTTGTTGGGCGTCAAATTTATGTGACCTATTATTTTCTCTTTTGAAACAAAATAAAAAATATATAGATTACAGCGACGGCAGCTGTTCGCCGGGAGCACCGGGAAGAAGGTCCAGGACAGAATGAAGCCACGACAAAAGTTGAGCGCCACCCGGTTACTTCATATATCAGAAAAGACCCTGGAACCGGGAAGGGGTCTATCTTAAATAAAACGGTTTACTAGAATTTTATACATATATATTATAAAAGCTCAATCAAAAAAGAAGGACACAAAGCACAAAAAAGAAACAACTAAAACTATCAAACAAAAGACACGGGAAGGTTTAGGGAAGGTGGTTCTCCAAACCTTACCGTGAAAGAAATCAAAAATCAAATTCACAGCTCTGCGTTACACCAGCTGGTCTCTATGTCCCTATACTTACAAATTAGAGGTTATTTCCTCTATTCTGATAATAGTAAAAAGATAGATATATAAAGCTAGGGTAACCAAGAATGGTCAGACGGCAAATAGATACAAAATATAAGATGATAACGTGACCATTATCAGTATAAGAAATTATGGTAATAATGTATTTGAGTACGACTGCGGGCAGTCCGGTATCCCTATGCGGGGGTCCTGAAATAATCTCGATCTGACCAACCGGTTACTCTGCCACGTGGCCCCAAAAAGGTGTAAGGTTTCCACGATGGTCGGGCTCTGTAATAGGTGGTCGTTCAATGGCCTGGTGTCTGTTGATCGGATTCTCTGCTGCCGGGTCGTAAAACCCTCTATAAGAATATCAGAAAAATCAACCCAAGCGTGACTTGGGCAGCAACCTACGTACCTCGGTCGGAAGGGTAAGGCGCGAAAACGTCCGCTCACCTGGAGATTTGGAGTTAGACTGTCTTGCCTTGTCCCAACGATACCGAAGCTCTTTCAGTTAAGAATTTGTCCGAAATAAACCTACCAGTGGGGATCAACAATTTACGAATGCTACCTGTAGCGATCAAGAGTTTGTGAACGCTACAATATATATATATATATATATATATATATATATATATATATATATATATATATATATATATATATATATTATTTTTTTATTTATTGGGTTTTTCGGTCAGTAATTAATTAGTTATTTTAACTAATCCAAACAATAGGCCAAAATATATAAATAAAATCAAAAAAACACTAGAAGATAATAATTATCCAAGAAAATTTTGCGAACCGGTAATTAAAAATAGAATACATAGAATATATAACAATTACAACATAACAAATAAAAATAAAAATGAAAATTACATGCCTTTACCATACATACCAGAAATAAATAATAAAATAAAAAAAGTTCTTAAACCATATAATATAAATATAGCAGAAATACCCAGTAATAACACTAAAGAAATTATTATAAAATTAAAACCACAAATACCCAAAATAGAACAAATTTAATTTACAAAATTGATTGCTTAAAAAACAGAATAAATGAACATAAAAAAACCATTAGAAAGTTTGAACCAACCGTAACTGCCCTTTCAAGACATGCTATAGTTAATGAACACAACTTTAATTTTAATGACATAAAAATCCTAGATTTTGAAAAACAATATAAAAAAAGAAATATAAAAAAAATGATTTATATAAAAAAAAACACATAATACCATTAATTTCAGAAATGATACAGATAATTTAAGTTGTATAAATAATAACATTATTAAATAATAAATTTTCATAATTTTTTATTTTTGCATCTAATATTCCACATAACAAATTGAAAACAATTAGGTTATAATAAAAAACAAAAATTTAAAGGTGAAAGAATTGTTAATTATGTCAAAGTCAAACATGTCATTTGAAAAATGTTTTAAAAAATTATCACATATTTACAAAAATTTAAAAATTAATTGTTTATTTAAATATTGGTATGTTTTTAAATGTAAGTTTGTGTTTTTTATAACAGTTATATGTATTGTAGAATTATTCTGAGGATGAAACTGAAAAAAGTGAGAACCGAAACGTTAATAAAAAAATTAAAAATTAAAAATTAATTACTGGCCGAAAAAACCAATAAATAAAAAAAATAAATAATAATAAACGGTCTGGTATATATAAATATATATATATATATATATATATATATATATATATATATATATATATATATATATATATATATATATATATATATATATATATATATATTGGGCATATATAGATATATATATATATATATATATATATATATATATATATATATATATATATATATATATATATATATATATATATATATATATATATATATATAGATAAGTGTTTAAAGTACTCCTAATTATATATGTATTTTGAAGACTATATCCCAACGATTTCCTTCATTATTATGTTCAAGGTTCAATTTCGTTCAAAGTTAGTTAAAGGTAGCAACCGGAACTTTGCTCAATTCGATCTTTGTAATCACATTCTATCGGCGATGTATCTGTTCCCACCCCCATTCTATAGGCGATATATCTGTTCCTAACCCCATTCTATAGGCGATAATAAAAAAACAGAGGAGTGATAGAAATTGAAGATCGAACATCCGATCCGTTTTGTGTCAATAAAGGAACCAAACAGAGATGCATAATGTCGCCAATTCCATTTATGGTGAATATATCATGCGTAGAGCTAGTGAAAATTGTAGCGCTGGTGTCAGTATTGGTGGCATTAAAATAACTATTTCAAGATATGCCGATCATACTACACTTTTTGCGAGATAGGCAGATAAACTGATCTTAATTATCAAAAAAAAAAGGATAAAAGTAATCTTTACGGACTATAAATGAAGGAGGAGAAAACAAAAACAATGATTATCGAGTGGTAAAACAACATGCTCAACATCAATCAAATAGAACATTTTAAGGCAGTAAGCCAATTCATTTATCTTGCGACTTTAATATCGAACGAAGACGGTCACAGTCAAGAAATTAGAAATTGCGAAATGGCAATAAATACAATGTGAAATTTGCGGAAGATATGGAGGGATAGGGATATAAACAAAACACAGAATAACAGATAGTCAAAACTTTAGATTTTCCAGTATTGCTATATTTCCCTGAAAAACGGCCCATCAAAAAACAGGACCTCAAGCGCATGGATCTCTAGATCTCTTCTAAACTTAGGTACTTGTGTCGGCTCTTTTGTATCCCGTGGACTGCCAGTCGAATAAACGCACCCATTATTCATGAAATTAATGAACCCACAATGCTATCGCAAATTTATTCATGGACGAATAGCAAGATTATTCAACCACATTAAACGCAGGAATGGCGGAATGGCGGAATAGCGAATGGAGGATTCTAGATTATGCGATAGGTCTCCAAAAAGATGTCTAGACAAAATTTAGGGCCTGACTGGTTCATCTCTCCAATATGCAACAGAGGAAGTCAGAAATAGAGAACGCTGGCGAGAAGTAGTCCAAAAAGGAAGTAAACGGAATAAGTTTCCATTGATGGCGACTCTTTTGCCAAGAATAATACAAAGAAGAAGAAAGTGATATATCCGGAAATTTCTTTGGTCAGGCGACTATCGCATATTCGTTTAAATACTGCACTGTTTGACAGACTGTATAGAATCTTACATTCTTTTGCTGAAATATAAAGATTTGGATGAACTTGTAGATACGACTTGACAGGCAGAAATGTGTAAAAAAAACGAAAATACATATATTTCAAACTATAGTTCTACAAAAGAAGTATTTCATACATAGATATGATATGAGGCGAATAACTAAACAATGGAAAATAAATTAAGAGTTGATGATAACTGAAGATATCCAATAAAAACACCATGGTTTGGACATAATAAACGAATAGAAGATAATTGACCCCATGAAGGAATAATTGAGTCGACACAAATACGTGGTACCTAAGGTAACCTATCAAAAAAAGTATAGCTAAGGCAATGTCGGAACGAGATCTTAGAGAGGAAGAAAAGGCAGCAAAAAAAGTCTGCAAATTAGAAATCGAAACATTACCACAGACATTGTGAATGATCCTTTTAATGAACTTCAAGATTGATTTTAAAAACTAGATACACACACTGTAGATTTTAATTCCATACATTTTCCGGATATAGTTTGGATTTTTAAATAGTGTGCGAGTTTTATATATTATAGCTATAATTTTGGTTTAGCTTTTGAGCTAACACAATACATTTTTTAATACTCCGCATATTTTCTTTCTAAGTGTACTGATTGACTTACATCACGATTCAGCTTCTAGAATATATTTTTATAACAATTATCTTTTGCAACAATGTTAATAAAACTTTGAGTGCTTTCTGAGCGCCTGAGTGAAATTTGATTCAGCATGTAGAAAAATTGTTTCAAATTAACAAAATACAACACAATAATACTACTAATCATGTATTTGTTCAACTAAGAGCTCAATAAATCCATCCCTACGAGATGTACTATGATAGAATGATAGAGTGAAGTCATATCCTATTTCGATAGATTGATATGGATCTCAAACGTGAATCTATCTCGGGAAAGTAGCTTCATTTTTAATAATGTTCTGTATTTCAAGTCAATATGAGAGTTAGTTTTGTTTTGACATTATCCCAAAATACATATGTTCCAATATTTGGAATCATGGGAAAAAAATTCATTGTGAAACAAAAGATGAAAAATCGTTATGGGAATTCTGCCCATTCATAATTTATCGTTCATAAGTTGTTTACTGTATTTCAATGTCGAACAAGCACGAGTATTGCTTCGCATTCAGAACACTCCGTTGAGATCAGTACTGAGGAAATGGTCAACAAAATCCGTGATATCATGTTGACTGATTGCAAAGTGACTGTTTGAGAAATTAACGCGGCAAAAATTTCAGATGCATGAGCACAAAGCCATCTACATAAATATTTGTGCATGAGCAAGACCAAAGATGCAAGCCCAGGGAGATGAGTGGTGTCACGTTTGTTCACTGCGAGCCAAAAACGGAATCGCGTGACCATTTTACAGTGGTGTTTAGTCATGTATATAGGCAACCTGAAGGAGTTTCTGCGGCTAGTCATGACTCTTGATGAAATTTGAACCCAGCACCGGAAATAAAGGAACCGTCAAAACAGTGGGTTTAATCCATCGAACATGCTTCAAAGAAACCAAAGATGCCTCCATAGGCCGAAAATATAATGGCCATTATGGCCTGGTATTCACATGTTCATCAACTAGAAGACTATTTTACATAGTTAGACAAGTCGTATGTTTTGGAAGGCATACACAAGTTGAAAAATCATTAGATGAAATATATTGAACCAAAGCGTTCAAAAATATCTTTATATATATATATATATATATATATATATATATATATATATATATATATATATATATATATATATATATATATATATATATATATATATATATACATATATATATATATATACATATATATATATATATATATATATATATATATATATATATATATATATATATATATATATATATATATATATATATATATATATAAATCAATCGTGGAAAGCATATTGGTTGTTTAGTAAGAATTAAAAGTATTCCTAGTGGTAATTGAATTGATTTCGATTCGTTGAACTTCCTAATGAATTAAATTAACAATAATATTTTCCGTGAAATAATTTTAATTTGAAGGTCTTATTTTGGTGCAATACTAAATCAAATTGGAAAAACTAAAACCAATATCTAATATTTTTTTGTTTTCGGATATAAAACATGGATCTAATCACTAAGCGTCTCCTATGTTCCGTCGTTTCGCCATTTACGAGTCTTATTACAGCGTCCATAAATTGCATCCTGCTCAGATTTCAGAAGGGCGTAAAGTCCGTTTATTGGAATATTGTCGTTCATTTGGATCGGCACACAATATTTAGTGAAGTTCACTAATGGATTTTATTATATGGCTTTAGTTTTGCTCGAGTGATAAAGAAACTAACAATGGTTAAAGGTGTCCAATATAATATATATATATATATATATATATATATATATATATATATATATATATATATATATATATATATATATATATATATATATATATATATATATATATATATATATATATATATATATACCAGGTGTCCCATTAAGGATGGATCGCGGCCGTATCTTGAAAACTATTTATCCCACAGCTTTGGGGAAAAAAATTGTACTAAAAATGATCATGAGAAATTCACCAATAATATTTTTAAGCTTCTAAGACAACCGCAAGAGGGCGTGATGAGCTAAACATTTTTAAAAATAATTTTTTTTGTGTATTTTCAAGTGTTCTCAGTGAAAAATTCTCAGTTATAATTAGCAAACTTTGTTTTTTGACATTTTGTCCTAATTTCTCGAAGAGAGGGGTGGGGGAGTTTTACCAATTGAGATAAAAAGTCGTCTAATGTCCGTTTGTCTTAACCGATTTTCCTCAATTTGGATTCATTTAAAAGGCAATTGCTGGGACAATCAGATAATCTGGGAGATCAATTATTTTGTTTATAAATGAAACCGCGAGGCGCGCTACATTCAACAATAGTTTTTTTGAAGTTTTGTTCAGTTTTTTCAAATGAAATGGTACAGCTTTTACTACATAGCAAGAAAGGTAATTTCAAGAGGAATCGTCCAGTGAAAACCCGAAATCGATATCTCTGACATGTCAAGAGATATTGCGATTTTTCTGAAAAAAATCAGTTAGTTTTAATTTTTACCATAATATTAAGTTAAAAATTGGTCTTAATAATAATATTAAGACCAATTGACAATAGACCAGTTGACAATAACCAGTGACAATAGAGCAAATTTAAAATAATTGGTCTACTCTCACTGGTTAAAAAATATGTGCAGTGGAAATAAACAATTCTTAAAGCGCATATTATGGACTGATGAAGCTACTTTTAGCAGTGATGGAGGCGTTAACTTGCCACTTCTCCACCCTGCCCACTTCTCGCAGGTGGTTCGAAACTTCTTGGATGCTTCGTTTCCAAATCGTTGGATTGGACGGGGTAGTTTATTTTCATGGCCGGCGCGCTCACCGGATTTGACAGTTGACTTGTTTTTCAAACTCGTCCTACCACGCGAGAAAACATGATTGAAAGAATTCAACATTCAATAACCAGCATTTCAAGAGCGGAAATTGAAGCTGCCGTTTTAGTACTCGTCGAAAAATAAATCTTTGCATTTCTAAGGATGGAAGGCATTTTGAACACTTAGAAAGGTGTTAAAGTTCAGATTCTGTTAATTATTAGACTGTTGTGCTGTTAATTTTATTTGACTGTTGTTATTATTATTATCTTCGTTGTTGGCCCGTTGGCCTTTAAACACGCTCCAAATTAATATGGCACGAAGAATTTGGACCAGTCCTAAGCCTGGGTAAAGTGTGAAGGAAGGCAAACATTAAGTTAATATTTTAACTTAATGCAGGTAATAGTGAAATAATAACTGATTTTTTCAGAAAAATCGAAATATCTCTTGACATCTCAGAGATATCGATTTCGGGTTTTTACTGGATGATTCCTCTTTAAATTACCTTTCTAGCCATGTAATAAAAACTGTACCATTCCATTTGATGACACTGAACAAAACTTCAAAAAACTATTGTTGAATGTAACGCCACCTCGCGGTTTCATTTATAAACTAAATAATTTATCTCCCAGATTATCTGATTGTCCCAGCAATTGCCTTTTAAATGAATCCAAATTGAGGAAAATCGGTTTAGGCAAACGGACATTAGACGACTTTTTATCTCAATAGGTAAAACTCCCCCCCACTTCTTTATTCGCGAAGTTACGACAAAATGTCATAAAACAAAGTTGTAGGAGACCGTTTGCTAATTATAACTGAGAATTTTTCTTACTCGGTTAACACTTGAAAATACACAAAAAAATGATTTTTAAAAATGTTTAGCTCGTCACGCCCTCTTGCGGTCGTTTTAGAAGCTTAAAAATATTTTTGGTGAATTTCTCATGATTATTTTTAGTACAATTTTTTTTTCCCAAAGCTGTGGGATAAATGGTTTTCAAGATACGGCCGCGATCCATCCTTAATGGGACACCATATATATATATATATATATATATATATATATATATATATATATATATATATATATATATATATATATATATATATATATATATATATATATATATATATATATATATATATATATATATATATATATATATATATATATATATGTCTTCCAGTTTAGTGATTAACACCGAAGGTTCCAATAGAAGAATCGTCACTCAATTGTCAATTGTGAAGGTATATTCTCTCATATCATACACGCTTATAACGTATCTACGGATATAACCGATTCCAGATTTAACACCTGTTGATTTTTTCTTATGGGGCTACTTAAAAAGGAAGGTTTTCAACCCATTACCAACCAACTTATATGTTTTAAAGCAAAAAATAACAAGTGAATGGTTGAAAATTTCAGTTCCATGTTAAATGAGTGTGTAGAAGCGGATGGTGAGCATTTACGGACGGTTGTTTTTCACAAATAAAAATTCAAAAACTACTCTGTAATTTAATAGCAATTAAAAAAGTTTGAATTAATTCGGATGTTTTATTTTTTAAGTATTAAAAACGAAAAACATTCTGAAACACCCTATATATATATATATATATATATATATATATATATATATATATATATATATACATATATATATATATATATACATATATATATATATATATATATATATATATATATATATATATATATATATATATATATATATATATATATATATACATATATATATATATATATATATATATATATATATATATATATATATATATATATATATATATATATAAATATATATATTGGGCATCTTTAACCATTGGTAGTTTCTTTATCACTCGAGCAAAACTAAAGCCATATAATAAAATCTATTAGTGAACTTCACTAAATATTGTGTGTCGATCCAAATGAATATACAATATTCCAATAAACGGACTTTACGCCCTTCTGAAATCTGAGCAAGATGCAATTTATGGACGCTGTAATAAGACTCGTTTAATGGCGAAACGACGGAACATAGGAGACGCTTAGCGATTAGATCCATGTTTTATATCCGAAAGCAAAAAAGATAGTTATTGGTTTTAGTTTTTCCAATTTGATTTAGTATTGCACTAAAATAAGACTCTCAGATTAAAATTATTTCACGGAAAATATTATTGTTAATTTAATTCATTAGGAAGTTCAACGAACCGAAATCAATTCAATTGCCACTACGAACACTTTTAATTCTTACTAAATAACCAATATGCTTTCCAAAATTCATTTATATATATATATATATATATATATATATATATATATATATATATATATATATATATATATATATATATATAAAGATATTTTTGAACGTTTTGGCTCAATATATTTTATCTAATGATTTTTCAACTTGTGTATGCCTTCCAAAACATACGACTTGTCTAACTATGCAAAATAGTCCTCTGTTTTGATGATAATCTCTTCAGTTTATATGAATTTTTCCAGCCAGCGTTTTCTTTATGTTTGAAGACAGAATGAAATTGAAGGGAGTTGAATTGAAAGTTAAGCTTGGGAAATAGAGCCGATGCGGCATGAATTCGTACCACAAATTAAACTCTGTCGCTGCGGATGATTGAGCGAGTGCATTATCGTAATGAAACATGACTATTTTTTTTAATTGGGGCATATCCAGACCACAATGGCCATTATATTTCCGCCCTATGGAAGCATCTTTGGTTTCTTTGAAGCATGTTCGATGGATTAAACCCACTGTTTTGACGGTTCATTTATTTCCGGTGCTGGGTTCAACTTTCATCAACAATCATGACTAGCCGTAGAAACTCCATCAGATTGCCTTTATACATGACTAAACACTACTGTAAAATATGGTCACGCGATTCCGTTTTTGGCTCGCAGTGAACACACGTGACACCACTCATCTCCCTGGGCTTGCATCTTTGGTCTTGCTCATGCCCAAATATTTATGTAGATGGATTTGTGCTCATGCGTCTGAAATCTTTGCCACATTAATTTCTCTAACAGTCACTTTGCAATCAGTCAACATCATATCACGGATTTTGTTGACCATTTCCTGAGTACTGGTCTCTACGGAGTGTTCTGAATGCGAAGCAATATTCGTGCTCGTTCGACCACATTGAAATACAGTAAACAACTTATGAACGATAAAGTACGAATGGGCAGAATTCCCATAACGATTTTTCATCTTTTGTTTTTCAATGAAATTTGTTTTTTTTTTCATGATTCCAAGTATTCGAACATATGTATTTTAGAACAATGTCAAAACAAAACTAATTCTCATATTGACTTGAAATACAGAACATTATTAAAAATGAAGCTACTTTCCAGAAATAGATTCACCTTTGAGATCCATCTCAATCTATCGAAAAAGGATATGACTTCGCTCTATCATTCTATCATATTACAACTCGTAGGAATGGATTTATTGAACTCTTAGTTGAACAAATACATGATTAGTAGTATTATTGTGTTGTATTTTATAAATTTGAAACAATTTTTCGACTTGCTGAATCAAATTTCACTCAGGCACTCAGAAAGCACTAAAAATTTTTTTAAACATAGTTGCAAAAAGATAATTGTTATAAAAATATATTCTAGAAGCTGAATCATCATGTAAGTCAATCAGTACACTTAGAAAGAAAGTATGCGGAGTACTAAAACATGTATTGTATTAGCTCAAAAGCTAAACCAAAATTATAGCTGTAATATATAAATCTCGCACACTATTTAAAAATCCAAACTATATCCAGAAAATGTATGGAATTAAAATCTACAGTGTGTGCATCTAGTTTTTAAAATCAATCTTGAAGTTCATTAAAAGGATCATTCACGATGTCTGTGGTGATATTTCGATTTCTAACTTCCAGACTTTTTTTTGCTGCCATTTCTTCCTCTCTAAGATCTCGTTCCGACATTGCCTTAGCTATACTTTTTTGACAAGTTACCTTTGGTACCACCTATTTGTGTCGACTCAATTAGTTCTTCATGGGGTCAGTTATTTTGTATTCGTCTATTATGTCAAAACCATGGTGCTTTTATTGGATATCTGCAGTTATAACTCTTACTTTATTTTCGATTATTTAGTTATTCGCCTCACATCATATCCATGTATAAGATACTTCTTTTGTAGAACTATAGTTTGAAATATATGTATTTTCGTTTTTATACATTTCTCCCTGTTGTTAAGTCGTATCTACAAGCTCATCCAAATCTTTATATTTCAGCAAAAGAATGTAAGATTCGATACAGTTTGTCCAACAGTGCAGTTTTTAAACGAATATGCGATAGTCGCCTGACCATAGAAATTTCCGGATATATCACTTTCTTCTTCTTTATATTATTCTTTGCAAAAGAGTCGCCATCAATGGAAACTTATTCCGTTTACTTCCTTTTTGGACTGCTTCTCGCCAGCGTTCTCTATTTCTGACTTCCTCTGTTGCTATTGGAGAGGATATATATATATATATATATATATATATATATATATATATATATATATATATATAATATATATATATATATATATATATATATATATATATATATATATATATATATATATATATATATATATATATATATATATATATATATATATATATATATATATATATATATATATATATATATATATATATATATATATATATATATACAATTATTGGTATAGATGAGGAAGGAAAAGGCTACACATGTGTACAAAATAAATGTTTATTTTAACACTTAGAATAAAATAGGAATCTAAAAAACAGCACACACTGAATAAAAATCAACTTAAAACACATACTATGAACTAGAGACAGGCCACAATTGAATAAGACATAACTGAAATAAAGATTGAGGGAAGAGCAACAATATGATGGTGTCTAGTTTTTTAAAAGTAATTATGAAATCACTAAAATATATATTTTATTGTACTCACCAAAACCTTGTAGAAATGAAAGAAACCATCACGTAGGAAATTTTGAAAAGCATTGCAAATTGAACTTGAGAGTCCATACCTAAGACGATGAGGAAGTAGCAAACAGGATGGTAATGGTGTGAGACCGACAACAAAGCGTACGATGCAGGAATAATTCATAAGATATGACCCAGTGAAGTGGCGATAATTAGTCATCACTTTATTAGCTGCTTTGATTTGAAATTTAATGATATTAATATTGTTTTAACTAGTCGTAGTTTAAGATACTTCAACAATAAACTACAATGAAGTACCTCATCTACTGCTCAACTTCCAATAGATTTCTTCAGAGCTGGATTATATTTTGAATTTTAGCTTTTAAGATGTAGAAATTACTCAAATAGTAGGAAATGGAAGCTATTCTAGATCTACCAGATGCCGCCCCTCTACCAGAAAATCAGATAATAAATTGGTAGGATTTCCGCATGGCTCAAAATTTAGACTGATCTGGATCTGGATTCCAATATATAGAGTATAAGGAGGATGTGGAGATAGAGCATTTTCTAGGATTCGGCGAGAACTGAAGAAGTTAAGACAAAAAGAAAATTCCATATTGTTTAAGATTGAATAAACCTAAAGGCTTGCGTATATTGCATACAGATCTCCAGAAAGTATAGTGGTAGAAAGGTAACATTGAGCAGTATGATGATCAAAGTAATAGGCTATTCCGAGCCCCGCTAATGATCTAGAGCCACCAGTGATTAATAAGCAATAGGAGATATATTCAGACTGGATGTTGCAGAACAATAACTGAGAGAATGATTGATGAAGCAAAAAGGAAGCTCTTGTCAAAGCAAAAAGGAACAGTGTCAAACAAAAAGTCAGAAAATAATAGAAGTCCAGTATAAGATCGAAAGAAGACAGAAGTAATGGTCTGAGTTGCAACTGAAACAAGAAGCATGAGCCTGCAAAAGCTTAGAGGCTCGATATAGGTACTGTAGACTATATAATTGGTATAGGGTTTGAATTAAAAGCACGGAAGGCAATTCTAAAAGCAGTCAGCGGGATGAGTAGAATACAAACATAATTCAAACTAGAACGAATAATAGGCTTATAAACATGAATGATTGTCAACATATCCAGACTATTATTATTATTCCTCAATCGTTTAATATTGATATTGAGTTCTTGAAGCGTATTGGATTTAAAGATGTTATTATGTATGTGTTCTTTTCAGAACAACAGCGATCAATTGTGATGCCACGAAATTTGCCGAAAAGACTAACAAGAGTAGCATCAGGGGGGTACAGTATGAACCAGAGATGCAGACATAGAGATCATAATGGGTAGACCACTGCCTAAAAGTTAGCAGAGTGAAAAAGGCTGTGCTCGGCAGACAAGTTGATAGGAAATAAAGGCACCAGAAGGTAGGGGACATGGGTATGGGACTTCATTTAATACTCATAGATCGAGAAAATTTAGAAAACCTGCGAGTGTCGTGTAAGAAGAACCAGAGAAAACGAACTCCAACAAGACTGGGGAGAATTATAATCATTCCTTACCTCCTCCACATCCATAGAAACTCTCGATCAGATAATCTCTCGACCACCGGCTTGACATCTTGAAAAACTTCAAATTTGAAACACATAACCCAATTGTCTGGAAACAATTCATCATCTGAGCAACGATCGAAATTTATTATCAAAATCATTGTTCTGTGTAACATATAGAGCACTTTGTGAATTTGAAATGTGTGTTGTATTCGTCTAATTATAGACAAATTCCGACTTCATTCCACACTACTCATAGCCGCTGTTGCTCGCCATGCTTTCTTCGGAACGACAATAAAAAACCAAATTTATTATTTCGTCATTTGACTGCGTGGATTATTTAATTCCAAAATTGAATGGTATTGATCTGGACGAAAAGTGGTTCCAAGAGGATGGCTCCACATGTCACACAGCCAACTCAACAATCGATT
The DNA here is from genome assembly GCA_031761425.1 of Cosmopolites sordidus. NCBI lineage: Eukaryota > Metazoa > Arthropoda > Insecta > Coleoptera > Curculionidae > Cosmopolites > Cosmopolites sordidus. The sequence continues at coordinate 134,663 of JARFXV010000799.1, forward strand.
GATTGAGGAAACAATTCGATGAGAAAATTATTTCGAGGAACGGACCTCTTAATTTGGCCACCAAGGTCATGTGATTTAGCGCCTTTAGATTATTTTATTTGGGATTATGTTAAGTATTTTGTCTATACCGATAAAGCAGCTATTATTGACTTCTTGAAAGCCAACATAACTCGGACAATTGCGGATTTAAGACCCCAATTGCTGAAAAAGTGGTTGGAAATTCGATTGACAAAATACACTTTTTCAGAAGTAGAAGCTTTGTCAGAAATTGCTTTCAAATATTAAAGCCATTGAATATTATTTCCCATAAAGTAAATAGTTTCAAGGCATATATTTTGGTTGTTTAATTTGAATTTAAAAATCGGACGCCCTAAAAAAACATCCGATATATACTTTTTTCTTTAGTTAGCACTTACTTAAGGTTAATATTGTGTTTGGGTATTTTTTTTTAAATTTCTGATACCATTTTCTACAATATTTGTCAAACAAAATACTTACTGTATCATATACAACTTGAAAACATATATGAAACTAAAGAAATATACAGTCAAAAATGGCTAGTGGTTTAATTTGGACATCATTATAATACTTATTAGTCACATTCTGTTTAACATCATAATATTGAATATATCCTGGGTTTTCAGTATAGAAAACCGCTTATAACTTTCTACAAAATTCAATAGAATATTCAATGTTTGTTTAGTTCAGTTTTCGAAGTTGAAATTATTTTACTTCCGATTTTTGCGTTCCCGAACTTCATTATTTCGCCAGAAATAAATTTTTAATCGCCCCAGTCAGATTGAATATACATTTTTGTTCGCTTGGGATTTGTGTTCAATAAAATCCCATCCACAACTATGAAATTGTTTTAGTGCGCTTGTCAACTTGTACTGAATATTTGATTTTAATTTTAAATTCAAATACAGACTATTGGAAGCCCATAAACGATTCGTATGTATCTTTTCACTACTGCAACCTGTGCAAATATGCTGCCTCTCTTAGAATTAATTTAAATGTTACTATGTTGCCTCTAATTCATTTATGTATATATTTGGAAATTGTTTGTATTTCTTATTAATAAACCAGGAGATGTTAGATGTGTTTATTAGGGTATTTCAAATGGGATATCACGATGAAAGCATTTATATTTTAGGATCAAGCCATATAAAACTTGTAATATTACCTTAATCAATCACACATTGGTCATGTTCATATAATATCTATTTAACATTTAAATAAACTGCCACTTTTATTACATTCTGATTACCATAACTGAAAGCTGAATAACTAAATAATAATAATAAAGTTAATGAAAAAATATTGCATAATAATGTAAATTGAGTTTTAAACTTGAGTACAATTGAGTTTTAAAATTAAAATAAATTAATTTAAAATATTATATCATTTAAAACAAAAACAGTCCTCCACAATGGTAAAATCGTCATGATTTCTCAGTCCATCCATTCATGCCTATTTATGTTATCAACCGTGAATCTAAAAGTCCCGCATATTACTATAAAATATATCAAGTCAATAATATTCCGCAACTTAGCTGCAGTTGAGATAAGCACAATAAAATGATTCACTGGCAAAGGCATTGTTTTTCAATACATAGAGGTGGAATATATACAGGATATTAGAAACTCTACCCACTTTGGAATCTAACTAGAAATATACTCACTTATAGTATATCTTGAACACAAACATTGATGTTTTCTGTATGCGATTGGTGGAAACATGTCAATGTAAACGGTAAAAAAACTTTATCTATCGTGTTGTGCAGAATTTTTCGTACTCTTTTAATCTAAGCAGTATTCTTGTAGTTCTGTTAAAAGAGCTAAGAGATCATGACTTTATGCACTGCGTTGTTTCAGGCAATTAAGTTAATTTATCTAGCAACTATCTATTTGCATTAAAAAAGTCGGTTTATGTTTTTATGAAACAAAGATATGACTGGCGTTTGCTGGTTCTACCGTAGTCGTTCTAGAAGAATCCGAAGACGTGTCGAATGTCATATTGGACTTCTAGCTGAATAAATTTGACAAGAAAATATCCCGCAAGTGTGTGATTCTTTTGTTTTAACTATAGCTAGAATTCTTTCGAAGATGGCTGTTAATCATCACTGATGCATACTTGTTATTATGTTTGGTGTACACTTGATGCGTGGTTATACTCGGATGCTTCATCTTACAGCTACTACATGACCTGTAGTAGCCGTAAGTACATCGCCGATAGAATATCTATTGGAAAATATTAGTCGAAGTCTTGAGCAAATGCCCCAGGTATTCAAAGAATATGGACAACGTTCCCGGGATACTTTGCCGCAAGAAGACATACATCATCTGATTCAGTATATGCCTCAGCAGTTAGTGTAGTTAGTAATAGAATTCGTGGTATATCTAATATATTATTAATTTTTTACACCACATGTAAGAGGAATTGCTAATTTTTTAACTTTCCAAGAAAAAGTAAACAATCTATATGACGTTAGTCCAGCTTGCTTCAGGTAGATATCTACTGTAGTGTTAACAGAACAGCTCCTATTTAGTTCAATTTATATGTTAATGTTTTGCGGAATATTGATATTACTCTCACTAATTCGCTATAATGAACAGAATTTAATATTTTAAAGATTATAGTATATATCATATAATTTAGCTTCTAATCTGGTTCATGGCAATGTTTTGTGTAACATAAAAGGGAACACATTTTTATAACACATCTATTATTATTATTATTCATGTATGGGCCCTGGTGGACCACGCGAAGTACAATTAGAGGTGTTTGTTGTTGTTAGCATTCCTTTGAGCCCATACTAATTTCATTCTTTCGCTATGAGCTTTTTTCCTTTCGTCAGACCAAGTTGTTCCAGTCTTCCTACATTTTTCTCTCTGGCCAACCTTCCAAATGTTAACCTTGTGTCTGAAACAACCTCTATCCTGAATTTCACTTTGTGTAATATTTGCTGATCTTAGGCCATCTTTAATTGCCGCAATCCATTTAATTATTTCTACTTTAGCTCTACTCCTATTTTCATAAAATTCGACTATTTGTCTAGTTAGCCTACTCGGATTCATCCGTTTGATGTGTCCGTAAAACTTAAGTCTTCTTTTTCTCATATCGCTAGGTATATCTGTGTATTGTTTGATTTCTTGGTTTTCTCAAAGTCGGTATGTTGTGCTATTTATTTGTTTGGGGCCTAGGATTTTTCTTATGATTTTTCTTTCCTTCTTTTCAATGTCCTCGATGTCCCTCTTTCTATTCAAAATGAGCGTTTCTGCAGCATATAGACATTCTGCCTTAATAACCGTGTTGTAATGTCTCAGTTTTGTGTTTTTAGATAGGCATTTTTTGTTGCAAATATTTTGTGTAAGTCTCAATGCCGTTTCCATTTTTTGACATCTACCCTTATTAGCTGCTTTTTCCAACCCATTTTCCATGATTATTTCACCCAAATATTTGAATTGAGAGACTCGTCTGATGTTACCATATTTTGTTTTTAGAAATGGTGTTCTTAGTCTGTTGCATGTCATGTATTGTGTCTTTTCAAAGGATATTTGGAGTCCTACCTTTTCTGCTGTTTCTTTTAGGATTTCAATCTGTTTTTGAGCCGTTAATACATCTTGAGCTAAAATTGCTAGATCATCAGCAAATGCCAGACAATCAATTTTGATGTTGGTTCTCCCCAGTTTAATGGGCTGGTCAATATTCAGTGCCGACTTTTTTTTCACGCCACTCCTGTACTACTTTTTCTAGAACACAGTTAAATAAGAGTGGCGAGAGTCCATCCCCTTGTCTCACACCAGTTTTAATTTTGAAGGGTTCTGAGATGTCACCCATGAATTTAACTTTTGACCTCGTGTTAGTTAACGTTGCTTTAATAATTGCCAGCGTTTTCAGATCTAGTCCTTGTTCTTTCAAGATTCGGAATAAAGATTCGCGGTCAATAGAATCATATGCTTTTTTGAAATCCACAAATGTGCAGACGAGATTTTTATTGTCCAGTTATAACACATTTATTATATTTAGACTGATCATCCGAATACGTCTAGAAATGATAATAAGTAATTGGACTATTTTGAACATGTTTAGAATAAAATTTGTCACATGGAAGTTCAGCACTCGTTTTAATATTTGGATCTAAAACATATTAGCTTCTGTGGGTTGTTCTAGTAAATTCCTTAAAAATCTTGTTCAATATTCATTTAAAAATCAAAAGATCAATTTTTGATCAAGGTTGCTTTTTGCCATTCGCATTGAAATCAGGTCTCCTGAATTGTTGAAAATACTCTTGGCATATTTTTTCTAAATTAATTTCTTTATAATTCGATGTGTTTCAGCTGGAATTTTATTTATATCGACTAATATTAAATATTATTATAAATCACATAGAAAAATAATAAATTTATTAGAAGTAGTTCAAAAATTAAATCCCAATCCCATCAGATGTAAAATTTGAAACATACCAGTTTTAGAAAGTGTACTATACGAATTATGTAAATAAAGTAATAAGATTGATATTTTAGAATTTTTTTATTTAATTGCAGTTGCAATTCTACAAGGTCGCTGGTCGAAACCTCCCAGCGCTGGAGATGGTTTATACGAGCTTCATAGCAGTGCTGGAACTGAGATACTGGCATCTCCTTCAGCTGGTAGGTCAGGCCTTTTAACTGTTTATCATTAAATTTTGAATTTGAATTTTATATGAATTTTCTCTCTTGGTGATTTCTCTATGGTGAGTCCAAGAAGATTCCTCCAAGATTTCTCTTGGTGATTTCTCTATGAATCTTCTCACCCAGATGTTCATCATCTCACCCAGATGTTCATCATCATATTCAGTCTCACATGAATGACCCTTCTTCGAATTCTTTCAAGAACAAAAAAGCAAATCAGCATGCTTTTGATATTGCATTTGGCTTTTTTATTCATTCTGTCTTTTTTTACCGTACTGATTTTTTTTTACCATGTAATGTGCCATTCCTAGCTTTGTTAAGAGCTAGCTGTCTCCTGACATTCCATTACGGATCACCACGCTTGGTCACACAGTCTCATTACTTTATTTCCAAACTTTGTATATAATAACTTGTAGGTGAAGTATTATACAGCTGATATTTTTATTTGAGCAGCGGAAATTAAATTATACATAAAAGCAGTTTTACTGGATGTCAATATAATAAAAATATATTACAATTTCACAATTTACATTAATTCACAGAAAGTTGAATGGCTACTTCTCTAATTTGAAATAAAATTTTCTCTAATTTGAAATAAAAACAACATATTCTTACTTTTTTAAAAAATATCCTTTATGTTTCAAAACTAAATAGTCTGTCACAACAGTTACCCCTTTTAAACTCGCTTTTGAAATTTATTACTTGTACAACGGATCTGTACTTATAGAGTTATTCTGTTAAACTACACAGATAGATATTTAAATGCACCCCAATTACTCGAAGTGTTAAGTCCCAATAATAGGTGATAATAATTCCGAAAATAACTTATACATGAGATTTGATATTGGCAACTTATAACTTAAATATACATATAAGTAAGGAACTTATGTATTTAAATATATATATATATATATATATATATATATATATATATATATATATATATATATATATATATATATATATATATATATATATATATATATCTGTATATCTATATATCTGTATATATCTAAATATATATATATATATATATATATATATATATATATATATATATATATATATATATATATATATTATATACATAGAGAGAGAGAGAGAGACATGGAAAAAATTACATAAAAAGCACAGAAACTGATCCCATTGAAAACGAACACAAAACACCCTAGGTGGGACTCAGAATGCAAAAGTGCATTGTAGCGACGCAAAAGAGCATTTCAGTAGCACAATACTAAAAAATCGCAAGAAAGTCAACAGCGTTTTGACGTGACTAGAAAACAGACCCCAAAGGTTATCAGGCACACTAAGAGGAAGTACATGGAGGAATAACTAGACTCTACAGAGGAGAATTTTCGCAATTATAACAAGGGAGATTTTAATAGGACTTTTGCAAGAGAAATCCGTGAATACGCACCACAAAATCTTCAAGCGGAGGGGAAGATTAGCGCTAACTAATCAGGAGAATCATCAGGAGCTGGCACACTATTTCTCTGATTTCCTTAATTGCCCTAAACGCGACACAAGATTCCCCAAGGAAAATTGTATCCACACTCACTCAAAATCACCAGCACCAACACAGGAAGAAATCCACAGGCACATACGCAAACTAAAGAATAACAAATCAATAAGTGAAGATGGTATTCACTGCAGGAACTTACGCAAATTATCACGAACATTTGCCAAACAGAAAAATTACCAGATGAATGGAAATGTGCTCTTATCCACCCTCTGCACAAGAAGGGAGACAGAACAGATGTGAACAACTACAGAGGAATCTCCTTACTACAAGTCACCTACAAAATCCTCTCAGTATGCCTTCTCCAGAGAACACAAGAACAATTAGAACCCAAAATTGGTGAGTACCAGGCAGGCTTTCGCCCTGGTCGCTCATGCACTGAACAAATATTTAACCTAAAAACTATACTAAAATTCAAAGCTATCAAGAACGTACCAATCATCTGCATGTTCGTGGACTTCAAGAAAGCATACGACTGCATCGATCGAAAACCTTTATTCAACATCCTAAAAGAACAAGGACTCGACCCCAAAACACTATGATTGATCAAGCAAACACTGACTGACACAACCTCTAAAGTAAAATTTATGGGAGAAATTTCCGAACCCTTCTTGACTAAAACTGGAGCCCGCCAAGGAGATTGGTTATCCCCACTCCTCTTGAACCCGGTCCTGGACGAAGTCATAAGGGAATGGGAAACAGAACTGAAAAATCAAGTATACTGGAAACCAATACGACTCGGACGATCCAAAAACAACAGAAATATCATGCCTGGCCTTCGCAGACGACCTAGCCATAGTCGCAGACAATGAAAAAAGGGCAACCAAACAGATCGAAGTCCTCAAGTACTGTTTAGAGAAAGTCGGCCTACAAATCTTCTTTTAATAAACCGAATTATTCTGCTCAAAATTAGATGTTCAAAATTTGAACACCAAATATGGCAAAATAAATAGGGTCAATCACTTCATATACCTAGGCGAGATCCTCGAACCCACAGCAGCAGAGAAGATAGCACAGAAAACTCGATTACAGAAGATGAAGAGGGCATTCTAACGGTAAGACGAACAATATCTACAAAAAGAAATGCCTATCCATATACGCAAAAATTAGACACTACTACACTAGTAATCAAACCAGAGGTAGTGTACACAAGCGAGACACTTACACTTCATACAAAAAGCGGCATCAGAGAACGAAGTTTCGAGGAGATCGGGAACAAAGTGGACGGAGGAGAGAAAGAGAATCCACGGAGAAAGGATGAGAGAAGTGTGGAGGATCAAAAAGAACACTCAAAAATGAGTCAGAATGCTTTGCGTGATCCAACCGGGTCTATATGCACCTAATAATAATAATAATTATATATATATATATACATATATATATATATATATATATATATATATATATATATATATATATATATATATATATATATATATATATATATATATATATATATATATACTTCAACATGGTATTTCAGTATTTCAATATGTTGAAATATGACAGTACAACCTCAAACACGGCCCTCATTCCCCGGAGGCCAAGGGGCAACTACCTACGGCAGCGGGAAGACCTGCCCCAAGGCAGAGGGTGCTAAGAATCACCGGGTTAGATCAGGCTGCCATTGGACTTTTGACATTGCAAAGTTAAATATACGGACTATGAAAACAGAGGCCCGATTGCAAGAACTGTTGATCGAACTTGACAACATACATTGGGATATTATTGGGATATTATTGGGCTCTGTGAAACACGAAGGAAGGGTGAAGAGTTAATCAAACTGGAACCAACTGGACACGTACTCTACACTCGAGGTACGGAAAATGGCCGATGTGGCGGAATAGGATTCCTCATCAATCGAAAGCTGAAGGACAGTGTGGTAAAATTTGAAAGTACATCCGACCGATTAGCCCAATGCGTCATTCAGCTGAATAAAAAGTTTAGGCTTCAAATCGTCCAAGCTTATGCACCAACTATAAGCCATAAAGATGAGGAAATTGAGGAATTTTATGATGATGTGGCCCAGCTTTTATACAAGGAGAAATGTAGGTACAAAATCCTGATGGGTGATTTTAATGCCAGAATTGGAACAACAAGAACAGACGAAAATGCAACTGGCCCATATGGAACTGGTGAGCGAGACAATAGAGGTGACAGATTAGTTGATTTTGCTGAAGGACAAGAACTATATATTATGAATTCATTCTATAAGAAAAATATCAGCAGAAAATGGACATGGAAAAGTCCATCTGGGCTCACAAGCGAAATTGACTACATCATGACCAACGATAAAACAATATTTACCAATTGTACTGTCCTTAACAATTTTAATGATAGAAGTGACCACCGAATTGTACGAGCAAGGGTTCGGATTGACTGTCGAAAAGAGCGCGAAAAAATGGTAAGATCAAAGAAGGGCAAGGTGGATTCTGTAAAACTGCTGGAGACAGGAAGCGATTTTGAGATTGCTTTGTCAAACCGGTTTGCTGCGTTACAAGATCCAGAGGAGGTGGAAATATCAGTTCAATATGAAGAAATCGCCAACAATGTACTTCAAACGGCTGCTTCAATAGCACCAGAGGAAAAATGTCTCAAACAACCAAAAATCTCCAGTGAGACCATTGATTTAATGAAGAAACGGCGAGCAATGAGAAATGCAGGTAGTCCTTTTGGCAGGGTCGAGTACACTGAGCTCTGCAAAACTATAAGAAAACGTATCAGAGAGGACACGCGCCGATTCAATATGCAGCTAGTGCAAAAAACCCTGGAAGAAAACAAAGGAATTAACAAAGCTAAACAGAAGCTGAGAAACAAAAGAACGCAAATATATGCTTTAAAGCGTGAGGATGGCACAGTGTGTCCTGCAAGCGTGTCCTGCAGTGCGTACCCAAATGTTAGAGATTGTCAGAAGGTTTTATTCCCAGTTATATGAAGATCAGAGCCAGTCAGGGACAGCAATACCCACGGAAGAACAATATATAATACCAGATATCCTAGTGGAGGAAGTAACAAATGCTATAGAATTGATGAAGAACGGCAAGGCTCCAGGAAAGGATAGTGTAACTGTCGAAATGCTAAAAGCTGGTGGTCGGACGTTACATAAAACACTGGCAAAATTATACTCAAAATGCCTCAAAGAACAAAAAGTACCTGACTTATGGAAAAATGCAGAAGTGATCCTTTTACATAAAAAAGGAGCACAGGAAGATTTAAAGAACTACCGTCCAATAAGCCTCCTATCAGTGATGTACAAAGTTTTCACTAAGATAATTTCTAAAAGAATATTAAAAAAACTGAATGACGCACAACCAAGAGAACAAGCAGGATTCAGAAGTGGATTCAGTACAATGGATCACATCCAGGTTGGTTGTACAGCAGGTCATAGAAAGGCACAACGAATACACCATGCCACTGTGCTTGGCTTTTATCGACTACGAAAAAGCATTTGATTCCATCTCAAAGCATGCGATAATGGATGCACTGCTCAGCCAAGGTGTAGAGAGAGCCTATGTAAACCTATTAGAATCGATATATGATGGAGCTACAGCCACAATTCACCTTGATGATCTTGAAGTGGGAATTAATATAGAACGAGGTGTACGGCAGGGTGACGCAATATCGCCTATTCTTTTCTCGGCTGGCCTTGAAGAAGTATTCCGTAAACTGGATTGGGAACAGGATGGGGTAAAGGTCAATGGTGCAAACTTAAACCATCTTAGATTTGCAGCTGATATTATTCTCATTTCACAAGACCCAGAGGAGCTGCAAAGACGCATACAAGAACTGCAAAGGGCTGGCGAACCATTTGGCTTGAAAATAAACCTGAAAAAGAGTCAGATTATGTTCAATAACTTCGATCAGTACAGAAGAATTTCAGTTTTAGGAAGGGATTTAGAGATTGTGGACAGCTTTGTATATCTTGGGCAGAGGATTTCCATGGAAGGGAATACCGCCCGGGAGGTGGAACGGCGTGTTAAATGTGGCTGGCAGGCATTTGGTAGGCTCAACATAGTGTTTAAGAGCAGACTCCCACTTTGCCTGAAAAGAAAAGTATTCGATCAGTGCGTTCTACCCGTTATGACATACGGAAGTGAAACCTGGACACTCACATCGCAATCAATTCAAAAACTTCGGGTGGCACAGAGGGGAATGGAAAGATGTATGCTTGGCATTACAAGACGAGACGGAAAGTCCTGCGCATGGATCAGGGAACAAACAAAAGTCTGTGACATCATTGGAAGAGTAAAACAGTTGAAATGGAGATGGGCAGGCCATATAGCGAGGCGATGGGACGACAGATGGACCAAGGCAATCCTGGAGTGGATACCGCTTGATCGCAAACGTCCGCGAAGAAGACCGAAAGCACGATGGACTGATGACATCGTTAAGTGTATTGGACCCGAGTGGCAGAGGAGGGCCCAGGACCGTGAAGGTTAGAAGCATGCTGAAGAGGCCTTAATCCTGCAGTGGATCGATACGGGCTGATGATGATGATGATGATATATATATATATATATATATATATATATATATATATATATATATATATATATATATATATATATATATATATATATATATATAAACATTGTTTTGTCTATATTTCCACTTTATTATTAATATTTGATGCGTTTCGCTAACACTGTAGCTTCTTCAAAACTGGTTATTTTCGATGCTAAAATGGGTATAAATACAAAAAGTTTCTACAATTAGAATATACATTTTTGTTTACACATTTTTGTGTACTGTGTACCCATTTGTGTACTGTGTACCCATTTGTGTACTACTTATTAGATTCTTTCTCCTCCTTGAAGGAGATATTTCATGGAGATATTGAAATAAAAATCCATTTTTCAAGCAACTATGAAGTTAATGGTGTTTCAAGTATTTTGCTTATTGAATCTGAATGATAATCTAAAATACAATATTCTAATATTCTACTAATATTCTGCCTTCATACATTTTATATTGTATTACCCTTTTTTATATATAAACTTTGATATAAAAACGAAAAAGAGATTTACAAACCCTCAGCCACTGAACTATATATATATATATATATATATATATATATATATATATATATATATATATATATATATATATATATATATATATATATATATATATATATAGATATGAGCAATGGTTAGTTGCTTGACCGGGACGAAGCCCCACCCATCCCTTCAATGACACAGCAGTAGTCAGGAGTTATACACCCCTGACCGTCACAATCTCATGTGGAACGCACACAGACGCAGTGGACGCAGTCCAAAAAAGTCAAAAAACCCCATTTATAAGCCATCCGACGAAAAGTCGGCGGAAATATGGGTTAATTGATTGTGGAGAGGGACTCCCTATTCTTGGCGAGAGAACCCTGATGTCGGTACCCTAATGAGTCTAACCACCAACAGACGAAACATGTACCCTCCAACACAACGGTCGGGGGTGTATAACTCCTGACTACTGTTGTCTCATTGGAGGCAGTCCAAAGAAGTCAAAAAACCCGATATATTTATATACAAGCTGGTTTCTGCCCACGTGTATGAGAGTGGTGAATTAGTTGAGATGCTGTTAATTTATGGAGAGTAGCTTCAAAATGCCAATACTGCATCTGAGCTATACACTAAAAGTTTTCCTTTTCGGGTTCATCCATTGCCGAAATCATTTATTCGGGTTGTGCAAAGAGCCAGCGACACTGGTAATTTGACAATAACAAGTACTCGAGAAATAAAAAAGTTTTTACAACATTGCGGGAAAATCAGTTGTAGCGATATCATGTGCCTTAAAGCCACAAAAGCACCCTAGCAGAGTTCAGTTCTGTGAGTGACTCTTACACCAACAAGAAACGAATAAAAACTTTACCAGGAGCATTTTGGTTATGGACAATTACCATAATACTAATTTTTGGTCAGTTGATAATCCACATGCTTCTAGGCAAACAAATTTTCAATATAGATTTTCGGCCAATGTGTGGGTGGTAATTGTTAACGATATTCTTATTGGCCCTTTTATCTTGCCAGATCATTTAACAGGCGAAAACTATCTCGAATTTTTAAAAAATCATCCTCCCGGTCTTCTAGAAAGTGTGTTTTTGAATATCAGGCAGAACCTCTGGTTCTTAGACGATGGAGCGCCAGGCCATTTTAGGTGTGAAATGCAAGAGTTCTTAGACATAATTTTTCCTAATAAATGGGTAGGTCGTGGAGGGCCAGTTGCGTGGCAGCCTAGGTCACCAGATCTTAACCCTTGTGATTTTTTTAAGGGGCTACATGAAAAGCATAATATTTAAACACAACAGTTAATACAATGGAAAAACCTATTGATCGCATAGAACAGGCTGGTGAAACTATTAGGGGAAGACTTTTATCACTATTAGGCGCATGCACCGACTCTTGGGTAGGTCGCGCCCAACTTTGCGTGAAACGGATCCGAGACCACATTGAACCTTTTCTTTAAGTACAAGACACAGGATCGGAATGAATGTTGTTTTCGAAATTAACATGGTAATTAATTTTTGTCTCAGTTTTTTGAAAAATGGTATTGGAAGAAAATGCTTATTTTATCGAGTTTTTATAAGGTGTTAAAATGTGTCAGAAGTGATCTCCTGAAGAAGAAGATCTCCTTGTTATGTAAAAAAAAACGGAGAATAAACCAGAAATTACTGAATACAGTGACTTTTTAGTTAAACATAAAAATGGCTGACAGTGAAATTTGTGAAAAAAATTGGAATGACAGCAGTGACAGCGAAACGGAGATAGTGGTAAATGATGGTTAGCTTTTGATGAACGATAAAATGCTGATGATGTGAAAGATACATCAAAAAAGTAACGCTGCTTTCCAGAAAAAAATTATGCAAATTTACCGAACCATACCATACCCAGCTTATACTTCGTTTTAGCTAGTCCGTGCCTGACATCACCAATTGGGCATCGACGTAACTTCGACTATCAAGTTTCGAGCCTGACTATACTCCATTCATCATGGTTGAATGGATGAATATTGTCACAAGTATTCAACAAAAACTGAGAATCTCGGATACTTTGATAGTATTGACGGCTGGCATCTCTTTGGAGAAGATATGTTCATTTTTATAAACACTGGTATCCTATTATACGTCATTGGGCCTCATTTCATCGTAATTTTAGACTGGCATTTCCTGGGCGAGGTAAATCTGCTACTCGAGTGCGTACCTGACTTGCGAAGTTCGAATTTTTGGTAGACTGTTTGGTAGAATCAGCAAAATCGTAGAAGAACAACTACAAGATGGAATTATTAGTGGAATATTATTAAAAGTGAATCTGCATACGCAAGCCCAATAGTGCTTGTGAAGAAAAAACAAATGGAGGCACAAGTTTGTGTTTGGATTTTCGATTCGTTAATAAAAGAGTATTACGGAATAACTATTCCTCGCATCCAAGATCAAATTGGTGCGCTTGCGAATGCTGTTTATTTTTGTACGCTTAATGTGAAATCAGGATTTCATCAAATTGAAATCGAAGAGGCCTCAAAACATATTAATGCTTTTGTGGCACCAAACGGATTTTATGAATATAACCACATGCCATTTGGTTTCGTAAACTCTCCAGCCTGCTACCAAGGTATTATTGATAAAGTTCTAGGACAGCTAAAAAATAATATCACGTTTGTTTATATTGACATGTGATGAATGAAAACGATTGATGAAGGTTTCGAGATATTACGGCAAGTAGAAGATGCTCTTTTAAAAGCTGGATTTGTGCTGAAACTCGCAAAATGCACATTGTTTAAAACCTCAGTTGAATATTTAGGTGTTATGGTCGGAGGCGATACATATATAAAAGGTATTCGATAATTTTTGGTACTGGCCGGATATTTCCGAAAATGTATAAAGAACTTTGCGTGTTTAACGGCTCGCTATTGCGCAAAGGACAACAATTTGTATGGTCAGATCTGTGTGTAAAATGCGTCGTTACTTAGTAAAAAGATTAACGGATTATCCTATATTAAACATTTTTAATCCGGACTTACAAATAGAATTGCATATAGACGCAAGTTCGTTAGGATTAGGCGCTATGATAATGCAGAGAGAAGCTGATAATATTTTACATCCCATGGCATATTATAGCAGCCGTACTACTAACCGAGTCGCAGTATCACTCGTATGATCTAGAGATTTTGGCCATCCTGGAAGCTATGTAATATTTTCTTGCTTACCTCTATGGTATAAAATTTACCATTTTTACAGATTGTAACTCTATACGTGCAAAACAGCTCTAAAGAAAGAACTGCACCTTCACGTTACAAGATGTAGATTAAGTTACAAGACTATAATTTTAACAAATCGGGTTCTTAAATGATCCATGTAGATTATCTTAGCAGTAACGCTCCATAAAAATACGTATTAATCACCGGAGCTTCTTCTGAAAGTAACCCAAATAAGACAATTAGTGAATATCAAACAGATGATTTGTTCTGTCAATCTATACGACATATAGTGAACCTTAAATACAGTGAAGGACAATTTAGTATTTTTACGAAACCCAAATGATGGACATGATCGTTGTTTTTTTTTCCCATACTAGCGCACCTTCGTGTTATGAAATTGTACCATGATGAGTCATCTTATATCGGGGCTTGAAAAAATATTATTAAAATTACGAGAAGACTTGATTTGGCCCCACATGTGCAAAACAGTACGCAAATATATTTTAAACTGCAGGGCTCGCGTTTTAGGAAAATCCCCCAGTGGTAAAAAATTATAGTTTAAAAAAATAAAAAAGATGCTTTAATGGTAAACCTACCTAAAAAGTAAAAAATAATTTTTAGTATAAGAATAACGTGACGAACGAAAAAATTAATGTGTCATTGTCAAAAAAGCGTGGGGTGCTCGATGTCAATTGTTATAAATATTCCATCAGTACCGTTTCTACAAGTAGAGTTAGTATAAAAATATGGTACAAAGCAGTCCACGCTTTTTACAATTATACCAGTGGCGGTTGGACAATAAAGGCAAGTGCCCTACCTAAAAAATTAAAAAATTAAGTGAAAAAAATAATTTCAGATTTTATATTGATTTATTCTCTGTTCTGCCTATGATCACGTTCTATCAGTTCTAGCGACTTCTATAATCTAACATCCATAATGTCATTCGCGGTAACGAAGTAGGTTGTGGATTGCCGAATGGCACATATTAAGGAACACGTGCTTTGGGCACAGACATGTTTGTGCCGGTACTGTTTTCGTTATTATCGCGTGCGAAAAACAAAGACAGCAATGCATCGCTAGTAACTCAGATTAAACGCATTTATAACGTCATATCCTGGCCGCTGCCCCATTCTCAATAGTCAGGTGTTTTTCGCCATCGTGCTTTTCGATTTTTCGAGTGGTTGCAAAGTGAATGTTTTGAACGATTGCAATAGTAAAGATGAATTCGGAATTGTCATCAAAAATCACCAATTAAATCTAATAATTGAAAGGTGTTGTACAATAGAAAAAGGTGTAAAGGTATTTTTTGCAAATCTGTCTGCATTTCCCGCTTTCCTTTTTCAATATCCCAAAAGAAAAACTATTCTGAACAGCGTCGTGAAAAAGCATCTACCCCGTGCGGCCCCTACGAGATGCAACTTTACGTCTAAATATGTGAATACTGTTTACATTTATAAAAAAGAACTGCAAACATGTCTTGAATAAATTATGGACGCAGAGTCAGATAAAAATTATATTAATCAAGCTCAGGGGTTAATAAATTATTTGGTGAACGATAATTTAAAATTTTGGTTGTTTTTCTTCAATAAAATAATGCCTCACTGCGACATTCTCTTTTATCAACGGCAAAGCAGGCAACTGGATACACTTAAAGGTAAGAAGAATTTGGTAACTTTTTCAAGAGTCATTCAAAATATTAGAAACAATATAGAAATACAAATTAATCAAGAATTTGGTAACTTAACTGGTGAAGAATCTACAACGATCATAGAGAATCGCAGGAAGAAACGGAAATTTACCTACAAGAAGGACCCCAATCCGAATGTCAGGATATGCAAGGAAATCTGTGATACCTTAACCATACAGGTTTATGAACGTTTTAGTTTCGTTTAGTTTAGTTTCTAACTGTTGCAAATTTATTTGAAACTAAAAAATTTGGTGAACTCTCGGTAATGTATGTACGGGACGATTTTATGAAACGCAGTGGGGCTGTGCCGCTGTTACTGTTATTGTAAATTATAAACTGTTTATCCAAAACAATTTAACCTCAACATTTAGTGAATCTGTGAAATTGCGGACTGTTTTGTGTATCGTCCCTATGACGACTGTGGAAAGCGAAATATGTTTCTCTACCCTCAAGCGAATCAAAACATTTCTAAGAAACACTATGTGCCAGGAACGGTTGTGCGCGTTAGCAATGCTATCTATTAAAAAAAAACTTGTGAAGTCAATTTCAAATTTTAATTATCAAGTCATCGACCACTTTGCTGCTCAGAAATTTAGGAGGATGGACTTCAACTACAAAGAGATTTATTGGTCATGGTCCTATGGTGAGTTTTGCCATATTATCTAGGTACCTATTTGAAAATTTGATGTCTGACATCAAATTTTACTTCTAGGCAGCAAAGTAAGTGTATGATACTAAGAAATGTCAAATTTTTGGTTGCGATGCTTTTCCCTATCCCCATTCCAAAATTTTGGTTATACGTGCTATATGTTTATGGTTATGTTACGTATATGTTTTTCCCCCACGAACCGCCGCTGAATGACACATTTATTTTCTCGTTCATCACGTTATTCTTATACTAAAAATAATTTTTTACTTTTTAGTATGGTTTACCATTAAAGCGTGCTTTTTTTAGTTTTTTTTAAACTATAATTTCTTTTTCAATTTTTAGTTCGATCTGCTACAAAAGCGTATTTTTTAAACTAATTCATAAGGAAATTACGATGCAATAACGCATATTCCCTTTGTTGATATTCGATATTATAGTGGTACAGAATAGACTTATTTTAAATAAACGCAATTATAGAGATATTTATAAATAGAGGCTTATAGCGAAACATATTTTTCTGTGATCATTTTTCTTATGTTGATTCAAAAAGATGGATTAAAACAAATAATTTCAAATGAAAATCCTACAAAATATTAATAGAATAAATAATGTTAATGTGAAATTTAAGATACATTTTTGGACAAATCAGACAGCAAATGAAATAACTCAGGTTTAAAAGAAATCGTTGACGGAATATTCAGCCACCACTCCAAATATGGAGGTAGTTTTCGAATATTTACTTTTTTATGTCTACAAAAGTATAAAACGAAATTCCGTTTCTTTCGTTTGTATAGGATTGGAATCTTAAATTTTTGAGATAGGCAGTAAACGAAAAAGTTTTTATGTACGGTTGGACGGCCAGTTAATTTAAATGTCTGCGAAACGTAAATGTCAGCTGAGATGAATGTATTCGGAAGTCATCCACTTACAGAAGAATTACTTTGTTAGATTGCACAAAAAGCTTACTACCTTACCTATTTAAACAAATACGGTTAAAAACAAATTATATAAAAGTTCAACTTTTGTGCTTAATCTATATCTCCTATTTATGTTTCATTTGGAATTAATTTATGAATACTTACAAAAATTGGATCTAATAGATATGGTTTAGAGCAGAGGAGACATTTTCAGGGTCACAAGAAAAACAATCTTTCATAATAATTAATTATACCAAATAATAAAATATTGTTTCGCATTATTTTTAGTAAATAATAACTCTTGACAATTTTTTCTTCTTTTAAGAATCGAACTTATGATTCATTCAACCAGTTGATTCATCTAGTTGTCGCAGTAGAAAATTTGCCAAAGTCGTTAGGTAATCGCATAATGATATTTCACCGTCTTTAGCCATTATTTTACTTTAGGCGAATGTAGGGATTTTTAATGCTTGCGTTTCAACTTAAATAATTGTTTTTGTAAAATTCTCGCACTCACAACGCATGGTCTGCTCCTGAGAAACGCTTCATACGGACTAAATCCCTAAACGCGGGGCTATCAATTAACATGCGCCCCGCGCCTCTCGTAGTTTTTGCATTTGCGCAGTGAGCCAATGAAATAGAAACTTTATCGGACACCTTATTTATTCCATTACACATTTATTCCATACATTTTAGCATACATTTGGTTTGCTTTGTCACAAAAAGAAAACGGAGAAATTACACATTATTCTCGATTAATATCAAAGTAGAAATTACTAGCGTATTGAGAAGCACATGATTAATAGTTTTAGTAAATTTAATCTTTAAAATATTCCCTATTTGTGTCTATGCAAGTCTGGGATCGTTTGAACAAATTCTGATATATTTCTAATCTGGTTGTTAGCAGCTTCTCCGTAATTAAGAATGCATGCGGTATTGACGCATGCTACACAAGTATTTCCATTCAAGGAACACGATACCACCAGAAACATGTTTATTTGTGGCATGCTACGTATCGAGTGTTGTTGCCGGCACGCATGCGTCACCTCTCGACAAGATAGAACGTGTCGAACAGTGTCGTCGCTATCCAACTGCAATCGGATAGGGCGACTTGTAGTGTGCGACACGGACTGGAATAATGAAAGAACCACAACATTCATCGAAGATTACCATAATTCACCCGTATTGTGAAATAATAAAATCAGTGAATATAAAGACAATAGAATTAAAAATGACAAGTTAAAGGCTATTAAATATAATTGTACTGTTCCTGAGATAAAAAAATCAAAAACTTGCGTTCAGCATATCATCGAGAACGAAAAAAAGTGTAATAAAAAAAAATAGATCATCTCCCCAGAAAAAAAGCAAAGTGGTTCGCGTTTGAGCTTTTGATTTTTTATCAGACGTTGACTTACCTAAATCAACATTTTCTACCGCAGGCAGTGATGATGAGGACTTTGGGGTAAGTTTTTGTTGATTTATGGGTCAAATAAAAAAAAGTTATTAAAATACATCAAGTGGGTTCTGCTAGATATGGACAAGTTTGACAGGCATAAAATAAATAATACTTATTTCATTTTTATTTTTTTTTTAATTCAAGAAACACTTATCATATTTTTCAAAATAAATACAAATTACAATTTTATGAATAAAAATCCTGCCAAGGCTTCATCAGATTGAAAATATCTCATAAATTCACTTCTCACTTCTTTAGCTTCAAAAGTGGATTTTCGTGCTCTATGTGTCAAATCTTGTAGACCAGAATCGCCTTGGACAACTGCCCTCCATGACCCATGAATAATATGTCCCTCTTGCGTTTCAATGTCTAACGTTCCTGGAGGACAGTATAAAAATCGTGATGATTAGCTCCTTCTCAAAAAATTATGCAGATGAATGCATGCTGTAGTGACAATTTCAGCATTTTCCACATTACTCATTAGTTGTTTTCTAAATACACGAAACACACTGGCTAGCAATCCAAATGTATTTTCAACAACTCTACGAGCGCGTGAATGTCTGTAATTATATAGCCTTTCACTTGTACCTTTGTCGTGATGGCCGCTAAAAGGTTTCATTATATGTTGCTGTAGAGGGAATGCATCATCCGTCAATATTACGTAAGGAGATTTCCACCAGGAAGTACTTCTGGATAAGGTAATTGTAGATTTCCTTTAGCCAACTTCTTGTAAAATGACGTTTCTCGAAAAACACCTCCATCAGATATTCTACCCTGACAGCCACTATTGGCGTATATAAAATTGTAATTACTATCAGCAATGGCCATCAAAACAATGCTAAAAGTCCCTTTATAGTTAAAAAAAATACTGCCACTGTTTTTTGGGTTTTGAATGACAACGTGTTTTCCATCACACGCTCCAACACAATGCGGATAATTCCAAGCCATTTCAAAATCTCTAAAAAGCTATCTTTCTCCACTCATCTTCTGAGCATGGCAACTGAAAAAAATAAAACATTTATTTAACAAGTATTTCTATTTTTGTAATTGCAGGGAGGAGAACAAGAAGGCAGCCGAAACACTCAATACGCTCTAGTCAAGGACAATGAGTCAGAAAATCTAGATGAAGTGAGCAATAAACGTCGTAGGAGGAATAGAAGTGAAGAGGAGAGTGAAAAGGCGAAGAGGAAGCATATAGTATTTTAAAAAATGTTTGCCAAAGAGATGATTGTTCAACATATGGAGAACATGTTGGTAATGAGCTGCGAAAATTGGGCCATAGAGCACAAACCATAGTAAAACATATGATAAATAGTACATTATTTGAAGCAGCTATGGGCAAATATGATGTTGAGATTGTACCTAGACATGTCAGTACACCTCCTCACAACTATGATAACACCAGTTGTGGCACTTTTCTTTCCTCTGGAACCGACAATAATTCTATTCATAGTAGTACACACACGCAGACACCTCTGCAGAGCAACTATAGCTACTGTTATATCTCCTGAGACAACAGCATCGACGTTTCCACAGTCAGAAATATCCAAACACTCAGAAAATCTTTTGTCCCTCCCGGTACTTTCTGAATTCCTAACTAACAAATCTGATCTGACAAATTGACTTACAACTTTAGTAATATTATATAAGTACATATTTGCATTTAATAAATAAATAAATTGTTCAATATATTCATATTTTTACTTACCCTAACAAAATCACATAGAACGTTGATCAAAGGCTCAGATATCCGAAACAGATACATAAGTGATGGATAGCTATCACTTGTTGCCAAATATCTCAATGTCACAATATCTCAATATCTCAATATCTCAATGTCACTAATAACCTCAGACGAGGTGGTATTGCATCACGAAAGTTGGTATCATGCTTTTTTATAGCGGGTGATATTTTATCAAGCAAGTACTCAAAATCCTCTTTACTCATTCGTGTAAAATTTCGAAATAACCCTTCAGCATCAGCAAGCAAGTTGTTGTATAAATTATATTGTGTTTCTTCAGCACCAACATATAGTTGTCTTCTCCGCCACCGTGGTGAGGTTCTTTTTTCTTTTTCTTTTGATTCAAAGCTATTACCAAAGCTATTACCAAAGCTATTACCAAAGCAAATATGCAGCTGCCGCGACTTTCCGTAAAGACACGCTGCAACAAAGTGATTGAAGTTGCTTGAACGGAATCGTTTGAGACGCATGCTACAAACATAGACGACAAAGCGCATGCGATGTGGGGAGACAAATTCCGCATGCGACATTATTAAATTTTGTGGCACATAGTCGTACACCTATAATCAAGCAACACTACAAAACATGTATCATGCCACATGTAGCTTAATGTTGCCTCAGTGGAATCCCGCCTTTAGTGTGAATCTTTTCGTGTGTCCGAACTTATAGAGATCGCTGTTAACGAATAGTTAGTTTGCGTGCAAATGTGTACCCCTGTGTCTCAATAATCAGAACGTTTAACATCACATGATTTATGATGCATATAATCACTACACCAAGCGATGTATAAGTCGAATTATCGACAAATTCCGCACGCATTTCACCCTGCTCGATAAAACAAAATAAGGTTAAATAGGTTAAAACAAAAACAAGGCAAGAAAGTGTGCGTTTCGAAAAAAATATCTCGGCTGTTGCTGTCGCCAGTATTTATCAAATCGTCGCCGTTTACAAGAATTTCGGCTTTGTTATTTAACTACATAGATTAACGCATTTGAACGGTATTGATCTGGAGGAGATGTGCTTCCAACAGGACGGCTCCGCAAGTCATACAGTCAACGCAACAATCGATTTATTATGGTAAAAATTCGATGAGGAAACTATTTTCAGGAACGAACCTGTTAATTGGCCCCAAATAAAAAAAAAAATTTTAAATATTTTATATTTTTTCGTAATTTTGCTAGAGTATTGAATTTTCTAAACTCCATATACCTTTGTTTCTTCTTTATACCATCTTTTTATTCTTCTATCTTAATTTATTACGTAAAATTTTAGAAATTAACAATAATACCATAAAAATAACATATTAAGTAGAAAATATGAAGATTTTAAAAATTCACAGTTCGTAGACCACTTCTATTACAAGCTTAAAATTGATCTCAAGATTTCAAGCAGTTTCAAGTTAATAGAAAAAGTTATCAGCTATCTGCAAACAGCGATTTTCCAAAAATCGATTGGCTTTCCGAATTCATATCTCCAATTCATTGAAGCAATCAACGAAAATTAGAGTAGACACCAACAGAATATATTTAGACAAAAAATATGAGCTCTTCAGCCTTCTACTTCAAATTGAAGATCTTCAATTGATTCAAATGAAGATCTGAAAATGTTTTAAAAATAGGCAAAATTTCGTTTAAATAGTGATTCAGTTAAAAGCGTCCAGCTAAGCCGGATTTAAGTTTGATATAAAAATTTATTTTTTCCTCTAAAATACAAGGTCAGTAGAGAATAATGCCGTTTGGTTCTAGTCTCTAAGTTATATCGAGCCTTCGATGGCCGCAGCGGCCAATTTAATCGTATCGAGCGCAAATTTTCAAAATCACCTTTTCTAACCTACTTTCGGAGGAAAAATAGGTAGCCAAATCGTCGCTTGACGCCGCTTTTCGTCGAAAAGTAATGTATCTGCCCATATATATAATATATATATATATATATATATATATATATATATATATATATATATATATATATATATATATATATATATATATATATATATATATATATATAGCACATTCAGGGAAACAATGGTTGAACGTCATCAATCTAGAGAAATCTATTGTCAATTTAAATCCATAAGCAGGAAAAAATCATTTAAAGTTCAAAGCACTCTTTTTCTTTCTTCTTCTAATCCTATTAGAATAGGATAAAAATACGGTGAGCTGGAGAATTACATTCTGTGAATTGGCTGTCAAGGTAACATTTAGGTTTGTAGTTCTGGACAGTGTTGCCGATCTTACATATCTTTTTCGTAGAATCTGTCATTTTCATGTTTTGATCGTTTTTGAGTTGTGCCTTCAAACGTTTCTGAATTATTTTTAGTGTATTCTTTGCTGTTTTATCTATTTTCTGGTTTAGTTTCTGTTTTTGAGAGTTCTGTAGTAAAAAATCTGCGATTATAATTGCAAAAAAATTCCAAACGCGTTAAGCGGTCAGTGTAAGCAGCTTGTCTCGTCACTTATCATTTATTTTGAACAGGAACGAGATAATGGTACTCCTATTTTGCCATTAAACGCTGCGAGAGAGGTATGTATTCATAACTTAGTAGGTCTCATGGTTAATTGGAGTTTCTTTAGCGGGTTTCGATTACACTAATTATTAGTATTGGTACAGTAGTGCAATTTCGAAAAAGTTGAAGAATATGAATTGTTAAAATCACAAGTGACCATAGACATAGGTTCATAAAACTTGTATGCAATAAAAAAAAAATCTTTTAATAAAAAAGTTTATTTATGATGGAGAAAAGTTTTAGAGGTGCATTTTTAATAGGTTTTAACTTGACTGTTAAGAGGACTGAACTGCCCTGAAGTGAATTGTGAACTGAACTCAACTGAACTCTGGACTGAACTGAAGTCAAGTTATGACCTATACCGCGAACAGTCGATAACATTATCTGGTGTTCCGTAATCATTTCATATTATTCAATTCATTCAATCTAATTTTTAAACTGTAAATATAAAACTTTTTTCCATCATAAATAAACTGTGTAATATCTTCTGTGTATGGGTATTCTTGGGTTCCCGCAAAGCCCGAATCGCGCCAAAGTAGTGACCCCGACGTGATAGGCCTAGACCTATCCGAATAGGACGGCTTAGACCTAGACCGATCCGAAAGGAATATAATTGGGATTTTCCAGACAAAATATTTGTAGACTTATAAAATAACTAGGGTTCAAGACAGTTGTATAGTGGTCATGGACCTTCATAAAACTAGTCTGCAATAATAAAGAAATTGTAAAAATGTAAACATAAAAATATATACAAAGAGCGGCCTTAGACCTTCATAAACTTATTTCGAAATAATAAAATAAATTTTAAAATGTAAGTACACTCTAAACATATAATATTTCGAAATAATAAAAAAATAAATTGAAAGAAAAATAATCAACATGGTAGGTGAGCGTGGACGATTTTAATGCCGCCACAATGTCCTTTTCAGGAACAAGCCTAAAAAAGAATATGTGGCAGAGCATATGGCTGAAGAGTATGGCCATAAAGTATTACGTCTTCCCCCTTACATATCTTTATATAATGCATCTATCTATCCTATATAATTGATACGGGGGGTGAATTATTACAATCTTCATATAGATCGAGATTGAATAACTGTTTGTATATGTGGAATGAAGCTTCGTCAACAGTTACTCAGAATGACGATTCAGATGCTGAAAGTTGTTTTAATAATTAAACTTTGAATAATTAAATAATTAAATAAATAATTAAACTATGTGTGAACTAAATAAAATTCCCTGTGTAGATAAGCAAAAGTATGTGTAATTTTGTGTTCCCGCAAAACACAAAACGTGCCAAAACATTATGAAACACAAACATGGCCCTTTAATTACTGCTTACTGAATAACGATTTACAGCAGTTCACTTTTCAACATAGTTTTCAAAAGGAAGATTATGTTCCGTCAGCCATTCTGCAATTTTTTGTTTTGTCCATGCACTAGTTGAAGGTTTATCCATCAGTGTATTGTGATATGGTGCATTATCCATGACAATTACTGATATCTCCTCCAAGATTTTAAACAGCTGGTTTTCAAACCAAAACAGAAAGTCATCTCTATTAATTTATCCATGATAATCGCCTTTTGTTTTAGAAGAGAATACTAATTCAGCCTCTGGAATAAAGCCATTCTTGTTCCCAGCATGAAGAACAATATATCTGCAATAACATGTTATTATTGTCACATCTTAAAACAATTATTTATGACATGACTTTAATGGCTCCTAAGTATTACGTATAACACTCACCTTTTTCCATCAAGTTTTGTATTCTTTACACTCCTCTTGTTATCATCTTGCCAAGAGTGACTCAAGGTACCATTTTGAAATATCCATGTTTCATCCAAATAAATAAAATCAAACAGAGATTCGTCTATGATATTTTGATACATCTTCAAAAATTGGATCCATTTAAAGGCAATATCAGGAAGTTCCATCAGGCCCCTACGTGGATTATCTGTACTCCATTGAAACCAATTTCTTTTAGAAGTGTATAAAGCGGAGTTTTACATCCGACAAAGAGCTGCATGTTCTTTAGTTTTTCATGAATACTTTCAACATTAACCGTTTGTTCTTAAATAGTTCAATAAAATTTGATAAAATTAATATTACCATGTAAATCTACTCACTTTTTTCATACATTTCATAGATTTGATTGCGAATTGAGCCCACATCAAGATGATCTAGATTAGTTACCCGTTTTGGATGTTGACGCTGTGTATTGCTGTGGCAACGTTGTAACGTGAGTGCATCATAGATTTTGATGACGTTGCAACTACTGTTTCCCTGAATGAACTATATATATATATATATATATATATATATATATATATATATATATATATATATATATATATATATATATATATATATATATATATAAATGTTTGAATGGAGGGATCCCAGATGTTCCGCATTTAACATATTTAATTTAACAAGTTTAATGAATAATAAACAATGTATTTCACAAGTTGTGAAAAAGGTGTGCGAGGGCCTTTGTGTTCCTGATCCTAGCATGATAAGATACAAAATTATACCGTAAAAGATTCCCCAAACTTTTTCCAGAACATTTCTTTAAATCGAGGAGAATATTGAATAGTCGTGTATTTACAAAACAATTAAGAGAGGATCAATATTTTCGAAACTGATTTCCAAATATATTAATAAAGACTTAGAAAATGATGTGCTTGAAGTTTTGAAATTTCTATTTTCAAAACAAAAAGTTGCAATATTCAGCTAACAAAAGTTATATTAGCTACATGGTAGAATTCTAAAGAGATTCATCCATACAGTAAGAGGAATCTCATAAAATATGTAAAATATTGCATTTTATATAGGCCATTTTGTGAATTTTTTTTTTCTTTAGGCACACGGAGCATTTTCGTTAAAAAATATAATTCAATAAAACAGCCGTATATGGAATCAGGAAATCTAATAGGAATTATAGAACTCCCATTAAATTCTCAATAAAGCATTGTTTTGTGTGCGTAATAGTCAATAGAAGTGGGTTTTTAATAGTGGTAACCATTCATAACTTTCAAATAAAAAAAATTACATCATACTAAAAATAATAATAATGTTGTAAAACTTAGATTTACGTAACATAATGCCATAATAAAAGAAATGAATTTACTGAAGCCGATTAACTACCAAAAGAAAATTAATAGTGAATTTAGACACAGGAAATGAGTTTCGCTGGGTCACATTCTCTGTAAAACATAAAGGGGCAGTGGTCACCAGCCACTGAACTTAAACATTTAGAGTTAATGTAATGCAGGAGGGCAAACCAAGCTTTGTAGACTAACCGAAAATAAAACTCAGTGAAGAATTTTTATCGAAATCGTATGTCTGTTTTATGAATAACGGGATCGCATCATTACTATCAATAATTTACTTTCAATACTGGAGTACATTTTTTTGTACACTGGCTCGTCAGTCTGTCTTCATGTTCTTCAGATAGGTATTAAATTTAATATAGTCTCCGTTTAGCTTGATACACTTGATTGAAATGTAATTTAAAATGTAATACTTAATAACATCAGCATAATCAAGGGCAAGTTATTTTTCCATGAAAAATAATTTTCATTTTCTCCACCGTGAGAAAACAACAAAAACTAACAAAAGGTAAGTTAATATTTAAATAAATAAAAATCAAAATTTTTATGAACTTTATATTAACGCAACCTCTGTTGGCATAGTTACATATGCGATTTTAGTTAAGTTCAGATTAAACACACTGACTAGAGTAAGATTCCTATATCAAATTATAATTTTCGGCTATGCATGCATAATTTAAAATGCCCACGTATCGCCTGCTGTCAGGCGATACATGGGCATTTATACAAGATAGTAGCATCAAAAATGGTCGTGAATAGTTTGATTCAGGAATATTGCTATATAATATCATTCATACACATATTGGTACAACATTAATTAAATGAGATTTTCGGTAGAAAGTTATTTTTGACAGCTATAGAGCTGTCGTTTGTTAAAGTGACATCGCATCTTAAGGAAAGCCAAGAGTACACAATTGAAAAGCATCTGATCTAGGAGATATTATATTTTATTTTACTATATTTAGATATTTTAATTATCATACTAAAATATTTTGATGTTATATAAAAATAAAATACTTTTGGTAATCTATTTAAAATTTATTTAAAACTAAAGATTTTGTTACGAAGAAAGCAAATAATGATAATAGAGGACGAAACGCTATCCCTTTGTTTTTCTGTTGGATGGATAGTGGGTATAGTATTGGATGAATTTGACAGATGAATAGTGGCTATTTCAAGTCTAGAACATCAACACTATTTTTAGCCATCTTATAGCCACATTCAATTTCTGTTTTATTTTTGTGAGGAAGCCATCTTAGCAGCGGTGTCTAAGGCGGTAGCCTGATGACACAGTAGTTAGGGTAGTAGCGGGTGCGATTCACGTACTAGGTGTAGATTTTCCTAAATTGCCACGCACTTCGTTAGTATGTAAAAAAAAAAACAAAATAAAGGAAAAGAAGTAAATTTACTAAAATTTAAAAGGGGTTGTGATTTAAAATGATGTTTAGAAAGATACTCAGCCGATGAGCGGGTACTAGCTAGAACCGAGTGTTAACCGTACGTGCAAATTATGTACCCTTAGCTCAGATCAACCGGAAAGTAGGGGTCGGTTATGAGCGCCTCTGACCTTGCCACGGAATAGGCCAGAAAATCCCCACGATGTTTTAGGAGCTCGCTCTAGTTTACCCCGCTCAATGTTATAGTGGCGAAATTTACCATAAGTATACTAACTATAGTACTAAGATATTAATACTAACTATGTAAATAATATATCAATAATAATATTGGTGTTCGACTATGTCGCCACCGGGGTCAAAATAAAAAAAAATTAAAAATATAAGTAAAAGTAAAATAAAAAGTTTCACCCAAAATATCTTTTACAGCTTCGGCCTCTTCTGCTTCTAAGACGAAGGAAAAAAAAAGAAAAACGTCAGTCAGGCTTCCCACAAAGGTGGTCGGAAGCCTTACATTTAAAGTAACGTAAAGTTGTCTTAACCTTACATTTTAAGTAACAGCAAGAAAAGAAGAATGCACATATATTTAGTACTGAGTTATTAAACAACCATAGAAAAAAAGTAAAAGAAAAGGAAACAAAGAAATTCCCTGTAAAAAAAGTTAATGCAGCCCCGATGTAGTGAGCATCATTATGAGGTAATAGTGACCCTCCCGTGAGTTGGGTGTACAAATCCTCGAGGTGCAAATCCGTAAAACCACTATAAACTAAATTATTACACCATGAAAACCCTTCGCCAATGAGATCAACGAGAAAAATGACCTTTCACTTCCACAATGCGTACCATGAAAATCCAGTGATAACGTCGAAAACTGCGACGAAGGATGGCTGAGCAGTGGACCCAAGAGGGATCGAAGGAAAAATGGAATTAATTGTATGCATGTAATTATTTGAGACATAATTGATACCTCTCTCGTTCTGACGTACTCCATGAGACAACCACACTCTGCTGAATAACACTTTAACGATGGAAAAGGAACGGCGCATGGAAATGGATAAGAAAAGCGCCATGATCTGATGCTATACGAGGGTTGTTCCAGATGTTTAAAGAAAAATCTGACTGCTTTTCAAACTTGAGGTACTTACTCTTACTTACTACTACTTATTGTTACAAAATGTTGCTGAATGATTCTAGGCAAGAATGTGTCTGACAAGAAATCACGCCTCAGTCATGCCAGTTCGAGGCTCGGTCATGCCAGCTCGAGAATTGGTCGCTCGTTAGTCGGGAGGCTTTTCGAGAGCGACTTATGGTCAAGCACAAAATAAAGGGTTAATAGCCTAAGGTGGTCCAGATCGAGATTTTCGATACCTGATGTTTGTGGTCGGAACCCACGTTAAACTGTACATCCAGTCGCTAAATAGCCTTATTAGATGCTGATGAACTTCTAACTCTAAAACTTGACTTGTATTTTTATGAGGAACCACTTCAATGCTATGGAGTAGGGGAGACAGGGGATGTATGACCAAATTTCAGTTAACACGCTTGTATTTGTATTGTTTTAGTGTATATTATTGAAAGAACCAATACATCACAAAAAGCTCGAAATCAATTATGACGTAGTGTATAAGCATGATTTTGTAAAACACGAAATACGAGTCAACCTACCCCATGATGTTAATTGACTTTTCATTAGGGGTAAGTTGATCGATGAAGTAATTAGTACAAAATCTGGGGATAAAAAGAATAAAAAAATACAAGAAGTATTTGCAATTAACAATTGTTAATACTGATAATTTAAATAAACATAATATACTTCAAATTAGAATAGACAATCAGACATTTAAACATTTGACAAACTAAATACTTAAAACATAATACTTTTAGTATTAAGTATCTGAAACAAAATTAGAAAACTTCATATTAACGTTAACCATTTGGTTATAATAGCCTTAACTAATATAACTAATATAATTATGTTTTTAAAGGAACAGATCATTTTTGGGATCAGACTATCAAATCAATCTTTTAAATCAGAGGTGCAATTTTTGTATTCATAAACTTTACATATTTTGGGCCCATGGCCATGGGCCCATGATTTGCATGTAGTGCATTGAATTCATTCCTCTCCAGAAATACTCAAACTATAGGAGTCAGTGAACTCTAAACAACATGCATCATCCTCATCACTTTCATCCTCTTCGTCATTTTCCTTTTCCGTTACCCTTACTCTTGCTGCTTCCTTTAAATTTTCCTTCAGTCATCTTTGGTTTCTTTGTTTTCTTTTTACGCGTTTTACGAGATTGTTGTTTTTTTTTGAGTTCCTTAAAATTTTCTTTTTTTATGTGTGTGTCTATAAATAGAGCTTTTCGGTTTTCGAGTAATTTTTGTATTTTCCAAACGTGGTCCAGCTTTTGGGAATGGTCTTATCTATTCAGGTGAAGTAAATGAAGTATTGAGCATATTCACATTTCATGCTTGGGTTACTGCATTTTTTTTCTGGAGTTTTGAATTTTTAATATTCATTAATTCCTGAGATTGCGTCCAAAATAGAAGCCAACTCGCAACAAGCATGTGATATCGATATTGGTATGAGGGGTCAGGAAATATATTTTCATTGAGTGGTGATATCCCAGTGATTCGGAATCCAGATTGTATATTATCATTTGTAGCTGCCAATGTCAATGATGTTTTCACCAACTCAAGTATACCATAAATCGTATTAATCTTTTCTGGGTGACTCGGTAACTAATTGTCGCATACTTTGTTGAAATATTTCTTTAGTGGCCCATAAACTGTTACCCCATTTACCTTATAATAATCCCCTAACCTTACCTTATAATAATCCCCCCACCCCTGTTACCCCATTTTCTTTATAATAATCAAGTACTTCAATAGATAAATGCGAGTCGTGCTTGTCTACAAGTAATAGAACAGGCTTTTCTTTACTGGGTTGAAATTATCTTCCTTCATCCATCTAGAAGGATTAGTATCGCCATGTGAACCTACCGTTCCACCTCTAATAAAATATTTTTATAGTAGACACGTATGAAAACGAAGAATGGAGGAACCATGTTGCCAAGAGCTGAGATTGCAACCAGAGCTATCACTCTATTAGGAACATGTACCGTTGTAAGTCCTGTTTCATCTACGTTCCAAATATCGTCAGTACTTAGATTCTAATGTTGATAAACGGTTTTCAAGTTGTCGAAGAACAAATTTGCGTTATTTTTATTGGACGATGTGGCTCGAGATAAACTAGTAGCTTGAGGAGATCGTATAGAGAGTGCAGGATGACGTTTCAGGAAACTTTCTCACTAATCTTCACGAGCAATCAATTTTCTGTTCCACAAGACAGGAGTAGATTTTTTTTTCGCAAACTCCTATGCACACTTTCCTGTTTCATAAGGTGTAAATCTGTAATAAATATAATCTACCTTCTTGAAGTAACTTTCTATTGTGAGTTATTCCTCGTCACTAAATATTTGTCTATTTTTGGTGTAGCCAGCACTCTCCAAAGTTGATTTAGATCTCGTCAATTTCAAATTACTTTTTAATGTTTTCTTAATTTTTACCACGTGGCGTTGTTTATATGGTACAGTAAATTCTTTTGCTGTAAAATTCATACTTTTTTTTATCAAAAATAACTTGTTGACATGCTCTATCGAAGAGATCTTTGGGTGTACTTCGTCGATCAGTCTTTGTTCCGTACGTCCGCATGGTTCTGAAACAACAACTTTTTGGTAAATTTTGACAAAATACTGACTGTATTCCATGTGAAGTATATCCAGAGTACTGTGGGGTAGGTTGACTAGGTGATTAACCAGCCCTGAAATAAATTGGTTTATCAGTCCCGGATAGCTTCTTAATGTTTAACCATATGGTATAATCTCAAAACTGTACTGAAATCAAAAAGAATGATATGTAATAAAAGTATTAAAATTACACTCTTTAAATTACTTGAAAATAAATAACAACGAGTATATAGGTGTTATTATAAAAAATATTACGAGGAATATAATTACTTATAAGTATTGTTTTCCGATAATATGCTGCTTCACCCGAACGACATGCGTACTGACTAAGCGGAGGGGGAAAACTGTTTCTCGCGCTTAGTTGGATGACGCAACACTTTCGAATAGGTCGAGTTTTGACAGTTAGTCAACCTGCCCCTATAATCAAGTAATCCCGGTCTCCCCTACTTATAATATGACTACATTTATTTAAATTTGATTTTCCTCTGCTTTGTTTATATTTGGGAATAATAGACGACAATATTATTGGTATATTATTTAAAAAAATATCTAAAACTAGCCCTACTGGATTTATGCGATTTGAACTTTGAAGGTATTACAACCTTATTCTGCTTCATTTTACCAACAAATGTTAGAGAGCTTTTTCTTAATTCTTCTACTAATTCTAGAGAGAAGAGTACCGAAAATGTACATATATCAGACATCATGTCACATGTATGTGCGATATCAGGTCATACATACCTGTATGAATCGAGTACCTGCAATAAATCTATAACGTAGCCCTATGCAGATAGTTTCTATGTTATAAACGAAAAAAATGCCGGTTGAATTACAAACAATTTTCTCTTTTGATATGCGGACCAATCTTATTTAAATTAATATCTAAAGTGAGATAAGGTGAAGAATATAAAAGAAAAAATGTTGAACCATTATAACATCTTCAATAAGCAGCTGTTTCATGAATTGACCAATCACTTCTTCGAAGCCATTTTTGAAGATGAAGTTGATAACGCCGTTACCGGTAAAGGATATCTATATCGCCAAATGATAACTAAACTTTGTACCCAAAATTGAAACAAAATAGCGCTACATGTAACAAAGGTACTGAAACAACTAATTTGTCAACATCAGCACAGTTTTCTGAAAGACTACATTAACCCCAGAACACTAATGTGTAGTAGATATTACGACACTCGCACTACCTGGTTATTTTCGGGCTGTTTCGTAAATCATAGTAACCACACCTGCTTAGTATCTTCGTATTTAGTCGTAATCTAAGGCCTGTTGAAATTGCAAGCAAATATTTATTTTGTATGGTTATATTTTGAACACCGCGTGGTAAATTTTACGACATACTAGTGATACCGTGATATTTATTGCGAGGTTCCAGTTATTTTACGAACGTACATTTTAGTTCATTTGTACATTATATTTCAAAGTAATTATTTAACCTTATATAAACTTACAATACTGTTTGTTTTCAAGAAAATGTTTTCTAAGAGGGATAAATACGCCCATTGACAGAAAAAGATGTACAACGAAAAATTGAAAAAATAATGAACAGTGAAGATAGCAAACCTGAACCTTTTGAAGATGGCGGCAGTGATTGGGAGGCAGATAATTTAGAAGAACTTTCAGAGAGTGATTTCGATTCTGATGAAAATGATGTAGCCATATCCAGTCTTTTCAACCCAGATGTTGATTTCAATCATGATAATGTAGCTGAAGACAAGGATTCTGATAATGATGTTCCAATATCCACTTTTGTAAGGGAAACTAGAAGAAGACACGAGTCAATTGTACTCCCAAACAAACTCAGGCTAAAGGGAAAAAACGGATATAGACGGTCTGCAGAGTTACCTACAAGAACAAGAAAAACAGCTGCCAGAAATTTTGTTCATTTTATACCTGGTACCACGAGAAATGCAAAAGATGCTCCACAACTGAAGAACACTTTCTACATTTCCTGTCTGATGACATTACAAATATTATACTTCAGCGAACAAATAAAGAAATCTTTCGACAGTCTCAAAAGTATAAAGAAGCGTCAGCAACTATTTCAAATGTCACAAAAAGTGAATTGAAAGAGTTTTATACAATTTTGCTTCTCTCTTCTGCAAAAAAAATAAACAAATGTTTAACGTTACTATTTCTGGAAAGTTCTACAGAGCTGGCATGAGTTCTGAACGGTTTGCATTCCTTACCAATTGCCTGCGATTCAATGATAAATAAACTAGACAAGAAACAGCATAAGCTGATGAATTTGCACCCATTCGTGAGGTGAGATATTGGACATGTTCATCAAAATATATAAAACAGTATATACGCTCTCATCCTATGTCACAATTGACGAACAACGCTTAGGCTTTAGAGGTAGATGTCCATTTTGGATATTTATATCCAGTAAGTCTGCTAAGTATAGAATAAAAATTGTAATGATTTGTGACACGTGCCATACTTGGAAAAAAGTACCAAAACAAATGATCTACCGCTCGCTAATTATTTTGCAAAACAGCTGCCGAAAACAATTCATGGAAGTGACAGTAATGTTACAATGGATAACTTGTTTAATTCAGTTTGCCTTGCTGATGAATTACTAGAAAATCCCTACAAGTTAACTATTGTAGGAACTTTACACAAGAATAAAAAATAAATTCCTTCAGAATAATTAGAAACCAAGAAAAGGCCTGCTATTTCCATGTTTTGCTTCGAAAAAAAAAACGAGGAAAAAAAGAAAAAGTTGTTTTGCTTCGCTCGACCCTTCATGAAGAGGCAGAAGTCTACATACAGATAGGCAAACCAGACATAGTTTTGAATTATAATCAGACTAAATCCATCATTGATATATTTGATTAACTTCGTAGCATTATGAGTTGCATTAGAAAAACGCGCAGATGGCCGTTATGAATATTTTATGGCATTCTTAATGCAGTTGGCATTAAGTAATATATTGCGTACTGCCATAATAAATTGAAGGCAAATATCAAACCAATTTCCCGATGTAACTACTTGATTGACTTAGCACATCTACTAGCCAGACCGTGGATAGAGGAAATACTTTCAATCCAAAACTTAGGAAAAGATCTTCGCCAGGATATCCACGCTATTTTGAAAATTACTGAGGAACCTGAGCGTGAGGCTCTCCTAGAGAAGAAACGTAAAGCCTATCATTATTGCCCAAGTCGATTGAGGCGTATGACCACCACATATTGTGTCAAGTGCGGACATGTGATATGCGGTGAGCACCGCGGTAACTACTGCACTGAGTGTACAATATAATTACACTTAGAAAATATGAGAAAAATTAGTTTTTATAAAATAAGAATTTTTCAGCTCTTATATATCTGATATCAATTTTATTGTTTATTAAAACACGTCGTATAATTAACGACATATTAGTATTTACCTGTGTCAAAAACATATTAGTGTTCTAGGGTTAAAAGAAATGCTTAAAATAATAACCCTCAAATATAAAAGTGAGATGAAATGATATAAAATGTTAATAGAGAAAACTAATGCTAATACGCCAACACCTGACGAGGCCAATAATTCGGTGATATTATTTTCAAAACATATATAGCAACTATGCTGCACCACTAAATTTTACTATTGTCTAATTAAATTAATAAACATTAATTTTTATGTAAATTAAGAAAAAAGTCTGTCTTTATGACCTAGAAGAAAAGGACAAAACAAAATAGGATGAAGAGAGGCTCTAAAAATACACTTTGAACAATAAAAAACATCAGACGAAATTGCCAGCTTTAAAAAAAGTTGATTGTTAATAAGGAATACGGCAGATTTTTTCCATAAAATGAAATAAATCGAACTTTACAAAATAATGAAAATCCAATTCAAGAGAAAACGCGAGACTAAAAAAGTCTTAAAAAAAATAAAGAGTTTATTTAGGCAAAATGTAAACTGACTGTCAATCAAAAGAAAAGTTTCGCTTTAAATACAAAAATTATTTGTTTCGGAGAATACGTTAAAAAAATTGGCATCAGTGGCGGCAGTTACTTCCAATTCAATAATTTTTAATTGAACAAATAAATGTAATCATAAAGAAAGCCATGTGATATATTATTTAGAAGTAAAATAGCCCATGTATACAATGGTCCTTTTGAATCTTACCCAACTTAAATTTGGTAAAATGGTCTATGGTCGGGCATAGAGAGGCCTTTTTAGGCCTCATCTTCTGTTCGCTCCCAAAAATAACTACGACATTCAGATAAAAAAAAATGGAAGGAGAAGAATACAAACTAAGGAATGGGACAACTAGGGCAGCTAAGGTATTGACAAGGGCATGTCAGTACAGGATTCATTTTCTGTTTTCAGAAAATTACTGCAGTACAACGGTATTGCAGATATGGTATATTTATTTATAAACTTTCAACGGATAGCCAAGATCAACTGATATCGAACAAGGTAGTAGAAGCACCAAACTCAAAGAAGCGTGTTCGCAATTCTGAGTTAATAAGTAAAAAAAACTGTTAGAAACCTATTAGGTTTATTAGGAACCTATTACCTATTAGAAATGAACAGACAGAAGTGTATAAAAAGATGTATTAAACTACTTTGGCCTACACATCAAAAAAAGTAAGTGTAATGTTAGAGAAAAAAACCCTATCACTTAATGGTATTTGAGTAATGGATGCTAAAAACCACAGTAAACTAAAAAAAAAAAACGGCCCGATAAGCCAGAGAGACTGTAAGAGCCCATTTTACAAGTCATCCCGTGTACAACAGCCATTATGTCCTGAGAGGTCTCCAAAAAATTATTTAAGCCCGGATTTAAATGTGGCCCAGGTGTATAATCACTAACTTGTCACTCTTTGCAATCACTTCGAATTAATAGCACGTAGATCTTCTGATTTGTTTACGATTTGGAATATCGAGTATAAGCAAAGAAAAATTAGTTCCTACACGGAAAAAAGTCTTGTTGTCGCTTAAGGTAAAAATAGAAATGCTTGACTATTTATGCCTTGGAGAGTCGTTTGCATCCATATCACGTTTTTTTAATGTCAGTGGATCAACAGTATAACCCGTCAAGAAATCAAAAGATAAAATATTCTGCAAAAATAAAATATTCAATGAATTCTACAACTTTAACCCCACCATCAGAAAAGATTGTTCGTATTAGCCAGAAGAGAGTGCCTCTAAGTGGTGCTATAATTTAGTCAGAAAGCTAAGCGTCTTTACGCGCGTTTTAAAGTGCCTGGTATTCATAATGAACATACGGATAGAGGATTTCAAGCATCGGAAAGTTGGTTCAATAAGTTTAATGTGCGACAATCACTGCATAATATCAAAATTATTGGAGCAGCTGCATCGGCTTCACACACTTCAGCAGCAGCAACATATCCAGAAGAATTTTCAAACTTAATTGCTGATGGTCGATAAAAACCTGTACAAGCGTCTAATGTAGACGAAGCTGCCCTGTTTTGGAAAATAATGCCAAACAAAACT
Organism: Cosmopolites sordidus; assembly: GCA_031761425.1. Taxonomy (NCBI): domain Eukaryota; kingdom Metazoa; phylum Arthropoda; class Insecta; order Coleoptera; family Curculionidae; genus Cosmopolites; species Cosmopolites sordidus. Next base: position 171,727 of record JARFXV010000799.1, read on the forward strand.
GTTACATCCAAAAGTAAAAAGACCGCCTCTGGTTTTAAGGCAGCAAAGGATAGAGTTACACTACTGCTCTGTTGTAATACATCACGAGATTGTTTAATTAAGCCACTTGTGCTTTACAGATCGCTAAATCATCGTCCTTTGAAAAAGTGTAATTTTCTGTGGTTCGGGGATTGTTCTGTTCCTGGAGCTGAAACTTATCTAAAGAAAATTATTTTAGATTTCAAGGCAGCTCTAGATTTGGACAATGGTCCAGGCTACTTTGGTGAACTTGAAGGCACGCATCCAAATGTAAAGGTGATATTTTTGTCTCCTAACATGAAGGTATTACTCCAGTCTATGGATCAAGTAATAATCCAGGTCTTTAAGCTTTATTGCATTAGAGAAACTTTTAAAATCATACTAGAAATCATGGAATGTGATCCTGTAATAGCACACTGCATAGTTAACATAAAAGAATAATTGCAAGAGGTGAAATCATACGTATTGAAATCATGTTGGAAACAACTGTGGTCTGATTTAACTGACGGTAATGATGATTCCAAAAAAATTCAAACATTAACTGAAAACAATGCTCAAGTTCCGAACGGCATATGACGAGATCGTTTCGAACAGATAGAATCAAGTAATATTCAACAATTGCTTGAATTGCAAGATAAAGATTTGACTGAAACCGACTTGGAGGAAATGCTTCATCCCCATTCCATTGAAGAGGAAGCTTCAGCGATCACTGAAAAGGTTACATTAACCTTAAAAACCTGAGTGAACGTTTACGAATGGCAAATGAGCTTTGTGAGTTTTTTATAAAAATTGATCCGTCTATGGAAAGAAGTCTTGTTTTACAAGGCAAATTGTTAATGCCACAGCCGAATATCAATCCGAATTGAATGACCTTTTAAAAGCGACAAAAATAGAAAAAAATACTAAATTCTTTAAACCGTTGCTTAAACCGAATAATAGTTATTAATATTGTTAAAAATTTTCTCATTAAATTGCTTTTATTATATATTTTTTATTTTTATTTTGTATTCTTGAAACATATCCCCTATAATCCCATACAAATTACCATCTATAATCTCCTATAATCTCATACAAATTCACAATATAGACATTCGCGGCATATTTACAGAATATCTCCCGCGAATAAGTAGCTTTGACTGTAGTGAATATAACTAAACCATTTGTTGAAAGCATCGGCTTGTGTATACCATTACTTTCCAAGAAAGGAAAAAATGGTATAAACAAAATCTAATTTTGTAATTAAAAGTTGTCTGGAATAAGTTTAACCAGTACAAGCGTATAGTAGTATTTTTAACATAGATTTTATTTTCAACCATGATCAAATTGTTTATTATCACAGTAAAATTATTCACCCTAGTTTGGAAAATGTTCCTCCGCATACTACATACTTCTGCTGGTGTTATCGAATAATCTATTTAGATCGCTTAAAAATTATCTAGAAAATCACGGTATAGGAAACAGCGATACGCACCTTAAGCATATTTTTACATTAAAAATACAAAACATGACGAAAGAGTGTGGATTGACCAACATAAACAAGATCACGATAAAGTTCATTACAAGATCACGATAAAGTTCGATCAGTTCTGATTTTTCATTTTATCGAGTTTGTTAGATCGTCAATCAAAAAGCTATAGTTGTGAAAGAATGTTGCAGGTGAGAGAGCGTAGAGTGCTGAGAAAAATATTCGGTGGTATCAAGAAGGATAATCAATGGCGAAGGACCAATGAAGAAATAATAACGGTATTTGGAGGGCCTACAATAACGCAGACCATGAAAGCACGGCGAATAGCCTGGCTAGGGCATATAAAATGGCTACCAGAAAGCAGACTAACGAAACATGTTGTGAGCAGGGGAAGAGGTGAAGAAAAATGAAGAGGGGAAGACCAAGGAGAAAGTGGCTACAGGAGGTGGAGGAGGATTTGGCCAGAATGGGTGATACAGTGGGAAAGAAGGGCAAGGAATAAAGTGGTTTGGTGGCAGATTGTAAACCAAGCCAAAGGCCTTAAAGGCCTGTAGAGCTGTACATATGCATATAATCAAAAAGCTATAATAAGAATTATTATTTTAAACAAATATATGTGTATAAAGCATATTTGGTAGATAATAATTGGTTATAATTTAACAAATAAACACTGTATAAATAATTTTTAAAAAATTAAGAGTTGGCCATACATTAACCAAAAAATGAAAGTGGCAACATCGCATTGACTAATTGAGATATGATATGATACCCACCTGTTGTCGACAAGAATTATTTCAGTGTGTGTATTTAAGTTCTATTTAAAAGAAAATTGTATTCTGTACGCGAATATCACGATATACTTCTTATTTATGAAAAAGAAGCAACCAGATAGAAACATACTACAACTTTTTTAACCTCTTCGGGGACGTCGGTTAGAACGGTGCCACGCTTGCATCTACTCAAATGGTGGACATTTTGAACATTTTATTTAATAAAATAATTAATCAACTATTGTTATTTCAATTATTGTTCTTTCAATGGTTAAAAATGTGTTATGGTGTAACAAATTAGTGCTAGTAATTTCAACTTTGACTTTTGACAACTTGGAATTTTCCTTTTTTGGTAAAAAATCAAACCAAACTTACGTTGAGCTATATGGAATAATGAGGTTTCTGAGAAGAATAATTGGGATATCGAAAACGATAAAATAAGAAATGAGAAAATCAGAGGCGAACTGGAAGTTAAGGCATTGGAAGAAAGTATACAGGAGCGGTGATTGGTAAAAATATGGAACAAGAAAAGGACGAGGTATATTTTGTTAAATAAAGTCCATTTTTTATTAAAAAGAAACATTCTATAAATATCATTATAATATTTTTTACAATATTCTACATACTTTTAACTACTGTTCTACATAATTTCCATTTTTGTTCAAACATTTGTCATAACGCTGAACAAGTGTTTGAACTCCGATGCCAAAGAAATCTACCGCATTATCGAAACAAGTGAAAATCACTGGGTGCAAGGTGTGCATTGTAAGGATGATCCAGTACTTCTTATCCAAAAGACCTAATATGGCCTTGTATTTGTGCAGAAACATATGGCCTTGCATTGTCATGGAGCAACATCACACCGGAAGGCAGTAGGCCACGCCGCTTGTTGTATGGCAGGGCGGAGTTTTGTCAATGTGACATAATACGCATCAGATTGTAGTGTCTCTCGGCATAAAATCCACTAACAAAATTGCTGTCCCTTGCTTGTCCCAAAAGACAGTTGCCATGATGTTTCGTGCTGAAATTGTCTGTTTGGCTTTCACTCTAGTTGACGACGATGTGTGTCGCCATTCCATTGACTGTTGTTTGGATTCAGGAGTCATGTGAGACAAGTCTCATTTCCTGAAATGATGTGGTCTAACAATTCATCTCCGTCCTGAATGTAGCGAGTCAAAACCGATAAAACACAGCCCAGTCCCTTTTTTTTATGATCGTCAGAAAGCATTCTTGGAATCCACGGAGAACACAGATTTCAATAATTCAGTTTCTTCGAAACAATGGTGTACAAATCTTACCTTGAAACCTGTGGAAATTCACTTGATACACAAACCAAAGCTTCAGAAATCAGAGAATGTCGGCCATAGCGTGGCTCATCATGTACATCAACAAACCCGTTCTTGAACATTCTGACCTAATTTCGAACTTTACGGTCACTCATCACATTATCATCGTAAACCTTACAAATCTGACGGTGACTCTCCGCTGCCAAATTTATTGCACTGAAGAATCCCACACTCGGCGGATGACTCAATTTTCTTAAACAATATAAACTTCTACAGCTCAGCATACATGTAGACGATACAGCTCCAGATGGCACCTAACCGCGCGCAAATCATACTGGAAGCAGACGCGCAAGCGCACTGTAGTGATTGCGTCATTCTCACTCTCATTCACAAACGGACCTTATTTTAAAAAATGCCCCTCATAAAAGAAGTGTGGGAGAAGAGAAGAAGAAAGAAAGAAGAGAGGACGGGGACGATTCGTAATAAATATATAACTTGGAGTGGAATGAGATTGATGGATTGAAATTGGTTGAAGATAGGATAAATTGGGAGGTTTTTATTAAAGAATCATGACAACAATTTAAATCACGAGAACAATTTCAAAACCAAAATTTGGTTTTTTGTATAATTTGGTAGATTTTTATATCAGTTTGATATTAAAAGTATAAAAACACTAATGATAAAATTATATCTAGAATAACGTGCACCAGTACATTGTAAGGAAAAAAATCTTAAATTGTTTGTTGAATATATTATTTTGAATTGAAGAGGTCATGTCAGATCTACAGTAAAAAGAAACAGTTGTTTACATCGCGCAAACTTTTTAACAGGACCTTCTTAGTCTTAAATATTTAAAATTCCAATCCTATACAAACTAAGAAAATTGAAATTCTATTTATTCCGTCGTCTACGTTGAAGAGTAAGTATTCGAAAACTGCCAGCGATATTTAGTTTGACAGAGACTATAAGATCGCTGGATATTTGGTTGGTTACCGTTGTCGTTTGAATTGAATTTTCAGCGTTTCCAATTTCCACGAGTTTATCTAAAATGACATCGGAATCCTTTGTTCGAAGAATCCTTATACTATATCCTTTCATTGTTTCTTTTAATTCAAAACACATGGATATATATACACTTCAGATACAATTAATATTTTTATTGAAGGGTAAAACGTATTCAACAATATCATGTTAATACTCAAGTAACTCTAAATATTCCTGTCTAGCATAAATGTCATTTTCTACCCAGTGACGGCTCGTGGGTTTTTAAGGTAAGGGCGTAGAACAAAATAGTGCTGCTGAAGATTTTGTTGCTTTCCCCTTTCTTCTTCTAACTTTTCGTGCTATTAAAACCCTATATAGGCAGTAATCCAGGAAAATCAGTTAAAGGAAAGAAACTGAACGGAAATAAAATATGGTGTTTTGATCTGAAAAATTGTTTGCTGTGATAAATGCTGGAGGAGCGGCGCCACAACGCCCTCCCTCACGAGCCGCTACTGATGCCTGTCGCGGGTATCACAAACAACATGCTAGAAGTCTCTGAAGCTTGTTTAGGAAATGCAGTACCTCATAGGATACTCCTGCTTGCACCAATCCAATAACAATTTCAATAGATCAAAACTTTGGAAGTTGGACAACCACATCTTTTACTAGTTTTTAAATGAACTCTACTGAAATTATATGACAAAAGTGTTAAAGGACATTTAAGTGAAGGGCAAAATGTCACCAAAAACAGTTATTTTTTTTCACAGTCAATTTTTCTTGCAAAATTGAAAACACTGTACCTTACGATATGATAAGCCTTTGGTCTCAACTAAGTGTTTAATCACCATTCGAAACTCACTTCTTCCATTTTTCTAAATAAACAAAAGTGTTTTGCTTCAATCGACAATAAAAATGAAACCATGTGATAAATATAACTGAGACCTTGATAGCTATCTGGCGAATAATAATGCTTACTAAAAATAAACCATTTCTGATGCTATTATCGCCATCTCTTGGATTTTCTAAGGACTTATTGAACGGCCCTCGTAAAATAGACATTTAGTCCATCGCATACATAGTATAATATATAATATCTAAATAATAAGGTTTAGGTTAGTATCTTAAAAATGTAAGATTCCAGTTCTACAAATACGAAGGAAATATACATTTACAAGGTGAATAAATAAAGTATTGAGAGTGGTGGTAAGGCATTCAGTCTAGCAACACTGTTGACTTCTCCATTTGAAAGAAAGATAACGATACCTGATGCGTATCCAGTACGAGTTTGAACTACTTAGAGTCACTTGGTGTTCCGTAACAATTCTTTTCGTGAATGAAATGTTTTCTAATGTGTTCCGAAAGTGAGTAACAGCAATTTCAAGCAACGGTGAGCAATCAAATTTTGTTTCAGATTTGGGCACAGTGCGACCAAAAATTTTGTAAAACAAACCTATGGAAACAGCGTTTCGTCAAGGAGCCAAGTGTTTAGGCGGTTTACGGCATACTCAGAAAAATGTGATAAATCGGTTATGCCAGTCAAATTTAATTATTCTCCGACATTCTAACCATCAAATGACAATCAGAATGCACAAGATACCGAATTAAGTGGATCTTTTCATAAATGCAGCACTGTTTCTATAGGCTTGTTAAAGTTTTACAAAATTTTCCATCGCACTGCGTTCAAGTCTTAAACAAAACTTAATAAAAAATTTGGTTCACGACAGGAATTGCTACGGACCACCAAGTAACTTTGGGGAATTCAAACTCGTACTGAGGACTCATCAGATGTCGGTCTGCCAGCCCTTCAAATGGGAAACCAATAGCGTACCCAGATCGAACACTGTGCCACCAGTCTCATTACTTTATTTATACACCTCGTATTTATTACATCATCGAGACATAAAAGTAACCGTTTGCAAGCAATCAGAGATATTTGGTTTGGCAGTGGATCTAACAAGTTATAAAACTTCCGACACGTACTTGTTTGTTGAATAAAATATACACAGCATTAACTTTTTATAAATATATTTATTTAAATCGATATCATTCAATTTAAATACAATATCATTCAAGTGGCGTAAACCAAACTAACTTCTACTAATTCTTAATACATTTACCAGTTACCACGGTATTCTTATACCGTTACTAATTCTTAATTGCATTTTTCGCACATTATTTATAATCTCTCGGTCATAACGTAATAAAAATTATGGATGTCGGAGAGCACCGATAGAGCATCCATTTGCCTAACCCCATAAAAAGAAGTTTAACTTCCTGTCGAAGCAGCTTGTCTTCCAAATTAAAATTTTCCCATTTCGACCACAAAAACTCAGATATCATTTGCCTATAGAAGACGCCATAGTATTGGTCGATGTTACCTCCAGCCTAACAATCACATCAAACCGTAACTTTCGCTTTACCAAAAATCACTTGTTGGTTTTCCTCGCCAAAAATATAGCTGTTATGTTTGAGGTCAAACTGTAGATCATGCCAAAAGACAATTTTCTTTGCAAGATCATCATTATTTACTTGCTCCTCCAAGACAAAATCGATAAATTTTCGTTCATAAACTTTAGTCTTCTTTGAACTGGATCTGATGAAGATCTATGTGAAGATGTTTATGCAAATTATTTCATAAAGAACCGAATGAGAGAACAAGTTTCTGCGATCTTCTTGGAATTTCGGGCTTTTTCGGATCTTGAGTTAACCGTTTTGGGTTCGGCAGCAATGTTTTCACGTGAACATACTGGACAAAAATGCTCAGACGTTAGACGATCCAAATTCTCTCCGAAAGATTTAATCAGCTTGCAAATACAGTTTTCAGTTAGGCAATGATTTCAGCCGAATCATCACTTTCAATTTCTACCCGTTGGAAATTTGCCTTTTTTGTATTTGAATCGTACGATTTTTACGTTTTATAAGGTGAACAAACGATACTTTATCCTAAATAATATACTTTCAATTAATGATATACGAAAAAAACAAATATTATAGGTGAATAATAATATTGTTTATACTATATAATATTATTACTAATTTTCTACCATATAAGCACGCATATATCACCAGCAATCTATTAGAAATTGTTGAGTATATCTCTTAAAATTGTAGCACTATATAGGATAATCCTCTCTATGTTAGTGTATTAAAAAAATCACTTAAGAATTTTTAAATCAAATTTACACATATTATAGCCCAAGGGCGAGCCGCATATCGTCGAATATCAGTTCTCGATAACTGAAGTTAAGAATAAATCAAGCCTTGGGTCAACTTGGCCTGTACAGCTTAAAAAAATTACACTTTATGAAGCGAGTGTTAGAAAACACCTAAACACACGTCACACACAATAATTAATTCCTATTTGATTATATGTTATTGCTGAAAAGAAAAACAGCATTTCAATTCAGTCGATAACAAAGGCGTATACGTTTGAGAGAAAATACCTTCAAAAGTCGAATTTAGTCTTTTAAGTAATTGGAAAAGAAACTTTTATGTCAAGGTGGCATCAGACAGAGGTTTCAGTGAATGCCTTCCGAAGCATTTAACCTCATAAACTTTAATTTTAAAATTGAAAACTTAATAGCTTAATAAAAAGATAGCTGATTGATTTTTTTATTTTATTTTATTCACATAGTACTATAGATGTTATTTCCTGACTTGCAGTTTGAAAAATAAATAGAAAATAGTGATCAAAATGAATCCACAAAAATAACAACACAACAACTGTAAAAGCTAATTACTGTAGTTTTAAAAATCACTTATAGAATGACCATAATAAGTAAACATTTGGAAGTGTAAGGATATCGTACATCTTTATATGCTAAAGTAATAGAAATTAAAACATTAGGTTGCCGATCGCGGTGGGCTAGTGGGTTAGTCGCCCGTCTGGTAATCCAATGGCTTCGGATTCGAATCCTGGGGTGGGCATGGATGGTTGTGTGTGCATTTGTATGTGTTTTTTTCGCTGTTGGTATGTGTTGTTGACGTGACTTAAATTAAATAAAAAAAACATTAAATTGATTATTGAATATATGTATTTCAAGTGAAAATGTCAGATTAGGCCAATACTAACAATAATTGCCTTGTACCATTCCATTGTGCACAAAAGCAAGTTCGATCTTCAATGTTTATGGCAATTCATATATTAATCAAATGGAAGTTCTATTTCTTAGTCCGCCGACACTAAAAAGTAATATGTTCCTAAATCATTCCGGGTGTCGATCCGTTCGTACTGTGAAAAGTCACGACGTTTCGCCAAAATCTCATTTGGCATTTTCAAGTGTTGTCTGCTTTGAGTGAAGAGTCCAACTCACGTGCACGGGTCGTTGCGTGCCAGCGACTGCCCAGATTGTATCAGGGTAGATCGGGATACAATCTACGCTCCCTCCGCTTCCGGGCATTCGTTTATTGATTTTTCCTCGTCACCACTATGCAGTTTGTGCTCTTTCCTCAGAAGCAATTTCCATAACTTTGAAATATTGCGACTTCGTTTCGCGTATTTAGCTCATCCCTTTCTTCTATTTCAAGGGCTTCTCTGATTGTTCGGAACTAGTAGTTTTCAATATTCACTATTTATTTGGCTCCTTCAAAATTTATTTTAGATGTAGATGATGCTACAAAAGTGCGGAAGTGGTTAATTTGTTTTTAAGTTGTTTTGATATTCCTGTATTATGGTCGAAATCCGTCTATTTGTTTGTCTTATGTATGTTCTATTGAAGAAAAAAATAGCACTTAAAATTAGCGACATCCCTTCTAATGAAATGTTGCGATAATGCCCTTCAACCAACATGCACAAAATTCGTCTACCATACAAGTACAAGGATAACCAAAGGTATTTCAAAAATGCAAGTCAAAGTCTTTTCCGAGAAAAAAAGAAGGCATTTAAACAGAACAGAAAAGGAATCCTACTATCAATCGATAAAAAACAAGATTTATCCTATTTTGTGGAATGACAAATAATCTTTCTGGCATAGCGAATCGGATTACAATTTAAAAACGGAAAAACAAAAAAAAATCGCAAATTTAAAGCAAACAGATATTAAAGATCGAAAAGAAATCCTATACAATAAGAAACTGGTTATAAATGTATCTAACCAATATTAATCCGCAGAATAAAAATCGATCCCAAGCAAAGGGTTCAACTTTGCCATTACTCCAAAACATTTATCAATAAACGAAATAATTTCGAAATAATCAGACAAGATGTCATCAAAACCAAAATATTAATAAGGCTGAAATTAGAGCTCTTGAAAGTTTAATAATAAACTAGGATATTATTATATTACTGGCAGACAAAGGAAACGCAACAGTCATAATGAACATCGAGGACTATATGAAAAAGATAATAAACATTTTACTAGACAAAACATATAAACCGGTGAATAGGGATCCACCAAACTATCTGGAAAAAAGCAATAAAAAGCAAAATCAAAGCATGGAAACTGGAACTGGATATCGAACAAAGAATAATTCCAAGGGAAAAATTAAGTAGATGTCCTAAACTTTACGGTCTACCCAAGATACACTAATCAGAAATCTCATTAATGCCCACAGTAAGTGCCTTCGGCTCCCCAATACAAAGTTTGCGTCAAACTTGCCGAGTCCTATGTTCAAAACTCAGAACATTTGACAAAGATAATTAAGGATTTCCAACTAGAGGATACAGACATATTAGCAAGCCTGGATATTGTCTCACTATATCCAAGTATCTCTATAGTCGAAGTTCTGGACTTAATTTCGACGAAAGAGGACTTTCCACCATTCGTGGGTGAACTCTCGGAACACATTCTAAAAAACACATAATCTTCTTTCAAACAGCAAATCTACAAACAGACCGACGGTGCTCTAATGGGATCATTACTATGATCCGTTATAACCAACCTGTTCATGACAGATTTCGAAACAAAAGCATTAGCCAACGCTCCTTTAAACCTAAACTTTGGAAGTGCTACATATCTCTATAATATGGCGTCATGGCAATAAACTCCTGAATTACTTCTTAACCCAATTGAAAGAAATCCACCACAGAATACAATTTACCCTGGAAATCGAACAGGATTGGAAACTACCTTTTTTGGATCTCCTCATCACAAGACAACTTTCTGGAACCCTCGAACACACAGTGTATAGAAAGCCAACTCACACTCGATACCTTAATGCTTGTAATACCTTACAACCACTCGATACCTTAATGCTAAATCCCATCATCACCCTTCTCAAATCCAAGCAGCAGCGAACACCTTGATTTTCAGATCCTTCCAACTGACACTACCAGATACACGAAGTGAAAAACTACCACAAATTTTCAAAGCCCTTAGACAGAATGGATATTAAGAAAATTTCATCAAGAAGGCCATTCACTCTAAGAAAATCCAAACATGAAAAACAATAGAGGATCAAGAACCAAATGCACTAAAGGTCCTGTCACCATACGTAAAAGCAATTACTGATAGGATAGGCAGACTACTAAGGAAACATAAGATCAGAACAACCTACAAGCCGCACAAAACTGTCGCAAACATCCTAAAAACTCTCTAGGACAAAGTCAGATTGAAAAATCATGGGGTATATAGCATATCTTGTTCTTAATGTAACAGAACATACAGGACAAACAGGCAACAGACAGATCTCGGACAGAATACAGAAACATCAAAACAACTTAAGAAACAAACAAACTACTTCCGCTCTATTCCAGCACCATCTACAAATAGGACATAAACTCAATTTTGAAGAAGCCAAAGAAATAGCGAATATTGAAAAGCACAAGGTCCGAACAATCAGAGAAGCCCTTGAAATAGAAGAAAGGGTTGAGCTAAATACGCGATATGTCGCTCGCAACATTCCAAAAGTATGGAAATCACTTCTAAAGTGAATCTCTTCTTCTTCTCCTTTTTCTTCTGCCTTTCACAATATCCACATTTATACAGGCTTTTCTTAAGTCTATTCACATATATTTGTGCTCTATGCACATCGAACCGCCGATTCATATCGAATCATTGCCACATCTTACTCTAGAATTGGACCTCTCGTTCTTCTCCTTTCGAGTCCATTACTGTATTAAATTATTCAATCTAATATCTTTTGACTGAAACTCTAAGACTTACAATTTGGCTAGCAAAACTCCACTTAAGTTATGCTACTTACCTTTTCACATATTTAAATTTGATTTTACATCGTTTCCCAAGACCATTGCTTCCGTTCTAGTAACGCTGCATGAACTTAAAGTCAATATGATATATCGCTTGTGTCGACTGTCTTTGAAAGCAGATATGTTCGATATTTTTTCTATCGTCGAAAAAAGCGAATTTGGCGTTTGGATTAAAAATTACTTTTTCCATGGACAAACTAAACACTCCTCATATATATATATATATATATATATATATATATATATATATATATATATATATATATATATATATATATATATATATTCTGCATTATTGGTCAAATTTCACAAAGAATTGAAAAAAAAACTCGATTGACGCAGAAAAAAGTGGTGTTTCAACGTGACAATGGACTCACCCTTTAGTTTGCTGGTTTAAACCCATTCTCCAGACTTAGGATCCCCTGACTTCTTTCACTTTCTAACTGTAAATAAAGGGCTAGCTCGAAAAAAAATTACACAAATAAAGCGATCGTCGCTGAAATGGAGGACTCTTTTGTATAGTTCGAGAAGTCGCACTTTTTGGACGGCATAAAAAGCCGGAAAATCATTGTACGAAAAATATCGAGCTGAAAAGCAACTATGTTGAAAAGTAGCTCGATTTTTGATTAAAAACAATATTTTATTTCAAATATATCCAACTTTTCCTTTTACCCCCGTATATAACTTAAAATATTCAATTAATCCATCCTCCTCGACTTTTTAATCGAGTACCTATCTATAAATGTCAGATTCCTGTTCTACAAAAACCAAGGAAATCGAAGATTTATTTATTCCGTCGTCGATTGAAGGAGCGGTATTTAAAATTTTTCCACCGATATTTGGTTTAGCAGTGCTTCGCATCGCTGGATAGTTCATTATCGTTGTCTTTTGAATTGGATTTCTAGCGTTTTCCATTTAAGTTTCTTTAAACTGACATGAAAATCCTTTGTTCGGAGCATCCTGTTACCATTTCTCGTTCTGTTATTTCGTTTTATACCGAAATTAATCGAAATATATACTCTAAACACAAATCTAATTTTATTTTTTTCGTCAATAGTTATTCTTTATTTAAATATTTGCAAATAGTACAGGTGAACAATTGTAACACCGTGTAAAAAACATTGCACACATCACGGGCGACCCGCTAAGTATTATTGACACATGTTTTTTGGGAAAGCTTTCTGTTTGGAAAATGCAGCTACCTGGTACTGTTTCTGCTAACGAATTATAGATTATAGAATTATAAAACTTTATAAGGAGCTTTCCACTCACACCAAAAAGTGTGTAGTAACTGTTAAAGCAGCTTTAATTATCTCCTAATGATTGTAACGTGGTTAACGAGACGCGTTTCAAGCAATTTCAATAGTTTTGGTATCAGTAAAAAAGGCATTATAATATTTTTATTGGGTTGATGCGTAAATATCCGCGTTTTTTGAAATTATATTTATTACGAAAAACAAAACGTAAAAAGACAACAGAAAAATGTTTAAGGGACTATTCAGGAGCAAATTTGGGCTCTGCTTCAGTAACTGGTTGCCATTTGCTTGGCAGATGGTCGATTCCAAGATCAAAATAGCGCTGATTCGTGAAAGCAATCCACGCTTTGACATTGTCCACCAACTTATCGGAATCATCGTCGACTTTGTCCGAATGCTAGTTTTTATAGCAAACACTTGACGTGGTAGTCCATAATAGCATCGATAAGGATAAGATAAATGTACAAATACTAAGGATGATGGGGAATCAGATCTCATTCCTTAATGGCAATGGACTCGACTACGCGACCCTTGATATGTGGACACTGGTTGTCGTGATGGAAGAATATTTGGTTCTTTTTATCCGGTCTTTAGACATTGGTGAATGTATAAAGGCGGTTGAGCTAGGCCAGAATAGAATTGTCCCTGTCGAATTGTTTTTTGCCATTTTTGTTCGGAATGCGCCACTGCTAATGCTCATCGGAAAAAAATTCAATAAAAATGTTGAAAAATTCCACGACTACCGAATGCGCCTGATTGTCGAAATTTAATGATTGGCCTCTCTCTATCCTAAGTTAGTATCCTGACATTGTTTTTCCCTGATTATTCCCTTACTTAAATGTTCGTTGATATTGCGAAATGACTGTGCCACTTTCCATCCTTGTCAAACTGTTACAGCATAATATGACGAACGTCACTATAATTTTCCATAAGCATTTTTAACAACTAAAAATTGCACAACATTTTTATGAATTAAAAGTATACAAGACAACAATTTTTACAAGCAAAAAGAGTGCAAAAATGAGGCGCAGATAATTATGCATCAACTCAATATTTATAACCAGAAGTTCCAAAATCAAAATTTTCAAATATAATCTAGAGCCAAATCCATTGGTCAAGGATTACTGAGATGACTAATCATACGAAAATGTGGAAATTATTAGAACTCGCCTGAACCGGTTCACTTATGTTATTTCCATTTCCGAGGATTTTATTGAATATGTTTTTCTGGTTTGGAAAGATATATAAATAAATATACACACACACACACACACACACACATATATATATATATATATATATATATATATATATATATATATATATATATATATATATATATATATATATATTTTATTTATTGGGATTTTCGGTCAGTGAAAATAAATTTTAATGTTTTATTGTTTAATTTACGTTTCGATTCTACAACGAACCATCATCAGAATACTTCTAAAATAAAAATTACTTATAAAAAAAAATACAAACTGACATTTAAAAACCTACCAATATTAATTAAACAATTAATTTTTTGAATTTTTTAAATAATATGTGTCAATTTTTTATAAAATTTTTAAATGACATATTTGACTTTTGACATATTTAACAATTATTCCACCATTTTTGTTTTTTATTATAACCTAATTGTTTTGAATTTTTTATGTGGGATGATATTAGATGCAAAAATTTTAAAAATATGAAAATTTATTATATAATAATGTTATTATAAATACAACTTAAATTATCTGTATCATTTCTGAAATTAATGGTATTATTTCTTTTTTTTTTTTTTATATAAATCATTTCTTTTATATTTCTTTTTTTATATTGTTTTTCAAAATCTAAGATTTTTATGTTGTTAAAATTAAAGTTATGTTCATTGTCTATAGCATGCTTTGAAAGTGCAGTGATGTTTGGTTCTAAGTTTCTAATGCTTTTTTTGTGTTCATTAATTCTGTTTTTTTAAATATTGTTTTGTTTGGCCAATATATGAGCTTGAGCAGTTTAAGCAATCAATTTTGTAAATTAAATTTGTTTGTTCCATTTTGGGTGTTTGTGGTTTTAATTTTGTAAATATTTGTTTAGTGTTGTTATTGGGTATTTCTGCTATATTTATATTATATGGTTTAAGAACTTTTTTATTTTATTATTTATTTCTGGTATGTTTGGTAAAGGTATGTAATTTTCATTTTTAGTTTTATTTGTTGTGTTATCATTGTTATATATTCTATGTATTCTATTTTTAATTACCGGTTCGTAAAATTTTTTTGGATAGTTATTATCTTCCAGTGTTTGTTTGATTTTATTTATATATTTAGGTCTATTGTTTGGATTAGTTAAAATAACAGCTCTACCAATTAAAGAATTAATAACACTTTTTTATATTCATTTGGTGTATAGGATTTAAAATTGAGATATCTTCCAGACCATACTGGTTTTTTATATACCAATTTGTTTTGATATTGCCATCCTTATCATACGTGATGTTAATATCCAAAAAATGTATTGTTTTATTTTTTTCTTCTTTATACTATTAATGGCCAATTCAATTGGAATGTTTGTATATAAGGAGACAACATCAAATTATACTAATATGTGATTTTCTGGATTTTTTTTTTGTTTTTATGTAATTATGAAATTCCCATGAGTCTTTAATATGATATTCATTTTTACCTACTATGTTTGATAAAATGCTTGATAAATATTTTGATATTTCATATGTTGGAGATTCAATTGTACTAACAATGGATCGATGCCGCACCAAATGTTAATTGAAAATTCGCATTGAAAATGTCGCTCTCTTGGTAGGTGTGGATTTTCTAGGGCGTAATAATATTTATTTCGCTAGTTGAAAATTCCGCGTCTTGTTAAAAGTAATTTTTCAGGAACGTCGTTTTTTTATGTAGTAGATTTTGACAAAATTGACATCCATTCCTTTGAATTGATTGAAACTTTGTTGGTTGGATTGAGTTCTTCATACCTTCCAACTGCAGCGCAACTATTGTCATTTACTTGTGCATAAACTTCTTTAAATTCTAACATTCTTTAAATCACGGTTAGGAAACTTATTAAGTCTGGGCATTTTTTACAAATTATTTAACACCAACTCAAAATTGAAGAAACTTGTTTCTACTTACGTTTAATAGGAGAGATAGAAAACAATGACAGTTGCCATCGAGTCGTAATAATTTGTACACAACATTCAACATTTGTAATTCAACATTCCATTTGTGAATTGCTTATTTTTCAGCCATCGACAAGATGTGCAATGGAACATTCGAACATGAATATCGCGCAAACGGCGTGAGATATTGATATTGACCAAGAACACCTTTTTTACGTGGAAATTATGACTCTTCTCTATTTTGAAGTCAAAATATTCCTTGCTTTATAGAGTAAAAAAATATGAGCGAGTTCATTCCTCACAAGGTTGGTAGCAAGCTCTCTCTAGAAACTAGGATCAAGCTAGTACCAAATTTGATTTTGTCGCCTTTAAAAACCTAACTATCCCAATTTTGAACTTGATATTTTTAACCGTTTTTAAATCATCTCAATTTTTCAAAAATTTAGTTTCACTTTCAACACTCAGCTTCTTTTTAATGATTAACATTTACCAACACATTTAATAACTAAATCCTCTTATTTTGATCTGCTCACTTTGCACTTCATCGCAAATACATCGCACTCACTAACAATACACTCACTTCGCAAATACATCGCACACAAAAAATTGTATCATTAAATTATGAGATTATAATCCTTATAGAAATGGACACTTTTTCTCCATCGCTGACGTTGAAGAGCTAGACCTGCCCTTGAAACTGCTCTCGGTATCTGATTTGTAAGGAGCTTCTTAAACGCTGGATATTCTATTAGATTTCTAGTATTTGCCATTTGACTTTCTTTGTACTGATTTTGTAATCATTTAATCCGAGCATCGACTTACTATTACCATTATTTTTCATTATCAAGTCTACTAGAAAAATTTCCTCCAAATAAAATTTAGTTTTTTTTATTAAAAAGCTGTTCTAAAAAGATGTAAACCACCAAGATACGATAAGATTGCTACTGAAATACTATAATATTTGGGAGAAAACGAATGTATGCTGTATTGATGTTAACAGCTCATTGCGCTTTCTTCCGTATTTTCATTCGAGTTTTTAGGTTAAACTGTAGCCCTTTACATATCTAAAATTGACCAACCCCGAACAGATCCTACTATGAGTGACAGTAATAATGCTATGAGTCACAGTAAGATTTGGATCGCGATATGGACAATAAAATTCGAGAGAATCGATGAGTCACGATTTCAAAGTTATCAAGTGAATTTTCACAGGTTTCAAGGTCATTTTTGTACACCGAAGAAACTGAATTATCGAAAATTGTGTTCTCGGTGGATTCAAGTATGCTTTATATATTAGGTTGTACTTTATCGTTTTTGACTCGATACAACCAGGAAGGCGATGAATGATTAGACCACATCGTTAGAGGAGATGATACTTGGGTATCTCACATGACTCCCGAGTCCAAGCAACAGTTAAAGGAATGGTGACACACATTATCGCCAACGCTTTCGAATGAAAGCCAAATAGACAATTTCAGCACGAACGGCAACTGTCTTTTGTGAAAGCAAAAAGATATTTTGTTAGTGGATTTTATGCCGAGAGGCACAACAAACTCTTCTGGCGCGTATTGTGTCACCTTGAGAAAACTCCGCCATGCCATATGAAACAAGCGGCATGGCCTACTGTTTTCCGGTGTAATATTGCGCCATGACAATGCAGAGCCACATGTTTCTGCGCAAACACAAGGTTTAATCTGTCTTTTGGATGGAAAGAACTGGATCATCCACCTTACAGTTCAGACCTTGCCCCCAATGATTTTCCTTGTTTCGGTACGTAAGGGAGTTTCTTGGTGCACAATAATTCAATGTCGACGAAGAAGCTAAAACTGCAATCCTAGATTGGGCTTCTTCGCAGGTAGCAGAATTCTTTGACGTCAAAATTAAAAAACTTGTTGAGTGGTATGACAAATGTTTGAACAAAAATAGAAATTATGTAGAAAAGTAGATAAAAGCACGTAGAATATGGAAAAAAGATATTTTAATAATATTTATAGTATTTTTCTTCTTACTAAAACAAAGCTTATTTGAAAATATACAAAACATTAATAAGATCAGTCATTACATATACACATATAAGAAAAAAGAAGAAGACCTAATAATACTGGAAAGGAAAATACTGAGAAGAATACTTGAACCAGACATAACAAAAGATGGAGAAAGGATATTTAAAAGGACTGGAGAAATAGAGAAAAAATTAGGAGTAGAGAATATATCCAAATACATAAAAGCAATAAGGCTAGAATGGCCACATAATAAGAACGTCATTCACAGAAATAGTTAAAAGAGTAATGAAATGGACCCCGAAGGCTGAGAGGGAGATGGTTAGATCAGGTAGAAAAGGATACAAAAACATTGGGCATTACATATTAGAGAATGGAATGCAGATACAGGAAAAAATGGAAGGGAATAACCAAAGGGGCCAAGACACATAAAAAACTGTAACGATGATTGGAAGGAGAGAATTCACTTCATTAACAAGATTAAAAAAAAGTTTTCAAGCGTTAACCATAATCCCGAAGGATTGTTCCGTTATGGTGATGATGATAGACCAATAAGAGCGAAAGGATTTGAATTTGAAATAAAATACAGAAAATTCGGCAGAAAATGGTACTCATTATTTTTAATAGATGGTAGTAGTAGATAGGTAAGTGACCACCTCAACTCTTCTTGCACTGGTTGATCCGATTTACCTTTTGATGACTCGGTGGAGCATATCGGGTGGTATGGCGACTATGATTGCTAGAATGTTGACTTCAAGTTCATCAAGAGTCTTGGGTATGTTGGTGTAAATATATGATTTAACATAGCCCTAAAGAAAATAGTCTAAAGATGTTAAATCACAAGATCTTGGTGGCCAGTTACAAGGACCATTCCGTGAAATTACCGATTTTCCTAATTGATTGCTTAATAAGTCCATCGTAATGCATGCTGTGTGGCAAGTTGTGCCGACATGTTGAAAATATAGTTTGCCCGCATCAATTCCATCAATTTTCGAAAATGCAAAATTGGATAACATGGCAAGATAGCGTTCGCCATTCACAGTGACGGTCCGTCTTTCGGCGTTGAAAAAATACGGTTGGATAATGCTACTGTACCATAATCCACACCAAACAGTGATTATTTCGGGATGTAATGGGACCTGGTAATCACTTGTGGGTTTGACTCACACCAATAATGACAATTTTGTTTAGTGACGTAGCCGTTTAACCAAAAAATGAGCCTCATAGGAGAAGACGATTTTGCGATGAAAATCCGGATCGTTTTCCATTGCTTCCAACGCCCAATCTGCGAACTTCCGACGTAATCGATGGTTAGTAGGCTTAAGTTGTTGTGCCAATACAATCTTGTATGACTGTGAACGGAGATCCAAAATCAAAATACGCCAGGTGATCATCCTAGATAGGCCCAACTCTTGAGAACGACGCGGAACAGCCATATTATCGTTCTCGGCAACACTTTCATGAACAGTCGCGATATTTTCTTCACTACGGCCACTACGAAGTCGTGACGGTGACTTTTGGCCATGAAGACTAAACTCACCTTTCAGACTTATTAATTATACGGTGGATGGCTTGATAAGAAGGAGCAGAATGACAACCGTGTTTTGAACGAAATGCTCTTTGGAAATGTTTGGACAATTTCGAAATGTTGTGGCAACGAAAATTTGTTCATGGTGAAATGGCAAACCTTACTGAAAACATTTGACAGCTAATGTCAAGCATTGGATATCAAATATGGCCGCCATTAGCTGTGAAAATCCTATCATCCCTATTGGGAAGTACTTTAGTTAATTGATTTTGGAATAGTTAATAATAAATCCTAATTATTAATATAAAGGGAAGATCATAAATGAAAAGCAATACAAATATAGCTAGAATATCGTGCAACCTTAGGTAATAAGGTAAATGATTGTCCAATAAGAGTGTTCAGAGCTTTAAAATGAGGCGCAATAACAACTACGATTGATAATCTGGAAATGTTTATCTTGAAGAATAAATAATGGCTTTATGTTCTAGTAATCATGGTCAAATCAGTCGTTCAAATATCCCCCTCATCTTCGTTTGGTGGAATGCATTATGAAGATCAAATTTTCGATTACTCTTTCGCGTTGTATATTTTCAATAGTGGCCTGAATGTTTCGTTTAAGGTCAAGAATTGTTCAGGGTTTATCCACAAAAAATAATCCAAGGACGTGAGATCGCATGATCTTGGTAGCCACTTGGGGTATACCATTTAGGGAAATAACGCGGCGCGTCCCAAAACATTGTTTATACGTGAGTTACTATTTATGTATCTGGAATAATAAATAAAAACAATAAACTTATCATTGAAAATGGTTTTGTTGTTAATTTTCATAGCACTTTTACCAGTCCGATTGAGGTATCTATAAAACATGCATTTTGAAGGCATCGCCGCTTCTTCTGGCGTCGAACATTTTTGACCCCATAGTTTATTCTTCAGGGACAGAAACAAAAAGAAACAATTGGCTGCCAAATCAGGACAGTACGGCAGATGACCCATCAATTCGATGTTTTGACCTGTCAAATATTGAGTTGTTAGGTCCGATGTGTGAGAGCTCCTGTTGAATGAAGAATGATCCTGCGTCGCTGGCTATTTTTTCTTATTTCTTCAATAACTTCTAGCAAACAAATGATTGTGTACCATTCTGAATTGACCATTCTACGATTTTCTAGTGACACTGTACACATGCCCATTTATTCCAAGAAAACAGGCGACCGTTTGCTTCAAAGTGCTTCTTGTGCGAACAACTTACGTTGGGTTTGGCTGATTTTGAAAGACCCATGCAGTCAACTGCTATTTATTTTCAGCTTCATACACATAGATCCCAGATTCGTCACCTATGTAGGTGGCTTTCGACGCACTACGATTTTATCTTTTGTGCATATCTTTGCACCAAACGACACGAGCCTTTTTTAGAGCGATTGTCAAATTATGCGGAATCCAACGGACACAAATGTAAACTCTTGTGTATTCTTGTCATACTAATGCCCAGGAATACCTCAATCTCACGAAATATCACATGACGATCTTGGTTTATCAGCGCACAGTATCGATGTTTTCTGGCACAACAACCGATTTTGGATGAGCTTCTTTAAAATCGTCTGTGGTTTTAGATGGTGATGGACCAATGGTTTTAGATGGTGATGGTGCGCCAAAAATCAAAGTGAGTTAATCGATGCACTGTTGTTTAGATAATCCACGTCGAAAGTCGTAGTAAATCACCGCACAAAAATTCTCACGAATTAATTCCATTTTTTTGAGTGAGATAACATTTTCAAGTCACTAAACAACACTAATAGCGTCTATATGACAAAACGTTCTGAGTACGTATACAATCAGTACAGTCAAACTTTACGATGTCAGATGGCGCCTACCAACACAATTGTTGCCAATTCCAGATACATAAATAACAAACCTCGTATCCACATTTCTAAGTTCAGACTAAAAATTTTATGTTAGCATATTCCTACAGCGTTCATCATTAACAGTAACACAATTTTCATCATTGTCTTCCTAAAAATAAGATCCTATCACATTAGAGCGAAATTATTTTCAAAACATGATACTATTTATGATACATTTGTTCTTCAAAATAAAATAAATATTATGGGATAATCCTTTGCAGTTATCATTGTGCCTCATTCTTCTGATACTCTTATTGGACAACCCTTTATTATAATGTATTCTATACATTTATAAAAAGGCCTTCATACAAGAAATTGGGCATTTAATTTATTCCGTCATCGACGCGCAAAGTAACTATTCAAAAACAGTCAGCGATATTTGATTTGATGAAATTTTAAGATCGCCGGATAACTGCTGTTATCGTTGTCGCTTGAATTGAAATTCTAATTTACTATATTTGAGTTTCTCTAAACTTATATCGAAATTCTGTGTTGGGGGCATCACATAAATATACGCTTTATATTTTTGATTTAAAAATTTCCTTTTTCAAGAAATATTTTTATTTTTGCTAGTATGACAGTAAATAGTTTACATGAACAGTAGTCCTGTATAATATGTTTTATCATGTAAATACTCCATACACCATGGACAACCGAGTAGAAATTATAAGATGTGCACCATCGTATGGAATAACCTTGTTCGCGTAAACTTTTTACTCATATACATTTCTCAAAAATAATCTAGGTTGCAAATAATATAAAAACTTAAAAACTATAGAAACTCGCCCTGAACACGTTTAGTGATATTATTTGTCGATTTTTTACTGATTATTGAAGCTTTTATTGATTTCACAGGTCGACATGATTCTTTAGCATTGATGAGAATGCGCTCTTTGCATTTCATTTAGATAGTTATTAAAACCATTTTCACAGAAATGGCCTAGAAAGTCCTATTTTCAAGTATGCTATGCCAAAAAGTCTATGCCATTTGCTGTTCCTATGGTGTGGAGAGAACCTACTGACCATGTAAGTGATTACATACAGCAAAATTCAGTATCTAAATTTACCTTCTGTACTTAGGCCAGTTCTGTATTCAAAGCCAGAAACTACCGTGATTGATTGCGCCTTTAAACCTGGACAACATGTTTCCCGGTGATTCTAATTCTTCATCAGGATCTAATCCATAAACTTCCTGAAAACGCCAGTTGTGACGCAACATTTTAGCAACTACCAGTGAACCTCACTTAATAACTCAGAATTAATTAAATTATTTGGTACGTGACCTGGGATTGTCAAAACAAAAATCGGAACTTTTTGGTTCCAGACTGGAACTTGTTAGATAAAAATGCAAGTGTTTCACTTTACCGAAAACGGGATGTATCATTTTCAATTTTTTTTTTAATGGAAGCATCGCTATGCGTCTGTTGTGATATTGATGGTTTAATAAATGAGTTTAATATGGAAAATTTACCTTCCGAGTGGCGTATTTTCATAGATTTGTCGAAATACAGCCTAAAAGCAGTCTTGCTTTATATACCTATGACAACTTAGCAACCATACTAAATCACGTTAAACATGAACAGTATCAGTGGGATATTTGTGGATATTTAAAAGTGATAGGTATATTGGTAGGATTTTAAGGGGATTTTATAAAATACTGCTGTTTTTTTTGTGTCTATGGGACACTAGCGCAGTAAAAGAACATTACAGTAAGAAAGATTGACCTTACGAAACTTCTTTTGAACCTGGTACTTCAAACATAAACAATGCCCCCCTTGTTAACCCAAAAAGGTGCTTCTTCCTCCTCTCCATATTAAACTTGGAGTAACGAAAAACTTTGTCAAAGCCATGGACAAAGAAGGTAATGGTTTCATGTACCTAAAATAAATGTTTCCTCAATTAAGTGCTCAATTAAGCTTCCAGGTGATTTCCATTTTTAAGAAAAATTAAATGAAAAAGAATTGGCAGCTTGGATGTATTTTGTAAGCATAGTGAAAGGATTTCTGGGCAACAGGAAAGGTGAAAACTATAAAAATCTCATAGGTGAACTCTTCAAAACCTATGAAATATTAGTGTGTCGCATGTCCTTAAAAATGTATTTTTTACACTCCCATTTGGATTTTTTTCCGGAAAATTTGGGTGCAGTAAGCGACAAACAAGGAAATAGATTTCACCAGAACATCAGGACGATGGAAGCAAGATACCAATGACGCTGGAATCCATCTATGTTGGGCGACTACTGCTTTTTTAAAAAGAGATGATGATACAGAACACAAGACGAAGAAGTGAAAGTTTTCATCGCTGTATGACATCTCATGTAATATATTTTTTATTCACTTAGTCCTCAGTAAGGTCTTTGTAACATATTTGTATTAAATAAATATTAAATTGTAAAAATATATCGTCTCCTTTTTTTACCCACCACCCTTTTTTTACCCACCAACAAAAAAAACTGTACGTGTTACAGTAATCAGCTTATCATTTTTGGATTTAGAACTACAAAATATTTCATATACATCTATTTTCATCAATGTTACCTCAAAAAAGTTTACATTTGTTGACCTGTGTTATTGAATATATTTTTCTTTTTAACATGTATTGGACCTACATTATAAAACGGAGTCAATGACACTAAATTCTGTTTATAGAGCACTCCTATGCAAACGAAGGAAATAGAAATTCTATTTAATTCGTCCTCGACATTGAAGAGTAAATATTCGAAAACTGCCCCCGATATTTGGTTTAGTATGAGGTCCATAAACACTGGATATTCCATTGTAGCTGACGCTTAAATTAAATTTCTAGCGTTTGTCATTTGAGTTTCTCTAAAGTGACTTTAAAATCGTTCGGAGGGTCGAAGCTTTGCCTTAAATAAGCGATTATTATCTTTTAACACACTATCATCTTATTATCTTGTCTGTTACCTGAATCATTATTCAACTCTTCGCTCTAAACAAATTTATTTCTAACAAAACAAGAAAATTGACATTTTATTTATCCCGTCATCGAGCGTCGTATAGTAATAATTCGAAAACCAGCCAACGATGTTTGGTTTAAGGAAGTTCTAAGATCGCCGGATAGTATATCGTTGTCGTGTGAATTATCGCATGAATTGAAATGCTAGTTTGCGCTATTTGGGTTTCTCTAATTTTTTATCGAAATCTTTTATTGGGAGCATGCCGTAAATATACGTTTAAAACAAAATTTATATTTTATATAAGTTTCAACTTATGCGAAATATTTTCATTTTTACTTACATAGCTGTAAACAGTATAGGTAAACAATAGTCTTGTATAGTTTCGGTGTCATATGCAACCATGTAAACACTCCATACATCACAGACAATCGAGTAGAAATTATGAGATGCGCTACATTGTATGGGTTAACATTGCTTGCGTTAACGCGTTAATCCAGCGCCACACATTATCCATACGATATGACAGGCGTTACTTGAAGTTTGTGTTGGCCGCTTGCTGATTCGTTGTCTGTGTATTGTAGAGCCAATGTATGGATGCCTACTTATGATGTGTGATAGAGCAACCAACGTTGGATCAGACATTGGCCTGACCACGTCGGCTAATGTATATCGCCGGCTTTACCCTTATCCGTTGTTCAAAAAATAATCTAGGTCACAAATAATAAACTCGAAGAGATTTACCACTAAACACCAAATCACTTTTTGAAACTTCTCGATGCACGTTTCGCTAACCATATTAGCATCACCAGGAGATGAAAAAGGAGGAGGAAGATGTTTCAAAAAGTGATTTGGTGTTTAGTGGTAAATCTCTTCGAGTTTAGTGTTTCACACCGAAGGTTACAATAGAAGAATTGATCACAAATAATACAAAAATATAAAAATAATTAAAACTCGCCCCGAATAGTTGTGGTAAACTTGTTTCGATTTTGAAGCTTTTAGTGATTAATGTATATAGTTTTTCTTGTTAAAATGTCGTATTTGACTTACCCCAATAATAAAACGTAGTCAATAATACACAAAATACTATTTATAGAGCACCTATAGTAACATAAAATTATAAGATTCCAGCTCTATGCAAACGAAGGAAATGGAAATTCTATTTATTTCGGCATCGACATTGAAGGATAAATATTCGAAAACTGCCCCCGATATTTGGTTTGGTAGGAGCTCCGTGAACTCTGGATATTCCGTTATAGGCGACGCCTGAATTGGATTTCCAGCGTTTGCCATTTGAGTTTCTCTAAACTGACTTTGAAATCGTTTGTTCGGAACATCGCCTTACACATGCCATTATTTTCTTTTGACACCCCATCATCTTATTATCTTCTCCATTACAAGTATCATTATTTAACTATTTGTTCTAAACCTAAGTATTGTTTAGAACAAATTATAATAAAACAATATATCTGATTAAATATGCGCTTGATTTTCTTCATTAGTTCTTTATTTATTTTACATAAAAAACTGTCAATTGCATATATGCATATATGCAATGTAGTATGTAGTTAAGTGTAATTTTCTACCATTAAAAAATTACATAAATTATTTGTTATCTGCTTGAAAACATTCAGTCTTGGCTTAGAAATACTGACCCGTTAGCATATTTCGAATTGCGTTATTAGCTTAAGAGTTTTGAATTCTTTAAAAGCGTAAACCGTCGTAAACCATTCTAAATTCATCAAAACACACCTACAAGGTGTGTAAATAAAGTAATAAGACTATTTTTTATAATTTTCATCAATTCAAATCACAATTCTACGTTGTCTCCTTCAGAGTAGTTGCTTTGAGAAGCCACAAAGTGCTGGAGACGTTTTTCTTTCGTTCTTCCATGTCTCGAAATGGTATGCTATTAGAAAAACGAAGGACTCAAGTATGGTAAACAAAAACCTATTAATTGAAATCGCTGTGTGGCGTTACGCATTGTCGTGATGCAGTATCTTTGATGTTCGTTCTCACACGAATAACCATTTTCGAAGTTCAAAAAATTCGGTAAAAATGCTTGATTTAACCTTGAGGTACATATTCCTTTGGCCTTCATGGCCAATCGCCTGGCTATCAAGTAAGCATGCTTTTGATCTTTAATTTGGAAAACCTGGCTTGTTTTTTGGTTGGGTTGTGTCATTCCTGGCTCTGGCGCGTCGTAATGACACGTTCCAGGTTACGTTTTTGGTTATTTAGAGGAGATATTAATTTGCTGTAAGAAGTATTACCAAACCCCACCTATGTTTAATTTCAAAGAAGAATAAAAAAAGGAAATGAAAGTATAACTCTGACAATATTACGAGATAAAATTCATAATTTTATTCACTTCACTTCGCAAATTTATTTTTGAATATTATATATTTGTCTAAATTGAAATCCTCACCTTTGACCTACCTTAAAATTAATTAAGTATATTATTATACACAAAGATCTTTTTAATCAGGGATGAAATAAATGGAATCTTTATTGACTCCTACGTCGACGTTGGAAGTCAAAGAAAAAATGCTCAAAAAAACTTCCACCGTCATTTGGTTTCGATATAGCTCAAAGATCGCGACGTAGTTTATCGTTATCGCTTTTATTGCATTTGCAACTTTTTCCATTCGAGTTTCATTCAACTAGTATGGAAATCCTTTGTTCGGAGCATCCTCTAACTATTTTCGGCCATTTTCTCCTTCTCTAGGAATACAATCAGAAATATATACTCAAAATACGACTTTCATTTTTAATTAAACTTAATTAATTTTAATTAAATTAAATTAGTTTAAATCAAAGAGCATTCTATTTTTAAATGTATATTGTGCTTATATGAACGTCAGTAAATAGTACAGACGAATAAATAGTAAACCGTGCGCTATAGGAAATTTTTTCTATTTAAATAACATCTCACATATCTCGTTGAGCTTTGTATAGGCTATTCCTGTTTGCGCTAATGCATTACCGATTTCTATTGGTTAAAAAATTTTCTATCGGGTTGTCCGGAAAATTCGTAGGGATGTTATTCACATATTATTAATTCCTGTGGTATTTAGAATGTTTACATTCAGGTTGACTTTGATTTGTCTTCAGTAAGTTGAATCGAAATGAAAATGTCAGTCGATAACTTGCATTTACGCCACATTATGTTTTTATATCTCAAAAATGACAAGAACGCTGTCCAAACATAAAACAAGATTTGTGCCCTATACGGGCGGGGTTCAGTTAGGATGTTGGAAACCCGACATCGCTCTGGTTATACTTCAAGCACTGATGTCGAAAAAATATAGTTCATAATAGCCGAAAATCCACGTAACGACTCTTTTTTGATCATCTGAAAAAAAATGGCTACGTATGCTGATTCGAGAACATTTTGAACGGATATAAAGAAAAATAATGGTATAGGTAAAGCCAATGAACAAATCATTTCAAATATAGAGAAACTAAAATGGCAAGCGTTAAACATCCAATTCAGGCGACAGCTATGACGGAAGTAAAACGTAATTGAAAATTTATCTGAACGTAAATATGGATATGGAAACTGGGTACTGGGTATGGCAAAACACAATGTATCAAATAGAGAAATTAACATTTTATATCTGAAGACGATGAGATAATTTAAGTTAGACTAGAAAATTTTAAGATAATATTAGCGAGTGAGGATATTACACTAATTGATGAGAAAAAAAAAGAAATATCAAAAATAATTAGGGAATAACATTATACGTTATACTATAATATATATATATATATATATATATATATATATATATATATATATATATATATATATATATATATATATATATATATATATATATATATCATCATCATCATCATCAGCCCGTATCGATCCACTGCAGGATGAAGGCCTCTTCAGCATGCTTCCAACCTTCACGGTCCTGGGCTTTCCTCTGCCACTCGGGTCCAATATACTTAACGATGTCATCAGTCCATCGTGCTTTCGGTCTTCTTCGCGGACGTTTGCGATCAAGCGGTATCCACTCCAGGATTGCCTTGGTCCATCTGTCGTCCCATCGCCTCGCTATATGGCCTGCCCATCTCCATTTCAACTGTTTTACTCTTCCAATGATGTCACAGACTTTTGTTTGTTCCCTGATCCATGCGCAGGACATTCTGTCTCGTCTTGTAATGCCAAGCATACATCTTTCCATTCCCCTCTGTGCCACCCGAAGTTTTTGAATTGATTGCGATGTGAGTGTCCAGGTTTCACTTCCGTATGTCATAACGGGTAGAACGCACTGATCGAATACTTTTCTTTTCAGGCAAAGTGGGAGTCTGCTCTTAAACACTATGTTGAGCCTACCAAATGCCTGCCAGCCACATTTAACACGCCGTTCCACCTCCCGGGCGGTATTCCCCTCCATGGAAATCCTCTGCCCAAGATATACAAAGCTGTCCACAATCTCTAAATCCCTTCCTAAAACTGAAATTCTTCTGTCCTGAGCGAAGTTATTGAACATAACCTGACTCTTTTTCAGGTTTATTTTCAAGCCAAATGGTTCGCCAGCCCTTTGCAGTTCTTGTATGCGTCTTTGCAGCTCCTCTGGGTCTTGTGAAATGAGAATAATATCATCTGCAAATCTAAGATGGTTTAAGTTTGCACCATTGATCTTTACCCCATCCTGTTCCCAATCCAGTTTACGGAATACTTCTTCAAGTCCAGCCGAGAAAAGAATAGGCGATATTGCGTCCCCCTGCCGTACACCTCGTTCTATATTAATTCCCACTTCAAGATCATCAAGGTGAATTGTGGCTGTAGCTCCATCATATATCGATTCTAATAGGTTTACATAGGCTCTCTCTACACCTTGGCTAAGCATATATATATATATATATATATATATATATATATATATATATATATATATATATATATATATATATATATATATATATATATATATATATATATTTCGTATAAGATATTACATTAAGATATTTGTTACAATAAAAGAGAATTAGCAATAATCGTGCATTCAAATTTGGATATTTGGATATAAGCAAGAACAAAAGAAAGGAGAAAAATAGATAAAAAACAAACCTAAAACAAATTTGAGCAAATATTATTATATCATAAACATAGTACACATAAGGTCAAAATATATCAATATATACCGCATATACCACAGAGATCTAGTTAGAGACGATGTACTTAGGCGATTATATATCCACGTTGGGATCGTCGAGCAATTCAGTACATTCGGTGTGGTATCATTAAGTTCCCGTAGGCCGCCTGGGAGACTTCTCAAATGGCAGGAGTTTACCAAATGGTTCTTCATTGTTTGATGTGGGTCGGCGCAGTCATATCCACAGGAAGTCGCTATCTTTCATTTGTGCAACATGTCATTGCATCTGCCATGTCCGGTTCTAAACCTGTCGATCAATCGACTCCAGATTCTCCTCGAAAAGTTCAAATCCAGCATTTCCTTAACTCGCAGATTGATAAGGTCGACATTCTTGGTAGGGTTGTTTTGGAGAAGAGATGTCCACCCTTCATTAATGTCAGAGCCATTATCCAAGTATGTGTCTATCCAGATTGCATGGCGCGATTTTATTCTATATCGTGGCGGGTTGTTGTGGTGTTTACGTATGGGCAATTCTGGCCTATTTGCATCGTGTATTCTGTCCCATTGTCCTTTCGCTGCCTTTAACCTTCTCAATTCCAGAGGTGTTGGTGTTGATTTCACTATACCAGGTATGGTCTTCATAGTGTCATTCAACTGGACATCCAGTTTATCTCTTGGTCTGTTTACTCTTGCACTAGTCAGGGGCACAATACTGTGCATAGAAGTAGACGAGTTCTAGCGCAGATGTTCGATGTTCATTCGTGTGTCTATGTATCTCTCACGAACTTAGTGAGCGAAATTTGCTGGACCCAATGTGTTCGTTCCGTCTATTGCTACAAAAAATCTAATATTTCTGAAGCTGGTAACTGGTGATAAAAAGTGAATTGTGCACAAAACGTGCAACAAAAAAAGCATGATGGTTGAACGGTTTAAAGTTAGCGATTTTAAGTACGGCGAAGGATGGCTTTCATCTGAAGATACATTCATTTTGAACTTCTTTTACGCAACTAAACCATCAATACTGACGTCTATTATTCACAATTCGATCGACTGAAGGCAGCAATTGAAAAAAAAACGGTTAGAATTAGCAAACAGGAAGGCCGTTTTATTTCGTTATGTCAATGCATGACGGTACACTTCAACCAAAACCCAGCAAAAATTGTTGAGCTTCAATTGGGATGTTTTGTTCCATCCACCTTACTCACCAGACATCGCACCCTCGGGCTACCATCTAATTGATTTGAAAATTCTGAAAATACAACCTTAAAAAATTATCAAATCAAATTCGTTAATAATATGAATGTTATGGAGCAGATAAGCAGATGGAATAATGGCACCAAAAATAATAACAATGATTATTTATGATTAATTAGAAAAAACACGTAATTAATTGGCAGAAAAATGTTTATAGCAATCTGGTATTTAAATATTCGAAGTTGCAATGTACGTTCTCGAGAATATTTATCTTAATATTTAAGAAAAACGAATAAAATAAACGAGAAACACAATTGTCAATACAGTCAAGAAACCATGCACTCTTATGTCATAAGGTATTACAATTAATTTCGTAAATTGATTATTGAATATATATCTGATAAATGAAAACATTTAGCTTACACTAAAAATAATTAGTTATAAGACAAAACACAAAACACTCACAAATTTAATCTAAAATCTAAAATTAAAAATTTAGATACCTATTCTATATAAACGAAGATAATGGAAATTGTTTTAATTCCACCATTGGCGCTGAAGAGAAAATGTGTTTTTGTAAACTGACATTCAAATTCTCTTTTCGGAGTGTCCCCTAAATTTTCATTTTCACCTCTTTTACGTTTCCGATTGTAGAGGTTTGGGCTAACCATTAGCCTCCATGATATAATTTTCCATATCCTTTAATATATCCGACCATCACTGTCTTCCACTTTCTCTTTTTCCATATAGTCCTATATTCAATACTTTTTCATTATTCCTATATCCGACATACATCGCAAATGATTTTTCTTAATTGCCTCCAATATCTCTCTTACGTCCACTTTTTTCCTTATCTCAGTATTCCTCAGTCTGTTCCACGTTGTGACCCCTTCAATTATTTTGTACACTCTCATCCAGAACACTTGTAGTTTTATTTTCTGTTGTTCATTCAATGCCCACTATTTATTTCCATAAGCCACTATTGGCACTATTACAAACTTTAACTTCAGATTATAAAAATTTCCCTTCTACGGAAAAAAAAATGTACATTGCATAATAACCTTCAGTCGCATTATCCATTATGTTTATTATCTATTCAACGTATTTAAATTTATTAAATAGTATTATTTTTAGATTGTCTAACTTGATATTAAGATTTTCCAAGTATTCTGAAATTACCAACACCTCCAGTATTATTCACATTTATTTTTACGCCATTCTCTGAGAACACTTTGTTCCAGGTGTCTTAAGATTTTTACATCATCTTTATTCTTCTATCCATGCATATATTTTACTCTGTTATCTGTTTTTTACTCTGTTATCTCGGTATATCTGTTTCTCGATACATCATTCTCTACTTTAAGGAGATCTGTTTCCCCTCTTATCTCATCCTTCAACAATTCCAGTCCAGTACTATTATATTTGGCAGTCTTCCAATTTTTCCAATTGGACGTGATTTTTGGGAGAAAGAGGCGAATGCTATCCTACCCCGACTTATATTGGCTGTACTCTGGACAGATCCTTTACTTACAGGCAGCATATCTCTGGAGTGCCACAGAAAGGTAACAACTAAAGTGAATATTAAACCGCATGAGTTAGTAAGTTGGCAGGGTCATCCTGGGGAGCGAACGGTCAGACATTCCGATTATCAGCGCTAGTACTCGTTTACTTCTCTGCAAAGTATTGTGCCCCTGACTGGTACAAAAGTAAACTTAGTTATAAACTGGATGTACAGTTGAATGACACCATATCATATCTGACACAGTGAAATCAACACCCGCCGCCCGGCTGGGATACAGAACATGATGCAATATGACTGAATTGCCCATATGTAAGATTTTGTACAACCTGTCACGATATAGGTTAAAATCAAGCCCTTCAATCTAAATAGACACATACTTGGGTAATGGCGTAGACATGAATAAAGGGTGGATATCTCTCATTCAAAACGACTCTACCAGGAATGTCGATCTTATCAATCTGCGGGATAAGGAAATGCTGGGTTGGAACTGCCCGAGTCGATTGAACCCTCGATACGACTGCGACTTCCCCTGAATATGACTGCGGCGACCGACATAAAACAATGAACCATCTGGTGAACTCCTGTCCTTTGCGAAATCTCCCAAGTGGCCTACGAGAACTCCATGATACCACGTCGACTGCACTGAAATGGCTCGACGATCTCGACGTGGATATATAATCGCCTAAGTACATCGACTCTGGCTGGATCTCTGTGCGTATATGCGGTATATATTTATGATATTATGACCGTATGTGTATTTTGTGATATATTAATATTTACTCATACTTGGTTTATGTTCGTTTTTTTATTTATTTTTCGTCTTTCTTTTTTTTTGCTTATTTCCAAATATCCAAATTTGAATGCACGATTATTGCTAGTTCTCTTTTATTATATCAAATGTCATCATGTAGTGTCTTATATGAAATATATAGTATAATGGATAATGTTATTTCCTAATTATTTTTGGTTTTTCTTTTCTTTCCTCATATATCAGTGTAATATCCTCCCCCTTAATATTTATTTAAAGTTTCCTAGCCAAACTTGCATTTTCTCGTCGTCCTCAGAATATGAAATACCCATCTCTATATCTTAAATTATACTTTGTGTCTTCTTAAATCCAGTATTTAGTTTCCATATCCATATTCATGTCCAGATAAATTGTCAATTACGTTTTACGTACTTTTTTTGTCCTGCACCGCGTTCTCTGCTTATTTGTTGGTCATGTATATTATGATTAATTTGATATAAGCAATTTTGACATTACCCTTCTATCGTATTTCTTTCGCTGTCCTAATTAATGTTTAAATATCGCTTTTTATTACCACTTTCAATATAGATATGTAACGCTAATCATAGTCATTTTTCAATCAATCACCTATCTTATAAATATTCTTCCATACACACTTGGTTAGGTAGTGGCTTATACATCGCTGGATTACGGTTTTATATGGTTATGGTTTTATATGGGATACATTTCTGGCATTTTCCATTAAAATTTCTTTAAATTGACATAGAAAGCATTTGTTCGGAGCATCCTCTTACCATCTTTGACTATTATTTCCTTCTATAGCAAATCTAGAGGAAACACAGAAAGTAACGTTTAATAAATCACTTAAAGTATCATAAAATTGTAAGATTTCCAAGCTGTACAAACCAAGGAATGGAAATTCTATTTATTACGCCGTCAACTTTGAAGAGTAAATATTTGAAAACTGCCCCCAACGTTTATTTTGCCAGAATTTCCATAAACGCTGGAAATCCCGTCATAGATGTCGCCTGAATTGGATGTTTAGTGCTTGCCATTTTAGTTTCTCTATATTTGAAATGATTTGTTCATTGGCTTACCTAGACCATTATTTTTCCTTATATTCAGTTAAATGGAAAACTTTCTCTAGAGCCTAGATTTTTCATTAAAAAGTTGATTTTTCTAGAGTTTTTCCTTTTTTTACTTAAATAAGTTATTAGTATAGGTGCACAGAAGTCGAGGTCAGAGATATAGAACAGGGGTCAGAGCCAAATAAGGAAGTCAATAAAACGCGCCTTCAGAAATGATTATTTCATCAAAAATGATCATTGAAGACATCTTTCTTAATTGAAAATATCATGTTACAAACATTAAAAACAAACAGTAAGTCCAGCCACAATTTTGTTTTAAAACTTAAGGCTACTAATTTCAGGGATTCGCAAGGCATTATCTTCATCGACTATTTGAAAAAGAGAAAGACGATCACAGTGCAGTATTATGCAGCATTATTGATCAAATTTCAATAAGAGTTGATAAAAACGCACTCATTTAACAAAGAAGAACTCTCTCTCTCTCTCTCTCTGTTTGTTCAGTTGCTAAAATAACCTTACTGGTTGACGCGTCTCCTTAATACCTTAATATAATCCGAAACAAACCGATACAAGCAATAAAACAAATTACATTATTTAGTTATTTGATCCAGAAATTATTATTAGATTTATTAATAGTGGAGTATACAACAAACTTCCTGAATATTTAACCTAATAAGTCTTCTTTTTCCTTCATCAAAAAAGAAGAATATAATAAAAAGACAACAAAGCAGCCGTGTAACCTTACATAACAAAGTCAAATAATTCATCAGTAAATTGACCATTGCAGACGCGTCTCCGATTTGAAAAGTTCACGTTTGATCTGACCTAAAAATAACCATGTATTCCATCGAATTTAAAAAAAACCTTTTAATCGAGTACCTCCCTTAAAAATTTAAGACTCCTGTCCTACACAAACGAAGGAAACGGAAATTTTATTTATTCCGCTCTCAACATCTAAGAGTAAATAGTAAAAAGCTGCCTCTGATATTTGGTTTGGCTGTAGCTCCATATACGTTGAATATTCCATTATCATTGGTACTTTTTTATCATTTGTAGCGTTTGCTATTTTAGTTTCTCTGCATTGATATCTAAATCTTTTGTTTTGAGCACACTATTATAATTTTATGTGATTATTTATTTAAAAAGAATTATAAAGGGTATCACAATAAAAGCAAGATTTGAATTGTGCGCCATTTTGGCTGTCATGATTCGATAGATCAAGAATTGTGACAGGTCGAAAAGAGAGAGACAGGAGTTAACAAACCTGGAGCATTACACAATGCATCAACGTGTCCTTATTGTCAAACATTACTCTCAAAATGGTGAAAGTTTGGTTGCGGAAAGTTCAATTATCAATGTAAAATCAAAAGTGTGGCCAAGAGTCCAGCGTTCTCGATTCGTTATCGTGCACCAGAATTGGACATTTCAACAGCCACTCTTCACGGTATTCTCACTAAAGATTTGCATCTCATGCAAGAGGGTTCACCAATTGGATCATTAGTTAACGAGAAGGGAATGCCGATTTTGTGGACAAAATCATCTTCAGCGACGAGGCCTATTTTCACCTCGATGGATTCGTTAATAGGCAAAATTGCCGCATTTGGAGCTCAGAAATCTTACGAATGATTCATAAAAAATAAATGCTCTCCCAACTGCTCTCTCCCAATGCTCTTTGGTTTGCATTGTGGTCTGGCAGAATCATTGTATCATTTTTCTTTGAAAACAAGGCAGGTAATGCATTAACGGTAAATGGCGAACGTTATTGTGACATGATAACCAATTTCTGTGTCCCTCAATTGGAAGGCATTGCTTTTGAAGGCACATGGTTTTAACAGGATGGTGTCAGTTGCCATACCGCCCATGAGACATTGACAGTCTTACACGAGTCTTTTCCTGGTCGTGTCATATCCCGTTTTGGTGACCACAATTGGCTGCCAGGATCTTGCGATTTAACACCTATTGATTGTTTTGTTGGGTTTTCTAAAGTCTCAGGTTTACGTCAACAAGCCCATGACCACCCTAACACGGAAGGCTGAAATTAAACGCAGTATCAACAAAATACTGCCACATTTATGCAAAACCGTTATTGAAAATTTCGCTAGAAAAGTACGTGTGAGCCACCAAAGCCGTGGCGGCCATTTACTGAATGTGTTGTTCGATACAATATTTCTAAATGTCTATATTATAAATCAATGAATTTTATAAATGAATACTTTCCTACAGAAAACCATGTTTTATTAAAATTCATATCTTGGACTCTTATTGTAACACCCTATAGTATTTTATTTGAGACCTAAGGGTAATGGAAATATACTGACTAATAGCAGGCGAATGGTTTTTGTGTATTTCATTTAAATTATCTGATATTCCATTTTTCTTACTTTAGTTTCAAACTTGTATAAATATAGAGCATTCCCAACATTTTTTGCTTTGAGAAATCGTTTATCCACCTCACTATATATACATCGTATATACATCATACATATCCTAAGGACTATAATATTGAGAGCAATATCCCTTAGTTGAAAATCAAAATTTGGTATTCATTTTAGATAACCACATTTCCCATATACCAAAATATGGTATTCATTTATAAGATATCCTGGAACCTTGTTTATTTCCGTACCGTAGAACTCTCGAGAACACCATTCTTAATTCAATCATAGCAAAGGAATATTTAAATTTGTTAGAGATATTTGAAGTATGCTTTTAAAATTAACCATCAAGAACTCTAGATATTTCATCAATTGAGCACGTATGTGACATTATCGGTAAAGTAACAAGATAAAACTGGACACTATACTAGAACGACCTTCTAGTGATCAACAATGCTATAATGCTACAACAAGCTATCCTACTAAAGAACCGAGAGAAGAATATCGAAGAAAACATTTAATCACGACAAACCTTAATAATAATAATACTTGTTGGATCATAGAAGGTCAGCTCTATAAGGACTGTTAAATAAATATATACCAATCACAAAGTTATACCTCGAAATTAAAAAGTTGATAAACTGGGCAAATTAATTAGCATATCTAATAAAATATTAAACAAACTATACCAACCAGTATTGTTGAAAACATTCACAACTGAATAGAAATTTAATTTCAGAAATTCATTTTCAGGAGAAAAAATTCATCCACATTTAAACACCCGTTTCGTTCTTTAAGAACTCATCAGTTAATCTTTGGTATTTTTCTCTCGAAATAATCGAACCAGACACAGTCGTCTTTAATCCCGAAAATCGGATAATTAAGGTGAATGTTATACGGCAATGTCACCTAAGGGTCGGTGTGCTATTAACATATTGCGACAGGGTGTCAGCAAAGTTAGGTTAGGTAGTCTAGAGAAGCAAAGTTCTGTCTACTTGATCGTACAAATTATCAATATAAAGTAATTCATTGTATTATTAAATACAGGTAGTATAACTAGACGACTTATATGTTGTTCGATAACTAAGAGGACAAACTGCATCCACATTTTAAGACGAGTTTTGTTCTTTAATAATTCATCAGTTAAGCTCGAATATTTTGCTCCCGAACTAATCGAATCAGACCCAGCCACCTAGCGGTTGGTGTGCTACTAGCATATTTCAACCTCTATCTTGCGACATGTGGTCACCCTTGTCTAGTAATAGAACGAGACATAGTTCTTCTAGTCGTATTACCTCTATTTAATAACACAGCAATCGCCACAGTGCGTTTGCACGTCTGCTCCTAGCATGCTTTGGGCGTGTTGAGGCGCAATTTGCAGCAGTATCGTCTGTATGTGTGCTGAGCTGTAGAAGTTTATAACGTTTAAGAAAATTGAGTCGCCCGTCGACTGTAAAATACGATCTGTAATTCGATTCTTGAATGCAAAAAACTTGGCAGCAGCAGAAATTCATCACTAGATTTGTGAGGTTTGCGGTGATACTGCTAGAGTGAGAGTAAAAAAAAAAACAAAGAGATTGGTGTTTTATCGTTTTTGACTCAATACAATCAGGAAGGAGATGAATTGTTACTCCATATCGTTATAGGAGATGAGGCTTAGCTCTCTCACGTGACTCCTAAGTCCAAGCAATAGTCAAGGGAAGAGAAGTCAAAGGAATAGTCAAGAGAAGACTCACCAACCAGAGTGAAAGCCAAATAGACCATTTTTAGCACGAAAGATCCCGGCAACTGCCTTTTGGGACAAGAAAGGGATTTTGTAAGTTAATTTTATACCGAGAGAACCGACATGACATACAAAACAAGCGGCGTGGCCTATGTCTTCCGGTGTTGTGTTGCTCCATGACAATGTATGGCCACATGTTGTTTCACAAACACAAGGTCTAATCAGGTCTTTTGGATGGAAAGAAATGGATTATCCACCAGTAAGTAACTCGCAGATAGGGCTTCTTCACAAGCGACAGATTTCTTTTACATCGGAGTTCAAAAACTTATTGAGAGATATGACAAATATTTGAACAAAAATGAAAATGATGTAGAAAAGTAGATAGAAGTATGTAGAATATGGAAAAAAATATTTTAATGATGTTTATAATATTATTCTTCTTACTAAAAAACGGACTTTATTTAAAAATATACCTCGTATATGATACTATAAATTAACATTTTTAACAAACAGTGTTTACTGAAAAACAAAGAACTAACAGTATTCCTTTAAGAAATATTAGTAACCAGAAAGGCAAAAGTAAAAAAAAATAAACACCCGTTTAGAAATTGATGCGATTCACGATTGCGGCTCATCGACAGAAGTGGTTGAGATTATGCTCTGACAACATGTAGGTAGAAAGATTTGAGTGTCACTAGATAGTGCGGTGAAGTGGTTGGATGTGTAACTAGATTATTTGAAAAGATAGTGGTTAAGTTTATTGTTAATAAGTTGAATTAGCTTAGCTAAGAAGCATTATTGTAGTTCTGTTAAAAGGGTTAAAGATGTACGAGTTCGTGCATCATGCTTTGTTAGGCAACTATCCGAATTGAAAAAGATGAGTTATTCGTATGAAAGCAACAAATTTAAGTTCTGGTGATAGTGAGGCGATTGGACGCTAGTTTAAGGATAAGAAGTATAAACAAGTTTGAAGTGGTCATTTAACGTCTCTAAAGATGCGACGAATGGTACTGTAGGCTTCTTGCTGTATGAACGTAAAAATATCTGACAAATGCCACTGTTTCAGTCATAGGTAGCACTGTGTTCAATATGACAATTAATCGACTTTTACTTGCGATGAGGAAACATGTTTATCATCCATACTGGTTGCCTCCTCTTACATCCAAGATGCGTCGCTTAGAATAGTGTCAAGCTAGGAATTAACGGGATCTGGAATGAACTTTATTTGCTTTAGGAAGGAGATTGTGTTTAGATGATCATGATAGGCGTAGAAAGGTCATGCGTAAGGTAAAAGGTGAAATTTAACTTTCTCTTTAGAACGGCGTACATCTTTCATTCCAGAAAATCATGGTATGGGAGGTTATATGCTAGGGAATCAGGTCGCGCGTAGTAACCATCAGAAGAAGTTCCAAAAAATTCCTCCACAAATTGTCTATCTTTAAGCCGTACCTGCAAACTCGTCTAAATCTTATCATTCAATAATTTAATGCTGGATAGTATAGAACTCGTCAAAAATGCAGTTTTCTGAAGAGTTTACAGTAGTAACAGTCGACTGCCTGGTGACATCCATGGCATTTACGGGATCGCACGTATGGGATAGCACTAGACGTACCCTTAAGCGATTGAGCTTGAGGCATGTATACAGTGTGTTTGGGATATATAGTTACAAAAAAACATAGATTATCTATGGTAATTCGGTCCATGCCACGCATAGTTACAGAATATTATTATAACCGTGGTAGGCCTAGAAATTATTTGTCAATTTTGTATCAAATGTAAGTTGAATTTTTTGTTTATTTTATTAGTGCATAATAGTGTCATTGTGTACACAATTATCCTAATTTCCAATTTGTACATTAATTGGAATTGATCCAATAGATATAATTTTCATACTATTGCAGTTCTTTTTATCATCTATTATATTACATAAAATATATTTCTATTATATACATAATTATACTAAGATACTTCATTTCAAAAAAAAATAAATAAAAACAAACAATCTAGAATTTTGTGTTTTGTGAAACATTTTTGATAAAAAGAAACAAATTTAATGATTGTTCAAAATAACTATTGAATGCATACATGCGTCGACATTGATAAAAATACATTTGCATGAATAATCAATGTCGATTTTTTTTCTCCAGGTCGATCGTACATGAAAAAAAAATTATGGACGGACTATTTTAAATTTTTCAGATTGTAAACCCAGACAATCGATAAAAACGAAAATTCTATTTATCCCCTCGTTGAAGAGTAAATATTCGGGAACTGCTCTCGATATTTGGTTTGGCGGTTGTTCCTCAACTGCTGAATGTTTTGTTATCGTGGTCGTTTGAATTGGATTTCTCTCGTTTTCTCTTTGAGCTTCTTTAAACTGACATCAGAATTCATTGTTTTTATCATTTAATATTATAATCTCTTTTTGTTTAAAAATTGTGCGGATTTTTTAAATGAATTTATTTTAAACTTTCATTAATAAAAAAATCAACGTATTTGAATATTTACACTGTCAATAGGTATTTCACTCATTAGAAATGAAGTTGAGTTGAGTGAATGAGTTTAGAATTTGTATTGTTAAAAACTGATTTATACCATTGTAAGCAGCATAAAATGGAAAGTTTGGACATTTTTGGTTAACCGTTAAAGATTCATATTAGGAGAGTAGCTCTTATCAATGGTTTGGTTGCTACATGGGCTGTGCTACTAGGACCGATTTAAATACATTTCAGTTTACTGTGCAGGATACTATAATATATATATATTTTTTAAATTTGGATGGAATTTGTCAGGTTCCCGCAGGCTC
Source organism: Cosmopolites sordidus (assembly GCA_031761425.1). Lineage (NCBI taxonomy): Eukaryota > Metazoa > Arthropoda > Insecta > Coleoptera > Curculionidae > Cosmopolites > Cosmopolites sordidus. The sequence goes on from JARFXV010000799.1 coordinate 212,681, forward strand.
GCAACTTAGGACCAGTGAAGATTTTATATAAAAATATAGTTTCGCCAGACATGTCACGGAACCGATTCGAGTTACGTTTATCAAATTGGCATCCTTCGAATAACGAGAATGCACCCCTTTCGGATAAAGGATATGAACCAAATCCACTTATTACACTCATCGTGGTAAGCTTCAAAAATATTTCACTTCAAATGAATATCTTTTTATGACGAAAACCTTGCATCCACCTTTCAATATTAAAAATAAAAAATACAAGTACATATAATCATATATCAATGATACCTATATTTATTAGGAGAAAGAAAAATCTGTTCAATCTGTAAAATGTCGCAACCTTTGCGTTTATGTTATTATGAAATTCTTTACACAGTTTTGCGTTTGAACTTGTCGGCGTGGATACTACTAAACTAGTGAAAAATTTAAGCACAAATTGCTCAAAGAAACACGTATTCATTCGGCACTTTGAAAAAACTAACAAAAATAATCTAAATGATCTAATTTGTGCAAAATTCCAGAATTGCAAGCGTTGGCCAAGAGATTAATATTAAGATTGTGGTCATAAAGTGATAGAATATCCCCTAACTAATTGTTTAATACAAGTACATGCAAACATTTTATTGGTCTCTCAGACCAAATAAATTCTCGTTTCACAACTTTGAGAGAATATATAGAAAAATATAGAAGTACCCTGTAAGATTTTTGACTATAAACAACTTCCATTGTAAAATTTCCAGAACGTGCACGAGGATCGCTAACGTGTTTGGTAAATAAAACCATTACACAACAGCTCAACAAAGTCGATAAAAAGCACAAACTGTTGGTTGATTGTTGGTACATCACCAACATCTTGTATTCTAGCAAACTTATGATAGGAGAGGCCTATGGCAGTAATATAGTAACAACGGAAACACTCCATTAGAGATGGAAACGCATCCTATAACAAGAATTGGTGTTTTTGTATTATGTATTTAAAGCTGTTGTATTTTAGATAAAACAATGTAAAAATAAATAAAAATATATTTTACACAAACATATCGTTATACTCCAAATAAATTTCAAAACTAATCACGAATCTTTGCCTACGTTTTTGAAGCTGCTTTCATTTAGTTGTACAGTTTCTGTGAAACATTGCTGTAACAGAAGCTCCTAATTAAGAATATAGGTATGAAACAAATGCGATTTATATGGCGCTAGTTCAACAAGCATTAAGTGAAGCACACTTGCTTCACGTGGAGATCAACGTGTTATTAATGGTAGTTATATTAATATAATACTATTAATTTAATTAACATACAACGACGTTATAAAGTTAAAGCTACAGCACCTTTCTCATCCTCACTATCAGTTACTTAAATCATATCTATCAAACAGAAACTTCCTAGTTAAGTAAGGCAGTGGCTTAGTTCACATCCACTAAGGTGTTCTTTCTAGGAGTTAAAAAAAATATGCCTGTAAATTGTATTTAAAAATAAATTACTCCTGTTTGGATGATTCGGTGTGTGACTATATTGTTCTTGCATCTTGCGCTTCTTTTCAATGACAGTTTGATTTTTGTTATCGACTTTAGGACCGATTTCGCGTTGCCGCCCATGTTCTTAAAATTTTGGAACCACACTGCCTGTATCAAAAAGTTTTTAAAAAACTGGAAAAAAATGGAACTTAAATAGACACGAAGCCATACACTGAAATAATTTTTGTTGCAATTTTGAAATAACATTATTTGCTCTTGGTTGACAATGTTCTCAAATCGAGTTTGTTTGATGTAAGCCATTATTCTCAATTAAAAAAAAATACAACGATCATTAGTTTATTTGCTTAAAATGTTAATTCCTACAATATTTTTCGTTTGGAGATTTAATAAATTTACAATTTTTTTCCGCAGGAACGTTAATCGTTGATTAAATTCACAAAAGTTATTTCCCTTTTAAAGTTTAGTTGGTAACAAACTTTATGAATCTGCGACTTTTTGAACGTATGTCTACTTTGTATTTTGAATTTCATAAGATTTCATTAAAGTTTTGCTATTTGGATTTCTATACTTTTCTGATTTCTGTATTTCTTGATTACAATATTATTCATGTAAAGGAAAACTAACTATAGCCTATTTATTGAAGAAAGAAACTAAACCCAAACATATTCGCGCATATTGTACGTGGTCGTTACAGGACAGCACTAAGAACTGTCCTCTTTTTTCGGCGGAGTATAGCTAATATCGACAACTTCATCAGCTGTGTCCGTATCAGATATTTTATGGAAACGAAATAACATTATTAATAAATTGAATGCAATTTAATAAATGAAAAAAACTGAAGGCATTTTTTCTATGAGTTATTGCCGCCAACCCTGTGTTTCTGTCGAACGACAACCTGCCTATCATCTGGGTTTTCATTGGTAGTTTAAATCGGCTCAACCGGTTCCCGCCAATAGCAGCGTTTCTGGCTAAAATATCACTTTAGACTTTCTGCCATTAAATTTGAAACCGTTTAATTTTACTTTAACATTGATGGTTTGAATAATTTATTTTCCAAGCATATATATACAGTGGTGGCCAGAAAAATAGAGCCCTTACAATAAAAGACACAATTGGCAAGTAAAGTTGTAATAGCATACGTAATTAGTACAACAACTGTATATTATAATTAAATAACAAAAAAGGGAAAAAATAATATCAAACTCAATTTAAAAAAATTGTAAACATAATATTTAACAACAATTTAGTAAAAAGAACACGATAATGTGGTCATAAACATAAAGCCATAAAATGTATAAAGCAGTAAATATAAATTATTTCTTCACGTTTAGTTGTTAATTTATCGATCCACATTCTTCAGGGAGTCATGCTGCCTTTTACAGAAGAAAATATTACTTACCATACCGCTGGTATGGAAATATCTACAGGATAGTAATCCGAAATATACTGCCAGGAAAACGAAACAATTTTTCAGTGACAATAAAGTGTATTTACTGCTGTGGCCTTCCCAATCGCCGGACCTCAATCCCACTTAAAACTTGTGAACTTACCTCAAGAATGGTGTGGGTAAATATAAAACGAGAAACAAACTTGAACTTTGGGAGGTGATTAAATAAGAATGGGAAGCTATACCATTAGAAGTGAGTCAAAGACTTGTAAACTCTATGCCTAAAAGATGCGCCGAAATAATAAAACACAAGGGTCATACAACTAAGTATTAAATGTATAAAATGATTATGTGTTATATAGTACTTTTTTTAACTAATAAATTGTATGTATTGTCCTTGTCTCTTGGTTGGCTCTATTTTTATGATCACATTTTCCTGTTCTTTTTTCTACATTTTTGTTATATATTATTTTTACAATATTTTTTTAAACTGAATGATATTATGTGTTTTGTTACATTTATGTTAATTTTTACTTTTTTGTTACATTTATGTTATGTAATTATTGTTCTAATTACGTATACTATTACCACTTTATTTGCCAAACAGTGTATTCTGTTGTAACGATTCTATTTCTCTGGCCACCAATGTATATTAAAAAATTAAATTTTAAAATCTCAAAATTGGGGCAATGGGCCGCAATACAAATGAAGCATTGGGCTACAATATAAATATATTAACCAACTTAACCACAAAGCTAAGATGAAAAACCCTGTGATATTTAATTAACACAAAAATTAGTTAAAGTTTTTAGAAAACTTAACACAAATATCGTCTACAAAACCACGAAACATCTACATACGAATGCAAATAGTCAGGTAGTTATGATAATTGTTAAAAATATGGCCGAAACGTTATTAAACAAATAGAAGATATATAACTAGGTATAAAGGGCATATTACCCACATGAGATGTGGTAAAATTAAATAATCATCCCTTGTTAATATATGCGAAATAAATGGTAGTAACTTAACACCTATTGTAACGAGAAATAAGATAATGATTTTAGATATATATTTTGGAGCATAAATAGCAAAATGTAAAAAAAAATAAGGGCAAGAATTATATTAAATCATAATTAAGGTATAATGCGTGGATTTATTTACGATCCATGATATCAACCCTTTCTTATGTGAGGTTTGTATACAAATGGATGCAAAACATGAATCAAGAGACTGTAAACGAGAAGAGTTAATGTTTTACAGAAAATCTGTTTGGTTTGAATATAACTATCACATGATAGGTTTTATGATTATAATTAATACCGATATTTTGCCATATGCGAGAAAATCAAAAATATATTAAACATATTACTATAAGTTCTGAATAAGTATAACTGCATCTGCCAGTATTGTATTCCCTTGGTGAAACCTTAAAAACCATATTAACTTCGAAGATTAATTTTAATCTGTGGACTGTATGATTTCTCAACATCAGCTCTAAATCATAGATATATTTGATCGACTTCTGCGGATCAACACAACTTGGGGTCATTCTACGATTTAATGTTAGGCAATAAGTTCTTGTTTCGCAATTCACACTCTCACTTGGTGTGCTTAGTGGTTTCTGGTGGATTGCTATCGCAATATCGACAATTATTATTACTTAAATAAACATCAATATACAATTCCCTATAGGAACTGAAAGTTTTTCAACCTGCCTGTTTGACTGATACGAAGATTGGTCTTTATATATCCGGAATTGGCAACAATGTTGTTGCTGCGCGCCATCTGATATACACATCGTAGAGTTTGACATTATTGACTGAAGTACGTACTCAGATCGTTTTGCCATATGGACGCTATTCGTGTTGTTGTTAGTGACTTGAAAATGTCATCTCAGTCAAAAAATGGAATTAACACGTTGAGAATTTTAATTTAAGAATTTTTTTGCGATTATTTACTATGACTTTCAGCGCGAATTATCTTAACAACAGTGCATCGATCAACTCACTTCGACTTTTGGTGATGAAGCACCATCTAAAACCACTGTACATCACTGGTTTAGTGAATTCAATCGTGGCCGTCGTTCACTGATGGACGAATTTAAAGAAGGTCGTCCAAAATCGATTGTTGTGCCAGAAAACATCGATAGTGTGCACGAAGTGATAAAGCAAGATTTTTGTGTGACATACCTTGAGATTGAGGCAGCTATGGGCATTAGTATGATAAAGATACACAAGATTTTAGGAGAGCATTTAGCCGTGAAAAAGATTTGTGCGCGGTGGATTGCACAGAAATTGACAATCGCTCGAAAAAAAGCTCGTATTGATTGGAGCCCAAAAATGCTCAAAAAATTCAATCGTGGTGCGTTAAAAGTCGTTTATAACATATACTCAGGTGAAGGATCTTGAATCTATGCGTATAAAACCGAAAATAAATAACAGTCCACTGTATGCGTCTTTTAAAATGAGCCAAATCCAACAAAAGTTGTTCGCGCAAGAAGCACTTCGAAGTGTCAATTCTGAATGTACACAACCAGTTGTTTGCCAGGAGTCTTTGAATAAATGAGAAAAAAACAACCAGCGATGCAGGATCTTCAACAAAACAGCGCGAGCTATCACACATCGGATCGAACAACTCAATATTTGATCGGTTAAAACATCGAATCGATGGGTCATCTGCCGGAACACAGTTCTGATTTGACACCCAATGATTTATTTTTGTCTCCATCGATAAATAATATACAACTACATGGTCTACAGAAAAAGCGGTTGATGCGTTCAAAATGCATGTTTTGGAGATACCTCAATCGGAATGGAAATAGTGCTATGAAAATTGGTTCAAACGTATGCAAAAGTGTATTAATCATTGCGGAGAATATATTGAAAAACAATAAAACCATTTTCAATGATAAATGTTTGTTTTTATGTATTATTTCGGATACATAAATCACAACCGTCGTATAACGTCATATTAAATTATAGTCACATTGAATTATGCTGAAAGTTAAACTCGAAAAGATTTTGTTTCAGATTTTTCTTTGTTAGTTAAGGAGGATGTTAGTTTCAACATACGTTCTATGAAAAAAGTTAGTAATGCCATTGATTTAACTAATTAATAAATCGTGTCGTAATGATGTTAACAGAGTCAGTGAAACGTGAATCGAGGAGAAAATAAAACTGTTTAGAGATACAGTTCTTCGGTTATTCTTTTACTGGTAAAAGAATTGAAATAACATTTACCACATGTTTGAAAAATTAAATCACTTTAATATTCGTCTCTTGCTCCATAATAACTGGCTGTTGTTTGTTTTAAACTTTCTGTCATATTTTGACATAATTATTATTCTATCTTGCTAATGACAATTCGCATGTTATTTTTCACCTCTTGGATCTTTTAGAGATTACTATCCTAAATTTCCCTAATATAGCACCAAGGAAATTTGTTTAAAACTCGCATTTGTCAAATCAAATTATCGCGATAACAATCATCGTTAAAGGAAAAAGCATTTATCAAAAAATTTACCAAGTAAAATGTTTGTTCCAGCACCTATGAACAAATATCCTTTGCCAGTAACAGCTCATTCTCAAAAAAAGAGTTCGGATCAGTGAATCCTCTCGACCATAAATAATTGAAATATTTACTCTCACTTCCATATACAGCAATATTGTTTTACATATACCCATTTAAGTGATTATTATAAAGCATATTTTAGAAAAAAAACATTTCTTACAGATCGAAGATTTTAATAGAGAAGCTACAAAAAATACACACATTCGTTCATTAGATTATTAAAAGTCAAAGAAAGTGATAAAAGTATGTCAAAATATTGTTAACGGACTTATTATGTTACTATAAGTTTATAACTATTTCAAGCTACATTAAGTGCACTCCAAAACAAGAAGGTGTTTATTGATTTTTCCAATGCATTTCTACATGAATAGTTTAATCAAAAATGCCCGATAAAAGAGGGGTGCATATATGTCAGTATATGTCCTTGTATATTTACCCCTCACCAAACAACCGACTCCATAACGTCTGGCCATAAAGATGTAACGCTTTCAGACAGAGGGTAGCGCCAGTCAGTCTGGCGCCATCTCTCAGCTTCCGAACGGATAGTTTTTGTCAGTCTCGGCGCCACTCCAACTCCCCTACCCGCCAATAAAACAAGCCAATGAACCTCCAGGAGGGTGGTTGTGCACCGGGCAAGTTGATAAACTGCCTTGAATTAACTTCGGTCAGGTTATCATTTTACTTCGCTGTCAAAAACAACTGGAAAGAAAGTAGTTTTCATCAGGCTCCTGAATCGCTGCAGAATTAATCAAGTTCAGTGACAGATCTTCAAAAATGAAGCACATACAGTGCTGTTTGAAGTTTCTCCTGTTACTTTGAATGATGCATACATAATTTTATTGTTTGTATTAAACATCAACAGCAGAAATCCTTGAGGCAATTCATTGATTATATTTTACGATGTTTTACTCATTTTCGACAATATATTACATTGCTGTGTTTTAAAATGGAAGATATAGAAAACTAGATCACCTTGTAAATGATAATGCCATACAGACCGACAATATCCACTAGTAGTTAACACAAATAACCGACCCTCATGAAATATATATTTTTGAAATTAATATTTTTAAACAAAACCAAATACACTTTAAGTTAGCGAGAGATACAAAATCATTTTAGAAAGGAAGATATCATGAAATTCAATGTCTGGTTATGTAAATGCATTAACATGCTGCTAGCTACATATATATATATATATATATATATATATATATATATATATATATATATATATATATATATATATATATATATATATATATATATATATATATATATATATATTAATTCGTAGTGTTTCGCGGATGGAAGAATACATTAGACTATTAGTCCGGGAGTACATCCGATTGTTTGTTTTCCGTTTGTGGGGAACGTGCAGATGTTTCGCCAAGGTCATACTTGTCTGAAGACTGGTAATGTATTGAGAATGCCAAGTGCGACATTGGAAAAACCTTTATTCTAGAAACGGAAGTTTACAATTTTTTTTAACTAAATTGTTTGTAAGGTCATAACACATTTTCACAATATATCCTCCCCCTGCTTGAATGTCCGCCTCTATTCCCAGTCTGAAGGCTATATTGGTAGATGCAGCTTCAATAGCGGCTCTCAATGATGTGACGTTGGATGTGTGGACACAATTTTCTTCCACGGTTTCTCTATATTTGTCAGAACATCCAAAAAGACTTTTGTAGCATTTTCCCGTTTGTTAAAAAAATGCGGTGGCATCACATCACCCTCACTGGATAAAACAATTAGCACGTGAACATCCGCCGGAAATTTTGTTCTTTAAACAATGGGAACATCTTTAGGATCATCTGCAAGCCAGCGATCGTTCTTTCTATTGATTTTCACATCGACACTAAAACTTTTTTCTTCAGAAAAAAATCTGAGGCGTCCGGCAGCATTGTTTCTTAAGAAACACAAAGCAGATTGTAGCGTTTAACTCGCTTTGTCCTGGCAGCTTCGGAAAGCATATGTCTCACTTTATGTAAGACTTGTAGTGGAGGTCTTCTTTGATGATTTGATGCAAAGTTTTTTCACTCACACCGAAGAAAATTTTCGAATCGACTACCCTGGATCCTCAAAAATGAACTTCTGAGCCTGTTGAATGACGTCGGGCGCCTGATAACGCGCTTCGAGTGAGATTTAGAAACCTACGTTGGACTTCACCGACTCATTGAATGACACTCGTGACTTCGTAACGACATCATACACAGTGGATCTCCGATACCCGAAGAACTGAATTATTTCTGTCACAGAGCGCCCAGCGCGAACACTTTCGATAATCGCGACTTTTCGGTTATACTCTGCACTTGGTTTCAACATTGCGGTTGTTTCGAGGTTATGACTGTTTAGTACACGCGTCAAGATATTTGGACGCTAATTGCCACCTCTACAAGTAGTATAGAACGGCGAGAAATTCAAATTGAATTTTGTCCGGATTTTGGGGCCTTAGGAGGCCTATTCAACCTGCCACAACTTAAAACCAACAACTTAGCATCCTAGTGTTGCAGAATGTGGATGACTTTGCGCTTATAGCGCATAATGCGTAGGCATTACAAACGATGCGGGACTTGTTTATTGGGGCCTACGGTGCATTCGGACTTAAATAAAATATATATAAGCTTCACGATAAAATAAAGTGTTCTGGCGCTAATTTTGGACGTCTACGGAGAAGAGTGTTCAATAACCGAGAGTTATGGAACCACACTAAAATCAATGGTTACGATGCCATGACAATTCCCACTCTTCTGCATGAGGCTATATATATATATATATATATATATATATATATATATATATATATATATATATATATATATATATATATATATATACTGTAAACCAGAGATTTAACATAACCCCACAAAACTATTCCAGGATCCCATGATCTTTGTAGGCAGTTAGCCATTTCGGGAAAATCAATTTTCTGGCAAGATTTCTGACAAGTCACACTGTCTTATTAAAAGGAACCATTGTTTATATATACATTTAGCAGTTTAAGCCGAAGATATCCTTTGGCATATTCCTATAGCGTTTACCATTAACGGTAACATGATTTCTATCATCGTCTTCAAAAAAATAAATTCCAATCAGTTCTTCAGCCCAAACAGTGACTTTCTAAGGATTTTCAAGCAGCCCAAATCCTGCAGCTTCCTTCGAGCTTCCAATATTTTTTTCTATTTATGTTAAATAATCATATATCTTTCTTTGGTGAATTGACACAATGTACGCTGTTGGTGTTGGTATCGCTGCGATAGTATCGTTACAATCATTTGATCTTTGACATATAAGTTAGCTATAGATCGACGGTTTTCAGCAGCCCAGAGGCAGCAGATGTGACTTACCCAGAATAGGCAATATTAGAGAAGAAAGATAATGACGCCATGGTTAGCACGTCTTGCACAGACAGCCTGCAAGAGCTATTTCAGAAATTAAGTTTGGATTACTTTTTACTTAAATAAATGTCAGGTTTTTACCCACAAATGATCATCTTTTCTCTGGTGTGGCCTCCGACACTACATATTTCCATTTCTTCCTAGGTTGCTTCATATTTCATTTACTCTTATTATGACATCCATTATTTTCTGGTGGCACTACCTATTCTAGGCTGTTTATTTTTCTTATGTTTATTTCTAGATCCTTATAAAATTCAAATATTTGTCGATTACACTCTTCTCACATTCGTAATCTGCCTTTTTGTCCCCGTAGATTCTCTGATATCTATTCCTTGCTCATAATTATATTTTGTTTTGTTGACAAGATTGGTCTAATAACAATGTTGTATAGTCCTTTTATAGGATTCCATAATACATTTTCGAAGTAGAAATTTTATCAAACAATAATATGTCTGTTTTTGATTGTTGAAGGAGTGTTTTACAAATAATCAGTTACACTGACTAATATATATTGCTTAATGATGAGAAAAGAAAACTAGTTGAGAGAAATGTTAAGAAGATATGGCAAAAAAAGTTTGCTAAACTCAAATACACTTTTATTTTCTGAATGAGAAAGGCTCTATTGTGCCGAGCATATTTTCGATTTTGTTATAGATACATCGGTTTCTCTGATAAAAATGTCTGCGAATTTTTACCCAAATTAAAGTTAACATGCCAAATATTGAGAATTTTCTATACTATTTCTAGTAGCAAATCACAAAGGCAAAAGTGAGACAAATCAGACGTTTCTACCATCTTAAATCTGCGACAGTATCGTCACGGTCATTTGATCTCTAACAAATTAGCCAGAGATCGACGGTCGTCAGCAGTCCCGAGACAGCCGACATGCTAATACCCAGAGTATGCAATTCAAATTAGAGAAGCAAGTTAACGACGCCTTGATTAGCACGTCCTGCACGCTGCGGTGAACCGCTGTAATAGGATAGCGATCACGGAGGGGTGAACCCTGAACCGACTAAGGGAATTAGAAATCCCTGGGCGTAACTTGCGAGGAAATTATTTTCTCATATTTTCAAAATTCATCTCATCTGTACCATATTTTTTGCAAAATATGGTACAGATAAAATGATTTCCCATTTTCCGATTATCCAATGGAAATGGTTCTCGGATTATAGATATCGATAAATTCATTTAGGTATATATATATATATATATATATATATATATATATATATATATATATATATATATATATATATATATATATATATATATATATATATATACCTAAATAATACCTAAATAAAAAAAAAATATATATATATATATATATATATATATATATATATATATATACGTTGTTCGAGAAATGCTGCGAAAGCTGTGTACACAATTTCTGCGACCTTCGTATAAGAAAATGGGCTTTTGTAAGAACATATTGTTTTGTGAAGAACTAAATTTTCGAAAAATTGTGATAATTTAAAAGCGGTTGAAGATATCAGGTTCAAAATCGGGGTACTTGGGTTTTCAATGGCGACAAATCCGAATTAGGTACTAACTTAAGCCTAGTTTCTAGAGGGCCCTTGCTACCTATTTTATGAGGAATTAACTCGCTCATATTATTTTTTACACTATAAAGCTAAGCTAAGCACTAAGAATATCTTGACTTCAAAATAGAGAAGAGTCATAATTTCTACGTAAAAAAGGTACCCTTAGTCAATATCAATACTCATGCCGTTTGCGAGATATTCGTGTTCGAATATTCCATTGCACATCTTGTCGATGGCTGAAATATATGGAATTCACAAAGTGTGCCTTGATTGGAATACAAATTATTACGTCTCGATGACAACTGTCATTGCTTTCTATCTTTCTTGTTAAACATAATTTTTAATTTATTTTATTTATTTTTTAAATTATTTTAATTTATTTTGAAAATTAAATTTTTCAAAGAATTTTTAATCAGTTAGGCGAAACAGGTTAATTTTATTACAACAATCCTGGTGGACTACCGAAACGTATAACGATAGAACAAAAAGCGGACATTTTAGTTAGCATTGCCGAAAATCCTAAGAAACTAAGCACTAGGCGTTTGGAGGCATCTACAGAAATTACCAACTCTATCGTTTCAAGAGTTCACCATAAAGAAAAATTCTTTCCCTACCATTTTTCGCCTGTTCAAAATTTAGTGCCACAAAATTTGCCGTCTAGCTCAGAATTTTAGCAAAATCTACTACATAAAAAACGAAGATCCCGTGTTCCTGAAAAAGATATATATTTTTTTACTGACGGGGCACCTTTTACCAGACGCGGAATTTTTAACTGGCGAAATAATCATAATTACATCCTGGAAAATCCACACTTACCAAGAGAGCGATATTTGCTGCACGAATTTTCAATTAACATTTGGTGCTGCATTATGGACAATTTTTTAATCGGCCCAATTGAGTTTCCGCAAAGACTGAATGGATATCAATATGTGTAGTTTTTAGAAAATGATTTATTGTACCTTTTGACGGTGTACCTCTAAACTTAAGACAAGACATGCGGTTCATGCAAGATGACGGGCTACCGCATTTTACTGTTGCAGTGCGAAATCATTTGAATTAACGTTTTCGACATTGATGCCATTTATTTGCCACCTCGTAGCCGAGACATTAATCCGTTAGACCTTTATTTGTGGGATCATTGAAGTCTTTAGTTAACTATGATGAAATCAATACACAACACAAATTTTTACAAAAACCTCAACAAGCGGCCAATGTTATTAGAAATGAAGAAAATATCTTCTCAAATGTGAGGGGTCACGTAACAAAGAGTTTGCGGCAATGTATTGAGGTAAACGGTGGACACGTTCAATACATATTGAAGAAAATTTTAAAAAAATGTTATTTTAAATAAAGTCCGTTGTATTTTTGACATGTTAATGTTTTTTTATCGTATTCAAGACACACTTTGTGAATTGCAAATTTTTTAGCCATCGACAAGATGTGCAATGGAATATTCGAACACGAATATATCACAAACGGCGTAAGATATCGATATTGATCAAGGGTACCTTTTTTACGTGGGAATTATGACTCTTCTCTATTTTGAAGTCAAAATATTCACAGCTTTATAGGGTAAAAAATATGAGCGGGTTTATTCCTCACAAAATAGGTAGCAAGCGCCCTCTAGGAATTAGATTTAAACTAGTACCAAATTCGGATTTGTTACCTTTGAATATAACCCAACTACCTCGATTTCTTCAACCGTTTTAAAATTATCTCAATTTTTCGAAAATTTGGTTTGACTTTCAAGGCCGTGTGGTCGTGCTTAGGATATTAAATTTATTTATTCAATTCAAAATATAATTCAAAATATTATTTGAAATTACATTATTCTTTCTCAATCTTCAGATTAACTGATTTTAAAATTATTGAGATCTAAACGTTATAATTATTGTGTACTGTGGATTCACTCGAACTACTTGAATCAGATTTTCGAGGTATATTAATAAAATACTCATTAAAACAATTATTGATTGATATTTTATCTTCAATTATGATTCCTTTATTATTCTTGACACTACCTATACTATTTATATACTTTTACAATTGTTTATGGTATTATTTATTGTAATAATATGATTTTACGGTAATATCTTGCAGCCCAACTCGAAGAACCCCCTAACGAAGTTCTTTTTTGCTGTATGCGGCAATATGTAGTTTTGAAGCAAAATGACTTCGTTTCTTTCCTTGTTAATGTAAGGCCATTTTGGCCGTTTCATCAGATTGGAGTAACTCATAATGTACGATGTCCAGTTGATCCCACCATATACAAAGCAACACCTTTTTGTCGTGGATATTTGGTTTAGAGGTACTGACGACTTACGAAGATTAACCCACGATTTTCACCTTATCGGATTTTTATAGAGGATTCACTTTTCGTTACTGGCCACAATTTAATTTTTTTCTTGGAATCAATGAAACAATAACATCAAAGCTTTTATTCTTATTATTAACTGGGAGCTCATATAGGACACATCGACTCTACTTTTGAACGTTTAGAAACCGGCTTCCAATTATTCATCCTCATATTTTTTTTTTGATATCTCAAATGTTCTGCATCTTTATGTCAAAAGTTTCACTTTTGGAACTGCTGGAATCAAATACTGTACAAAAGCCCATTTTCTTATACGAAGGTCGCAGAAATTGTGTACACAGCTTTCGCAGCATTTCTCGAACAACGTATATATATATATATATATATATATATATATATATATATATATATATATATATATATATATATATATATATATATATATATATATTTATACCTAAATGAATTTATCGATATCTATAATCCGAGAACCATTTCCATTGGATAATCGGAAAATGGGAAATCATTTTATCTGTACCATATTTTGCAAAAAATATGGTACAGATGAGATGAATTTTGAAAATATGAGAAAATAATTTCCTCGCAAGTTACGCCCAGGGATTTCTAATTCCCTTAGTCGGTTCAGGGTTCACCCCTCCGTGATCGCTATCCTATTACAGCGGTTCACCGCAGCGTGCAGGACGTGCTAATCAAGGCGTCGTTAACTTGCTTCTCTAATTTGAATTGCATACTCTGGGTATTAGCATGTCGGCTGTCTCGGGACTGCTGACGACCGTCGATCTCTGGCTAATTTGTTAGAGATCAAATGACCGTGACGATACTGTCGCAGATTTAAGATGGTAGAAACGTCTGATTTGTCTCACTTTTGCCTTTGTGATATGCTACTAGAAATGGTATAGAAAATTCTCAATATTTGGCATGTTAACTTTAATTTGGGTAAAAATTCGCAGACATTTTTACCCAAATATTATATTTTATATTTATATATATTTATATATATATATATATATATATATATATATATATATATATATATATATATATATATATATATATATATATATATATATATTTATATATATATAATCTATAATATAATATATATATATATATATATATATATATATATATATATATATATATATATATATATATAATCATTATATTTCATTTTTTTAATGATTTTAAACGATTGCACTTTACACCTATTGATTACTAAAACTCATCTTTAACCATGGCAAAAAAAATCAAATTTATTCCCTAAAGCTAAAATTATTTTTGCAGATTTGGATGGGACTTGTCAGGTTCCCGCAGGCTCCCAACTTAAGGCCAGTGAAGACTTTATATATAAATCAAGTTTCACCAGTCATGTCACGGAACCGATTCGAGTTACTTTTGGCAAATTGGCATTCTTCGAGTAACGAGAATGCAGCCCTCGGATAAATTATTAAGCTTCAAAAATATTTTACTTCAAAAGAACATCTTTGTATGACGAAAACCTTGCATCCACCTTTCAATATTAAAAATAAAAAATACATGTACATATAATCATATATCAATGATTTCTACATTTACTACGGGAAAGAAAAATCTGTCCAATCTGTAAAATGTCGCAACTTTTGCGTTTATGGTATTATGAAATTATTTACACAGCTGTTGAACTTTAGGCGTCAATAACTACTAAACTATTGGAAGATATAAACACAAATTACTGGAAGAAAAACGTATTCATTCGGCATCTTGAAAAAAACTAACAAAAATAATCGAAATGAATTTGTGTAAAATTCCAGAATTGCAAGCGTTGGTCAAGGGATTAATATTAAGATTGTGGTCATAAAGGGATAGAATATTGCTTAACTAATTATTTATACAAGTACATGCAAAAATCTTATTGGTCTCTCAGACCAAATAAATTTTCCTTTTACAACCTTGAGAGAATATATAGAAAAATGTCGAAGTACACTGTAAGATTTTGACTATAAACAACTTCCAATGTAAAATTTCCAGAATGCGCAGGAGAGTTGCTAACGTGTATGGTAAATAAAACCGTTACTCAACAGCCCAACAAAGTCGATAAAAACACAAACTGTCAGTTGGTTGGTTGTTAGTACATCACCAACATCGTGTATTCTGTAAACTTATGACAGGAGATGCCTATGATGGTAATTTAGTCACAACAGAACCCTCCATTAGAGATGGGAACGCATCCTATAGCAAGAATTAGTGCTTTGTGTTTTGTATTTAAAGTTGTTGTATTTTAGATAAAACTATGTAAAAATAAATAAAAATATGTTTTACACAAAGATAGTAAATGGCAGACTCGTGTCGAAGGAACATCTTAAAATCGGTCGTATACTAAATGAAAAAAAAACATTAGTTCTGATAATAGGCAATTAGAGCTATTTGATTGGGAAAGGGGAAATTCCTACCGAAAAAATCGCCAAATGCTTCAGTTAAGTAAAAGTACGGTTGGAGATATTGTGTAACGCCACAAAAAAATTTCCGAAGAAGCAAACAGGCCCTCCAATCTTAATTGAAAGAACCCAAATAAAGAGTTGCTTAAATAAGGTGTCAATTATTAGTTTAAATATACCATGGTGCCAGATTTCAATATAAATACGGATTGGATACAATCGGCCTAACAATTAATCTGTAACATAATCGGAGAATACTTTGACAGTTGTATGAAAATAAGTTGCTCGCTATTTACGTTTGAGACACCAAAATTCCCATAGTTGTTCGGGGTTCACCCCTGCGTGCTCGCTATCCTATTACGGTGGTTCACCGCAGCGTGGAAGACGTGCTAATCAAGGCGTCGTTAACTCTTCGCTAATTTGAATTGCATATTCTGAGTATTAGCATATCGGCTGCCTTGGGCGGTTGAGAATCATCGACCTGAAATTAACTAATATGTCAGGATTGAAATAAACGGAAACATATTCCTACTGATTTCAAAGAATAAATAATATACTAGGAATATCCTATTCAGGATATCATTATTAGCTATATTGGGCTAAAACTAATACTAAACAAAGCCAACGAAGTTACTGATACCTTTATTGCTTGTTTAACTTCATGTTTATGTATGAAATTGTACATTTCATGGCAATTTTGTTTTCAGCAAATTGTGGGGCAGTTTTAATATGCTACTAATCTAAGCAGTACGAGGGTTGCTATTTATGTATCTGGAATTAACAACAATGGTGTTGTTAGGATCATTTGGCATATACATCGTAAAGTTTCACATTGTTGAGTGTATACGTGCCCTCAACGTTTTGTCATAAGGATGCTATTTGTGTCGTTTAGTGACTTGAAAATGTTATCTCAGTTAAAAAATGGAATTAAGTCATGAGAATTTTCAAGCGATGATTTACTACAACTTTCGACGTGGGTTATCTCAACAATAGTGAATCGATCAACTCACATCCATTTTTGGCGATAAAGCAGCATCTAAAACCTAGTGGTTTGGTTTCACTACACCAGTGATATACAGTTATATCACTGGTTTAGTGAATTCAATCGTGGCAGTCGTTCACTCACGGGCGAATTTAAAGAAGGCCATCCAAAATCGGTTGTTGTGTCAAAAACATCGATACTATGCGCAATCTAATAAAGCAAGATCGTCATGTGACATACAGTGAGATTGGGACATCCCAGGATATTAGTTTGATAAGCATACACAAGATTATATATGAAAAATATTTGTGCGCGTTGAAATCCGCATAATTTGACAATGGCTCAAAAAAAGCCTCGTGTTGATTGGTGCAAAAAAATGGTCAAAAAATAGAGTCGTGGAGCCGTTAAAAGCTGTGTATAACATAGGTAGGTGATGAATCTTGGATCAATGGCTATGAGCGCGAAAGTAAACAGCAGTCAACTGTATGGCTCTTTCAAAATGAGCCACACCCAACAGAAATTGTTCGCGCAAGAAGTACTTCCAAGCAAATGGTCGCTCGTTTTTTTGGGATAAATGAACATGTGGCTATAGTATCACTAGAGTATCGTAAAAAGGTCAATTCTGAATGGTACACAATCATTTGTTGGCCAGAAGTCTTTGAAGAAATAAGAAAAAACAAATTGCAATGCAGGATCATTTTTCACCATGACAACGCGAGCTCTTACACATCGGACCGAACAACTCAATATTTGACCGATCAAAATATCGAATTGATGGGTCATCCGCCGTACGTCCTGATTTGGATCCCAATGATTTCTTTTTGTTCCCGTCCGTCAGGATAAACTACGTGGTCAACGATTGTCGACGCCAGAAGAAGTGGTTGATGCGTTTAAAATGCATGTGTTGGAGATACCTCAATCGGAATGGAAAAAGGGCTATGAAAATTAGTTCAAACGGTTGCAAAAGTATATCGATCATCGCGGAGAATATTTTGAAATGTAATAAAACCATTTTTAATAATAAAAAATTTTTTTTTAGTTATTATTCCGGAAACATAAATAACAACCCTCGTATTATTGTGGCTTGTTAAAATCACTGTGATGGTTCGACTTCGCACACCAGAAATTTCAGGCAGTTATACGAATTTGAAAAGAGACGAGCTATTTGTATTAAAGAAGCAAGTTTAAGTTTCCTTGAAATAACTAGGTGATTAGCCACAGCTCTTTCTACCTTTATTAAAACATATATATAAGGATTTGAGGAACAGTGTCTTGAATGAGTACGAGGTTTTTGTAGTCCGAAAATACAACTCCGGTACCCAAGGACGTTACAAAAGGCATTAATTTTCCGAACTTACTGGGTCCTATCTCCTACTCAGAATCCCAGATGTATCTTCAACAGCTCTATTATAAAATTAACATTAGAATTAGCTTTTCTTCATATATGTATATGTATGTATGTATATGTACACTCAATGACATTAATGTTTGAAAACAATTTCGGACAAATGTCCGCCGCGGCTACTTTTGACAAAGCGTCATTCTGCCAATCCAATTTCCTACCACTTTTTCAAGTAGTAGGGGGTCTTATGTCAGCAGTTTTCCGAGCTATCGGCCTAGATCATAGATTTGAAATAATCTAAAAAAATCGAAAAACGTTAAAATACATGAGCTTCGTGACCAATTAACAGGTCCGTTCCTCGACATAATTTTCTCACCGAAGTATTCCCTCAATAAAGCTATTGTTGCGTTGGCAGTGTAAGTGAAAGCGTTGGAACCACATCTTTTCTAGATGTATAGGGAGGGGGGCGGGGGCGGGGGTTCTCAGAACAGATCTTTAAGATACTCCGAAAGCAATTCTCGATCTATTAGATTATATATTGTATATTTCAACGATCTGGGAAAGATCGATGATGTATAACCGTATGTATCATCGATGAATTTTATCTCTTATACCATTGTTATATCTTTATATATAAAAATTTCGTATCACGTTGCTTGTCCGCGATTAACTCCGAAACTACTAAACTGATTTTATTGAAAATTTGCACAATGTGTGCAGTTTGGTCCAACTTGAGAGATAGGATAGTTTTTATCTCAATTTATAGTCGTAATATTTTTTTATTGCAATTTATTTGTTTATTATATGACAAAGAGTTATAATTATCTGTGAGTTTCATAAGTTTCTAACAGAGGGCGGTGTAAGTTAGTTTATCGACATAACGCTTCAACTCTTTAGTGACCGGATTGGGTAAGTATACAATAGATGGCGCTGTGTTAAGAGACCAAACATTTCATTTATGCTACAATTCATTTTACGTACGTTAAACGTTTGCATACACGTTGAATTTCGCGTTGAATACACGTGTCTTCAAAATTTACTTACGACATAACCTTGCTTTTTCAATTTTTGGAGCATTATTTTTTCGTCTAATTTCAATTGTTCTTCAATTTTTAAGTAAAAAATAATAACTTACAAAATTTTATACATAATTTTGATTTCATCTTTTAATTTTTTTTTAATTGAAAATGTGTAAGTAATATTCAATTTTATTATAATTTTTTTGTTATGTAAAGGATAATAATATTTTTTTAAAATAATAATAATGGAATAAAAATTTAGTGTATAATTAAAATTATAGCTTATACGCCGAATAACATTCAACTGTTTGCAATTATTTTAATGACATGTTATCCACCACAACCATTGACTTTGTGGGACAAATACAAGAATTGTTTGACTGAAGACATATTGCACCGAATTAGACAAACAGACCAATGCCCAAACATAGATATCACGCCAGAGATATATAATGAAGCGTTAGTGTTGATCGAGGATTTATGTATTTTAATTTCAAATTAACCACTTAGTCATTATGGTATGGTATCACCTGATCGCCCGGCTACCGACTTAGTTAACAGTGATTTACAATGAGAAAAAATATGACCATGGTAATTTAGCTACAATTATCGCCAATAGTGAGTCATTACTGACATCAGAACAAAAAAATATTTATAATCGGATTATGCTGACTATTGACGCTGAACAAGGCGGCTTTCTTTCTTGGACGCACCAGGTGGAACCGGTAAGATATTTTTAATATCGTTGATCCTTGCCAAAATACGGTCGCAACAGAAAATCGCATTGGCCGTTGCATCGTCAGGTATTGCCACCGCTTTGCTAGATGGCGGGCGAACTGCC
This sequence comes from Cosmopolites sordidus, assembly GCA_031761425.1. Taxonomy (NCBI): domain Eukaryota; kingdom Metazoa; phylum Arthropoda; class Insecta; order Coleoptera; family Curculionidae; genus Cosmopolites; species Cosmopolites sordidus. The sequence goes on from JARFXV010000799.1 coordinate 232,996, forward strand.
ATTAGACATTCATAATAAACCAAATGCAATATGTAACATAAAAAAATAGCGGAATAGCTGTAGTGTTGCGAAAAAGTTTAATCATAATCTGAGATGAGTGCACAATGGCTCACAAACATTCACTCGAAGCATTACATAGAACTATGCAACATTTGAAAGGCAACGATAAACTTTTCGGTGGTGCTATCCTACTACTGTCTGGTGATTTCCGACAGACCTTACCGGTCATTCCTCGCTCTACCTTCGCCGATGAGATTAACGCATGCTTAAAACAATTGTTCTTATGGCGAAGTATCCAAACACTTCGATTGACCAAAAATGTTGATGTTGACGAAATTAACTTCCAGATACAACAGTTGTTGCCAGGTAATCTGGTGTCTTTTAAATCAATCCACACTGTTGTGGATGAAAACGAAAGTGTAAATTTTCCAATTAAATTTTTAAATTCTCTGGATATGTCAGGAATGCCACCACATAATTTTCCGTTGAAGATTGGTTTATCTATTATTCTTCTGCCTAATTTGAATCCACCTCGATTATGCAACGGTACAGGTTTGGTCATCAAAAAGATCACCGGAAATATTCTTAAAGGATCCATTTTGACTGGAAAGTTTAAAGGACAACTGATCATGTTGCCACGTATTCCAATGATACTGTCAGAATCTGCGATACCATTCAAAATACTTCAATAAGTCTCAAGGCCAAAGAATTTCTATTTGCGGCTTAGACTTGGAAAATCCATGTTTTTCCCATGGGCAACTATATGTTGCATGCTCACGTGTGGGAAAACCATCGAATCTATTTGTGTTAGCAAGAGACAGGTTAACCAAGAATATTGTGCACCGATTAGCGCTAAATAAAATTAAAACTGAAAATTTTTATAATTCAAATTGATGAAAATCTACGCTAATCTACGCTATCTACCTCATTTATAAAATGAATTGTTATATGTTATCAACTAAGAACTTTGTAAATTACTCATTTATTACAAAATACACTTGAATATGAGATGAATAAAATATAAAATTCAGAATTTGATGTTGATTTGTGCTTAATAGCAACTCTACGAAAATTTTTATCAATCGCTTCCAAATTATAACCTAAGGTTCAAATCTCAATCCCGTGGGTTTTTACTTCAGCTACAAAATTTTCATTTTTATTCGTATATAATGATTTGACTGTATTGAATAGTTTACTACAATAGAATTCAACGTATAACTTAGCCACTGCAACGGCTGGGCGAGTCTGCTAGTAGTTTATAAAATAATTAATATGATCGACTAAGTCAAATGCCTTACTAAGGTCCATGAAAATACCACTACACTTTAAATGATTGTTTATATATATATACATATTAGATACAACAGACAGAAGGTTTGGAGTACAGAACACAAATTTTGATAATAAATTTCAACAATTTGCAAACGTTACCCTGATGTTAAACATTCCCTGATGATTTGCCGTACAACATATTTAGGCACAGATTTACAGACCTGCGCTCAAACTCACAGTTCGTTTGATAGTAATCCTTATCGGAAGTTCGGACGCACTAAAAAAATCAAAAAATTACTTCTTATATATATATATATATATATATATATATATATATATATATATATATATATATATATATATATATATATATATATATATATATATATTAAAACTTAACATAGGCTAACTTTTTTATTTGCAGTGAGTAGCCGTTTTAGAACAATTAGCGAAAACAACTAAAATAATCTGCAGTCGGCAGGAACTAAAAGAAGCTAACATAGCAATAGTTGGCCTTGAAAATTAAAATTAATCAAAAATTGTGTTGTTTGAAAGCAGCCATTATTATTGTGCTATCATTGTGTTATTTCAAAGCTGTTGTATTTAAATGTGTATAAAAATGACGTTCCGTTTACTACGAGGGTTGATCCAAAAGTAAGTTTCCCAAAGAGCTGCAGCAGCGTTGGAAGCTGCTAGGCGAAATTCGACAACACCGCTGTGCACGGCAGATCCCCCACTCCCTTTTCCGCCCGCGAGCGCTGCGCTACGCCGCTCAGTCTTGGCTCAGCAGCCGTTCGCGATGGAGCCTCTTATTGTTGATCCCGCCAGGTGCGAAATTCGATCGGTTATTCGGTTTTTGCATGCGACAGGAATTCCACCTGTGGAAATTCATCGAAAGTTGACACAAGTTTACGGCGACAAGTGTATGTCCGTTCAAATGGTCCGACATTGGTGCAGGGAATTTAGTGACGGACGGAAGGAGGTTCACGACGAAGAGCGGAGTGGAAGACCTGCAGTTTCGGAGTCGATTGTCGAGAAGATCGAACGCGAAATGCTTCAAAACCGGAGAATCACCATCCGTGAACTCGTTGATAGGATTCCTGGGAGTTCTTACGGTACAGTGGAAAGAATTTTGACTGAAAAGTTGGGGTATCACAAGTGTTGCGCTCGATGGGTACCGCGCATGCTGACAGCAGAACACAAGGAGAAACGCCTCGATTGTGCTCGACAGTTTCTTCAAAAGTGTCAAGACGATAAGGAAGAATTTTTGGACTCCATCGTGACCGGTGACGAAACGTGGGTTTTTCATTTCACCCCCGAAACCAAAGAAAAGTCTAAACAGTGGCGTCACTCAGGGTCACCAGTCACAAAGAAGTTCAAGCAAACTCCTTCTGCTGGCAAAATCATGGCCACTGTCTTTTGGGATCGCAAGGGGATACTGCTGATCGAGTTCCTGACACCCGGGACAACAATAAACTCGGACAGGTATTGTGAGACACTCACTAAACTCAGGCGTGCTATCCAGAACCGCAGGAGAGGACGCCTGACAACAGGTGTAACGCTGCTTCACGATAACGCCCGACCTCACACTTCCCGCAAAACCCAGGAACTTTTGGAGCAGTTTGGATGGACTGTCATGCCCCACCCACCTTACAGTCCGGACCTCGCGCCCAGCGACTATCACTTGTTCCCCAAGTTAAAAGAACACCTGAGTGGCAAACGCTTCCGGAACGACGAGGAAGTGAAACAAGAGGTGCAGCGCTTTCTTAAGGGTTTGGCGGCGGAGGTGTACGACATGGGCATACAAAAGTTGGAGCACCGTCTACAAAAATGTGTTGATCGAAATGGCGATTATGTCGAAAAATAGAGGAAAGTTTCATCTTTCCGACGATGTAAATTTTAATGAAAATAAACATAGTTGTCTATTTGAAAAAATGAAGGGAAACTTACTTTTGGATCGACCCTCGTACATACGCCTCTCATTTTGTATGGATGATAATTGTTCCCCTGTGAAGTGGCCCACACTTTTGACTGAGAACAACCTACCCCTTGGGCAATTTTGTGCGTTGACTGATGAGCATTTTCCACATTACAAAGAAGAATATTTTCTTCAATAACAACATTTTTGCGCCTTTTGCGGATCCTTGTGCGCGCACTACCAGTTATTTTTAGTTTTACTAAGTTATTTGTCAAAAACTTCGGATTTGGAAGATACTTATCGGGATGTCTTGAGTGGAATTCAGCGCATGTATCGCGTAGACTTAAGCCACCAACATGAAGTAATATTAATTCAACTTTCTCTTTATGATTAAATAACTGATATATCTTAGCAACTGAATGAAAACGTTACTTTTATACACATTCAAATGCAACATCAATCAACAGTGGTGTCTCGTGAGGAAAGGCGTTGGGGCGCCGCCCCTCCAGCATTTATAATAGTAAACAATTTTTCAGAACAAAACACCATATTTTATTTCCGTTCAGTTTCTTTTCTTTAATTCATTTTCCTGGTTCACCTGCTGTATAGGGTTTCAATAGCACAAAATGGAAAAAGGAGGAAGGGGAAAGCAAAAAAAAATCTTCAGCAGCACTATTTTCTTCTACGCCCTCCCACGTTAAAAACCCACGAGCCGCCACTGGCTAAATGGTGTTCATATGTCATATTGTGTAAATATGAATCATATCGTATAAATACAGAATGTGTTAATAGCTTTACTACAGCGCCACCTATAGGATCCTAGCATAGCTATGAACCATCGTCTCGACAAAGCAAATATACTGTGGGAATATGACCTCAATGTCATTCAGAAGTTACACGATCACTAACAGACGTACCAACGATTATAAAGATATATATTTACCCGGAGCGAGATTTTTTTTTCAGCAAAAGGTCGCACGAAGAGAATCGGTCCAGCAGATTTCGCTCACTGAGTTCGTGAGGGACTCACACATAGGATAGGCAGACGTAACCATTTTGTTTTAAATAATCAAAAACAGTTGATTTGCCATTATTTAATTATTTGGTATTTCACGGACCGTGCCGCTTGGATCTTCGGCTATTATGACCTTTATTTATTCGACATCAGTTCTTGAAGGATATCCAGACCCATGCTGGTCTGCCGAGTAAAAATAACCGCCTCTGAACCGATCAAACTATTTGTGCACCCTGGTCTTTCCAACAGAAACCTTTCCGTAAATCGCTCCAATCTTGTTATTTGTTTGAACAGCGTTCCTGTCCTCTTTGAAATAAAATAGCAAATGGCGCCCACATTAATGTGGCATAAATGTAATTATGACTAGATGCATTATCGACCAGAATTTTAATCGAATAAGTTTAATCGAATCCAGCTAATGAAAAATGATAGTATAATTTCGAAAATGGTCGTTGGTGTTGTTGACTATTAGTTTTAGCCCAAGACAGCTAATAACAATCGTTCAAAAGCCAGGACAGGTTATTCCACGAATATTATATATTCTTTAATATCAGTAGGAATATGTTACCGTTTATTTCAATTCTATTACATTAGTTAATTTTAAGTCTAAGATTCTCAACCGTCGATGATTTATAGTCGATGTACTAATACTCAGAATATATAATTCAAATTAGCTTAGCGAGTTAACGACGCCTTGATTAGCACGTCTTGCATGCTGTGGTGAACCACCATAATAGAATAGCGAACTTATCGACGTGATCCTCGAACAACTATGGGATTTTGGAGTCTCAAATGTAAATGTCGAAACTTATTTTCATACAACTCTCAAGGTATTCGCCGATTACGCGACACATAAACTGTTAGACCGATTGTATCCTTTATACAATGTATCCATTCTGTATTTGAAATAATTTTTCAAATAAATTCTGTATTAAATTCTTCTGCCCTGGTATATTTCAATGAATAATTGACTCGTTCCGATCAGAACAAGTAAAGTGACAAATGTTATAGAGTTGATGAAAAACGGCACAGCTCCAGGAAACAACAGGATAACTGATGGAATGCTAAAAGCTAGTGGTCACATCTTAATTTTTTTCAAAACGCTATAATAATATACTCAAAAGGTCACAAAGAACAAAAACTATCCAACCTATCGAAAAATAAGCGAAAATATTGATTCTTTTAAATTAAAAAGGGACACAGGAAGATTTAAAGCCTACATTACGCCTCTTACCAGTAATGTCCAAAGTTTTCACCAAGATAATACCTAAAAGAATATTAAGCAAACTAAGTGGCGCATAACGATGGGAGCAAGCAGGTTCCAAAAGTAAATTCAATACATAAGATCTCATACAGATTGTTCAACATGTCATAGAAAGGTACAACAAATACACCATGTCACTGTGCATTGCTGTACCAAGGTGTAGACATATGCAGATGTATTAAAATCGATATATGATGAAGATACATCGATAATTCAACTTGATGATCTTGAAGTTGGAATTAATGTAGAGCAGGGTGACGCAATATCGCCTGTTCTATTCCCAGTCTGCCTTGAAGAGTTATACTTGCCTTGAAGTTTATCTTAAAGAAAATTTCCGTAATCTGGATTGTGATGTATACTTAAGCCATCTTAGATTCGCAGGTAATACCGTTTTCCTTTCACAAGACCTGAATGAGCTGCAAAGACATATACAAGAGCTGCAAAGGGTTGGAGAAACAGTTTTGTTTTTGAAAATAAACTTCAAAAAGAATCAGGTTATGTTCAATAAATTTTGTGAGGACAGAAGAATTTCTAATTTAGGAAGGAATTTGGAGGTTGTGGATCACAACATATATCTTGGGCAGAGGGTTTTAATGGAGGAGGGCACCACTCGTGAGGTGGAATGACATGTTAAATCTGACTGGCAAGCATTTGACAGGCTCACCAACATTCACGTTGGCTAAAAAGAAAATTATTGCAATTGTGCGTCCTGTGAAAGTGAAACCAGATCAAAAATCAATTCAAAAACTTCAGGTAACACAGAGGGGAAAGGATAGATGTATGATCAGTATTATAAGATGGAACAGAAGGGCCTGCACGTGGTTTAGAGAAAAAAGGAAACTGTGTGTGTGAAATGTGACATCATTGGAAGAGTCAAAGAGTTTAAATGGAGGTGGATAGACCATACAGCGAGACAATGGGACGACTGGTGAATCAAGGCAATTCTGGAGTGGATACCGCTTGATCCCAAACTTCAACGAAGAAACCGAAATTATAATGAACTGATAACATCATTAACTATATTGGACCCAAATGACAGAGGAAAGCGAAGAGGACCGCGAGAGTTAGAAGCATTTTGAACAGGTCTTTATCCTGCAGTGGATTGAAACGGGCTGATGATAATGATGAATTAATTTGTTTATTTAGGCAACCCTTCAAATGTGTAATTTCAACCAAGATTCACTCTTATAAAAAAATTCAATTTGGTTCAATGATCCAGCTGATTTAAGTACGGTCAAGCCATGGGATAGTGTGTTTTATAGATGAGTCTAGGTTATTTGTCCCGAACATGAAGGCTTTCTTGTTATAACCTTTTTAATATAACAATTTAGGTCAGTTAGAGAGAGCGGGCTATATCTATTTAAAGAAGCAGGTATTGTAAAGGAAAATTTTATTTCACTAATAATTTATTCTTGATACTCTTGTTCGCGTTAGTTATTTTAACTTTTTTCGTTATATATTTTTAGGCTTATTTTAAAACACCTTTTTATTGTTACTTCCAAAATTAACGACTTTTTCTTGCCTTCAAAACGTGCATTGGTTATAAAAGCGACGTGTGTCTACAAAAAATCGCTAACAGAATATCAAATAGCAATCGAAAGTAAAGTTTATATTTCTTTTTCCGTCGAATTCGAAAAGAAGTTTTCGATCGGTTTCAAAAGGTGTAAAAATGTTGTATCTAATACAACATGTATTAGTATTCGCTGTGAACTACCAATTAACTAAGTTGGTAGGTCTAAATACTCAACACAGATTAAATGGTAATACAAGGGGAGAAACTTTTTCCTACTAGCAATTATTACTGAGAAATACTAAATGGTAATTCCTCACCAATTTATTAAATAATCATGTTCTTTTGAATAAGACCATTGTCAAACATGTATAAAAAACATCTTTAAAAAACTTGATGCGGTGTTTTAGTAATTATATATACAACATTCTCCGAATATTGTAATAAAGCGATTGAAATTTATTCTCTACAGACTACAGTAATCAGTCAATGGTCAAGGTATTTGTAACAATGTAACAAGGTAAGAATTTCTGGTTTTCTCGAGGGAAAAGTTGCCACTATGATAGTAAGTTTTAATTTTGTTTCGTTCAAGTTCAAGTTTCATTCAAATATTCACACTTATTTGGCGACAATCCATCATTTCAGATTAATATGTGTTACATTTTTGTTAATGTTATATATTACAAGCTATTTCTTCAATGAGAGTCAATTCTTAGTATATACCGCTCACATATATAGTATGATTTTTTAGTTAGAAACAACAACCAAATTAGATGCCTTGAAACTATTTATTTAGATATTAATCTTTGATTATTTATTTATTTATTTTATGTGAAATAACATTCAATGGCATTAAAGTTTGAGAACAGTTTCGGATAAATGCCTACAGCTACTATTTCTGACAACACGCATTCTGTCAATCCAATTTCCGACCACTTTTTTAAGCAATTTGAGTTATGGCATCCAATGTGTCACTAGTTGTTGGTTTATCGGAATAGACCAAAGATTTAACATAACCCCAAAGAGAATAATCTAAAGGCGTTAAATCACATGATCTTGGTGGCAATTAAAATAATTTCCTCAAAAATTGTTCCCTCACTAAACTGATTAATGCGTTGGCTTTATGACATGTCGAGCGGACCTGTTGGAACCACATCTGCAGATCAATACCATTCAAATTCGGAATTAAATATTGCACGTAGTCGAATAACAAAGCCCTGCATAACAACTACCTGGAAACGGCGACGAATTGATAAATTTGGATCTTCATTAACACTACCAGCGACATTTTTGTCTCGTTTTTGTTTTAATATTAAGTAGCGAAAAATGGGATTGGAATTTTCTCGATAATTCGGGGATACATGACTAAGCTCAATTTTACAAAGTGCTCTGTAAGTTTAACGCACGGAATACTGATTTTGACAATAAATTCTAGCAATTTGCAAGCATTGCTCTGATATTAAACGTTCCATGATGATATGTCGGAATATTGAGACACATATTTAGAGACTTGCGCGCAAACTCAAAGTTCGTTTGACAGCGACCCCTATCGGCTGTTCGGACACAAACAAAATCACCCTTTATATATTGATTGAACATACACATCAAATTTAACTCAAAAGCACTAAGCTGAAAAATAGAGGAAATTGAATTCTTAACACAACGTAGTTGAAATCAATAGTAACATCTCTGTTAAACCACCCTCCAGTTGCTGACAATTAACAAACTATTAAATTAATATGTATGTCTTCGAAACGCAAAATTATGTATTTTGATTCGTGGAGTTTTTGATGTATATGATTTGGGAAAGCATTTCAGGATGCAATAATGTAAAAGTATATACATTAAATATCAGTACAATATGAAAAAAGAACTTTTATGGAGAGTATTTGAGGAGTACTAAATCAGAATATTTTTTTTTATGAGATTATAAGGCTCATATAAATGTAATGCTCTAACGTCACTACATTATAATTAGTATTAACTTGCTTTTATTTAGAAATAGTTGTATGTGTATGTGTACGTGTTTAATGTTATGTATGTGTTTAAGTAAAAAGTTGTTGTATATATATAAAAAGAATTACTAGGTTCTCGGGGTAGATCGTAGAACCGCGTTTTAGATTTATAAAATCTCGACGTTTCGGCTTCCACTTTTACAGCCAGTTTCAAGAGAATCTAGTTGATTTACTCCGAGGCCCCAATCTGCCTACTCCCCAGAATTCACAACCAGAAAAGAACGTGGACGGCGCGACCTCTGTATTAATAGGTGAGATCGTAGGTGGGGCGTTCTGTTGAGGGGAGGAGGTGAGACGGGAGGTGGACTTTTGACTAGAAGGGTTTCGGATGGGTAATTTGGAAATAAGCGGTTTCCATATATTTGGAACTCTAAGACCGTCGTCCCTCCTGTTTAAGCAGTCTGGACGTTTTTCGATCTCAATTACTTCATGAATTATGTGGGGATTGTAGGAATATATAGGTGCGATTACTTTGGCCTTGCCGATATCTATTTTGTGACCCATTTGAAGATAATGTTCTGCTAAAGTCGAGGAGAGATCAGATTTTCGGACGGCGAGAGAATGCTCGTATATGCGATTTTGGATACGTCTATTAGTTTGACCGATATATGATTGGGAGCAGCCAGAACAAGGAATCTCATAGATACCATGTGACTCTTGTGGAATATTATCCTTCACTGGTCTGAGGAAACTGGATATATTTCTTTCTGTTGTAAATATCGTTTCGATATTACGGGATCTGAATACGTGGCAAATTTTATCAGTAACTCCCTTGATGTATGGCAGAAGAACTTTGGGATTTTGGGCTATATTAAGACTAATTATGAACGTCTGCAATGGAGTTCAAACTCCTAAAGTAGTTGTGAGGGTGCTAATGATCAAAAACGCTAAATTTAAAATTTCAGCTTTTATCAACTTATTATTGATTATTATTATTATCATGTACATTAACTACTACTATTATTAATTTTAATAAATTAATTATTAATTAAACTATTAAATTAATATTTTTCCGTAGCATTAAAACTTTGTTTCTTTCTAACCTAAACAAATTTTTACCAAATGTCTATTGACTGATTTAAAAAGATATTAAAAACATATATATCTATATGGATATGTTTATATTTATATATGTATATGTTTATATTTATTAATTCAAGAAGAAAAAGAAGAAAAGAAGGGAGCGTGGAATAATTAGATTAAAATGAAAAATTAGTTTCCCAGCATTAAATTAGTAAGATATTTATTTCAGCTTTTTATATTGAATTTTCGGTTGTTAATCTCAAGATAGTTTTTAATTATTTCCAATTATTTGTTGTAGTCATAAATGCCTAAAAAAGGAAAGTCCAAATTAAATTTGGTAACGTCTATATCAAAGTATATGAAAGCTAAGCATGCATGTGAAAGTCAAGATGAAAGGGAAAATAGATTACAAAAAGAACAAAAAACGAAAGAAGATTTACAACGTATGACATTAAAAATTCGTTGGAAAGTAAAAATAAATTGTGGTTTTTCGTATGATCCTACAGTTGATTATAAACAAGAATCAAAATTAAGCTCAATGACTAAAATTTTTAGTTATTGTAAAGCATTAAAGTGGATTGGTGAATGTGAAAGTTTATGCTGTTCAGCTGGCAAAATAAAACTAGAACCTTTGCGACAATTTCCAGAGCTATTAAAATCGCTACTCCATGGAACGCATGTAAAATCAAATGCATTTTCAAAATCTATCAGACCTTACAACAATGCTTTCCAAATGACATCATTGGGCGCAATGAAGAAGATGTCGTTTTAATTAATAAGTACATGGGGCTCATGAACGATTTGCTGCCAATCGAAACTATCATCGAAGAAGATGAGATAGACGACAAAAATTAAATGTTAGGAAGATTAAATACTATATTTGAGGGCACTATATGTAAGTTTGATTTAAGACGGGAAGGGGAAGTTAAAATTTTTTTAATAATGAAACTGTAATAATGACAATAAATAATAATGTTAATTTTAAATGCCCAGCGCGGGTATTTAAGGCGGGTACACCCTTAGGTAGTATATATATATATATATATGTATATATATATATATATATATATATATATATATATATATATATATATATATATATATATATATATATAGATATATATAGATATATATATATACAAGGGCATATTGTTGTGCGAGTTCATGTCTACCAGGACAACATTAAACGCTAATCGCTATTGCCAGACTTTGAAGAACATTTGCCATGCAAACAAATATACAAAAAAACATAACAAAAGAAGGGGGGTGCTGATGAAGGGAGTTTCTTTGCAACAGGACAACGCTCGTCTCCATGCCGCTTGTGCAACAACCCAACTCATCCACCAATTTCGATAGGATAACGTCATACACCCCCCTACAGCCCGGATCAAGCACCAAGTAATTATCATCTCTTTCGTGCGTTGAAGTCAAACCTGGGTGGACCGTTAAGGACTTGAATGAAATTCAGGACCGTTAAGGACTTGAGAGAGCTACCCACGCACCGTGGCGGGAGGGTTCTATGACACGGGTATACGAAAAATGCTACACCGCATGAAAATACGCATCGATCGCAACAGGGGCTATCTAGAAAAATTGTAGAAGTTCAGGCTTCCCAACAATGTATAATTAATTGCAAACAAATGTGATTTTCTTAAAAATTCTTTCGTGCAAAAAAAATGGAGACCTTATTTTACAGACAACCCTCGTAGTTAAGCAATGTAGTTATGGATAATTTTTTGAATGGTTAATTTTACACCACAGATTGCATGAAAAACACATCGCGCAAAAGGAAAAAAAGTTGAAAAGTTGTTCATTGAGTTTCGATTTGGTCGAAAGAGCTCGAGCGACGCTTCGTGTTCAGGACACTCTGTTGAGGTCACTGTTGATGAAACGGTTGATAAAATTCATGATATCGTGTTGATCAATATTAAAGTGAAAGTTAGAGGCTGCTCAGATAATAAACATCTTGGACGAAAGGTTGTGGAAGATTTTATCAGTGGCGCCTCGTGAGGGAGGGCGTTGGGGCGCCGCCCCTCCAACCTTTATCACGGTAAACAATTTTTCAGAGCAAAACACCATATTTTATTTCCGTTCAGTTTCTCTATTTTAACTCATTTTCCTGGTTCACCTCCTGTATAGGGTTTCAATAGCACGAAAAGTAAAAAGGAGGAAGGGGAAAGCAAAAAAAAATCTTAAACAGCACTATTTTCTTCTACGCCCTCCCACGTTAAAATTGCACGAGCCGCGAATAAAATTGCGAACATATCAGCTGCAGCATCAGTATCTTTTTGAATTATAAAAAAAAATATGTAGATCATTAAACCTTGTGATTTAAATTGACTGTAAAATTTGGACTAAAAAGTCCAAATCTTTAGTGTGTAGTTTTTACAAACCTCCCTAAATTTAATTTATTCACTGTGGACCAAAAACGGAATGAAATTAAAAAACTTCACAGAAGTATTTTAAGAATAAGAGCAATCCAAAATTGATAAAACCTAAAGTTTCACTACATACCAGAAACGAAGAATTATTTAAAATATTGGGCTTATCACGTGCAAGAAAGGCCTTGGCGGTATTTTTCTGACATTCACAAAACCATATCTTCATCGGCTATTTAGAAAAGAGCAAGACATGCGGAGTTGATAAAAAATTACCTCATTTGGCGAAGTGCAAAAAAGCGTGGTTTCTCCACAGCAATGCACCCACCCAATTATGCATTATTGTAATGCAGTAAAATTGATCATTTTGTGCTATAAACTGATTTACCTTATTATCCGAACAGTGAACTCTCCGACCCTTTTCTCCTTCCAAACATAAAAAATGGGAAGAAATAAATTCTGATGTTTTGTCAAATATCTTTCTATCACCAATAATGGCAACAAAAAACTTTTTCGATACTTCTCAAAACAGCCCAAGTTTAATTTATCGTGTAAATTTGTGACAGTCACACTCTGTTTACATAAGTGCACTTATGTCCCATTCAGAGATTAGTATTGGTTTAAACTATTTTAAAGTTCTAAGTGACTTTAATAAGCTAGATATACAAATTTGTTAATGATTGCATAAACATTATACTCAGCATGGCATCAAATTTGTAACAGTGTAAATACAATAGCCCTTGTTATTACAAGTTTAATAGTACAAATGTCCATTATTATATTATAGCTGATAGTGTTTTAGTTCCAATGAACAATGATAATATATTTCATATGGAGTTGTATTCGAAATAATTATAAATCGAAACCAACAAATGGATGGAGGTTTATTTCTGACTATGTTCCTTGTAGTCTCAGTAAAAGTTACTAGTAGAAAATTTAACCAACAATTATAACTATAAAAACTGTGAGGTACTATTTGATGATTAATTAAAATTAACTAATTCATTTATAATTTAATAAGAAAATCATATTGCAATTTCTAACATCATTTTGAAGATAAACATTGTATTGTTCTTATATATTGTTAATTCTTATTAATTTTTTTCCCAAAAGAAGTAAAAATGCAAAGAAAAGTTTCCTGGGCAAGCTCGACTGATGACGGCTTAAGACCAAAAACCGGTCTAGGGAGATGCTCGCTGACATTTGACGTTGACAGACGGAATGGGTAAATTTTTATGTGGGGTACGGAAAAAATGTCCTTGTTTTTTGAATATTTATAATATATTCTATGAGTCCACTTTGCAAATATTCATGCATACATGGTACCTAGTGGGGGCTTGGGCAGGTCACGAACAGTTTCACAAAGTAGTACAGATAGGAACCGCCGGATGACGTGAGCTGCATTTAATAGGCTCCTGCATACGATGTGACCGATGTATACGGTCGTACCCTTAGTCATTCCGTTAGTTGCTTTCGAACGCTCAGTTCGAGCTCGACTGATGAGGGCTTAAGGCGAAATGGGTAAATTTTTGCGTTGAGCACGGAAACAAATTCCTTTTTTTTTGAATATTGAAAAATGCAATGCTAAAATGTATGATAAAATACCGGTTTTTATGCATTTCTGTGTGAAGTGGATTATAAATTTTCCATCAAGAAATTCCAGAGTGGAAGGTTGCTCACCTATGTAGATTATAGCATTTATTCGGGTCGCTCAGAAGATATATCACACATATTTGGAAATCTTCCGGTAAATATTTTTCTTTTTAATGTTTTATTTGCTCATAGTTTAAATAAATATATATATATATATATATATATATATATATATATATATATATATATATATATATATATATATATATATATATATATATATATATATATATATATATATATATATATATATATATATATATATATATATATATATGATTTATCAACATGATTTAAAGGCGGCATGGAAATCAGCAAGTGAATTGAATTTAAAAAAATGTGAAATTGAGATGAAAACAGATAATGATAATATATTGGTCCGCCACTTTAAACAAAACCTAAGGCGAAAATGCAAAAGGGTTAAATTAGTGGTGGGGTAATAACCAAGTGGTTTTTGTTATCCTATAATTCCGCGGAGATACCAATTTAAATGCATTCTGTCAACAGGACCTAAAGAAGGCAAAAATCCTTCATCGGCCGAAAAGAATTTGATAACCTTTTCCTTGGAATTTGCAAAGCATTATTTTCATCGACTGTTTGCTGAAGGAAAACGTGCTGTTTTCCTACAACAACGCATCCACCCAACCGTTCGCCGTTTTAGCAACGAAATTGATTGTTTTGTCTTACGTTAACTGATATCTCATTTACCCTAACAGATTTTCAAGAAACAGAGTTCATTTTTTTTACCAGAATTGTAAGGAAGACCGAAAGTTCTATTTTTCTAATCTTACAAAGCCAATTTGGTAATTGGTTCATTGACAATCAGATGCATATAACTGCGCTTTGGTTGGATGTCCAATCTAGCAAACCAGTCGTGTAAATAAAGTAATGAGATTAATTTAATTATATTTTTTATTAAAATTACAATTAAATATTGTATGCTTCAAAGTAGTTGTGTTAGGAAGCCACATAGTGCTAGAGACGATTTGTCCACTCTTCATTGCAATACTGAAACTCAGATACTGGAATCGCCTTCAACTGGCAATCGCCTTCAACTGGCAATCGCCTTCAACTGGCAACCGCAATGGTCTTTGTCTCAACAATTTTCTCCAATGTCACAAATGGTGTTCTATGAAATAAATTTTTAATAATGGGAAAAAAGTTACAAGGGTTCATGTCTGATAAAAAAAGGCCTTGCAAAGCCATAATGATGTTTATATTTGTCAAAAATTCGTTCATTGAAATCGCTGTGTGGCAAGTCGCATTCTCGTGATTCAGCAACCAAGTATTCTTGATGTAAGATCTCAAACGAATGAACCTTATGATGTTTGTTTACCGTTTGAATAGAAAAATACCGTTCAAAATAATTGCTACGGGCCACGGGCCACGGGCCACTTCAATACTCGTACAGAAGATGCATCAGGTGTTCCAAAGGGGAAGTTAATAGTATTGCCACATCGAGTGATATGCCACTAGGCTCATTATCTTAGTTTTCACACCTCGTATAAGCAACCGAAATAGTTCGTTTGCTTCAAATTTATTCATAAATTCTACCCGAAATCCATTGACAAAAATATTCCAGAGGTGATTCTACACTTTTCACAAACATGTTTTTATAAGGAAGCTGAATTTATTTATTTAAGGATTTTATTATTTAAGGACCGTACATATACATCAAATATCTTTTAAACTCAGATACTTATTTATATTTAATCTAATGAATTAATTAATCGTGAAATGTGAAATCGACCACCATAAATATTATTTTTTATTGTATTAATAAGTGTTTTCGACTTTTTGAGATCAGATTTAAATTTTGTCGTACTTAACTTTAAGTCTTAGGGAAAGATTGTAATTATAACTTCGATATGAAGGTCACATTTAATTGTTCATTTCGTTATAAAATGTTTTCGCATCGGACAAATTTTGTCGCATTTAAGTGTATTAAGTCTTAGGGAAAGATTGTAACTAGAATTTCGATACGAAGGTCACATTTAATTGTTCATATCAGTATAAAATGCTTCCGCATTTGTGCATTATTCTTTCGCGGTACTAATACTAAAGTGAATAAATAAAAGTACTTTAAAAATTTTGTTGGTTTCGTTATCATAAGACATAACCAAATAATATTACTTGGAATTGTTGACTATATGTACTGAGACCAGCAAATATCTTGCTTTTGTACTTTATTCATATTTGAATAGGTTGGTTTGATTGATTCTTGATCCTTCCACATCATCCAAGGGTTACTCCCATGTAGGTAAGTAATATTAAAAAAACATATTAATCAAAAATATACATATGCCAGTAAAGTAGCACAGCGCTATTCGAGGGCTTGGTTTCACTATCTTGCGCGGATACCTATCCACGAAAATTAAATATAATAATTATTTTTATTCCTTCACAAAAAAATATAGTTTAACTATCATTATACGAGAGTACTCCCAAAAGTATCCGACATAACGTATAGATCGCGATTGTTGTTTGAAAAGAATGACTATGGTAGAAAGTACCAACCTTACAAAGCTTAAGTATGAAGTTTGACGACGCTACGTTATTTAGTATTTGTTTGGCAGCCATTAATACTGAACACTGTCAGTAAATTTGTAAACATGGAAAAAATTGGTTATCGTTATGTGATACAATACTTTCATTTGAAAGGTCTGAGTTTAACCGATATGAAAGCTAAATTCTACTCTGGAGGAGTCTGCTCCTTCGTTTACTATAGTAAAAGATTGGGCTCTAGAGTCAAAACGAGACCGTACGACCTGCCAAGTCGAACATCACAGTGATCATTTGGTCATGAGGTGACCATGCCAGAAATGGTGAAGAAAACCCACAAAATAAGATTGGATGACCGTCGACTGAAAGTGACGAGCTAGTAGACAGGCATATCAAAAAGTGCTGTACATCGTATATTAACTGAAAATTTGGGCAGTCAAAACAATGGACTGAAAGGGAAGAATCACTTCCAAAGAAAACGAAAACAGTTTGGTCTGTAGGCAAGGTCATGGCGTCAGTTTTTTAGGATGCGCGTGGGATTCGCGAGTATTATGCGAACTTACTGCAGCGTTTGAGTGATGAAATCAAGAAAAAACGGCTGCATTTGGCGAAAAAGAAAGTTTTGTTTCATTAAGACAATGCACCAGTTCGCACATTCGTTATCACGATCGCCAAAACGAACGAGTTAAAATTCGAATTGCTGTTTGCTATTTCCAAACTTGAAAACAATGACTCGGTGGTAAAGATTTGCCAACAATGAAGAGGTGTAGTCTGAGGTTGATGGTTTTTTTTGGGGAGCTCGATGATTTTCACTATACACATGAACTATGCAGAGAAATAAAGATATGTTTTTGCAAATGTATAGTATTTTCTTCGTTAGGTCGGGAACCTCTGGGACTACCCTCGTATTTAATATTATTGTGCACAACAAGAAAATAAGCCGAACTGGAAGCTACGATCAACTAAGAACAAAACACCTCGTCTTCGTGAGCTATATATTTATTCATCTTCCGATTCGTTGAGAGTCGGCTGTTTGCTTGGCTGCGAAGTACACGATAAGGACGGCTAAGTATCATCAATGTTTTTTTTTCTTTTTCAAAAAACGTTGCCTTTTATATCTTTTCATTTTTAAACATATTTTGCAAAGGTTCCTAAGATTCTGCTATAAGGAAAGTAATTCTTATTCTGTGTAGCACTGTTGAATTATTATCCATTATCAGTTATTTTCATGTTTGGTGATCCGTTCGAAATATCGTAGAAAATTCTACAAACCTCAATGTTGGCGCTGGCTTTGATAAGATTTTCACAAATCACATTGGCAGAAAAATTTGACAAAATCTTAAATTTCCTCGTTGGCAATCTAATTATTCAGTTCTTTTTTGCACATATTTAAATCATTCTCCACCTATCCTAATTATGATTGGCTGTGAGTTAATATCAAGAATACCTTCAGAATACTTTCTTGGTAAATACAATTGCATCATCAATTATGAATGACTTCCAGCATTCGATGACCCAAAGTCAGAGGAATTGCCAACAGTTCAATCATTTCAAAAACCTGAAGTGTTTATATATGTTTAAAGCGCCTAATAATTTTTTATCAAGTAGTTGAAGCAATAAGGTCGTAACCGATAATGAGAAACCTATTTGAATATTCTCATTTTAAGTGTGTCTTCAGCTGTCTTTCCTACTCCAAATATATTTTCATTTCAAGTAGAAAAAAATAGATAAAATCATTCCATAACTTAACGGGAACGTAAACCACGACCATTCCGACTTGATTACCAAAAAACAGACAACTTTTATTTTTGCCTTTTAAAGGCTCTTGGATTCTGTGCCCCATAAACAAATCCATAAATGATCTAAAACCAGCTTACTTCACAGTTTAATGAATGTAGGTTCGTTGGGGCATTTTTTTCCAAATAGACCGACTTAATTACAATTTAAAGTTTACCTAGAATAATAGAATTTTATCTGTAATAATTTGTTCGATTTTTTCTGGGAACGAGGTTTGCTTCATCAACCAACGTAAGACTACCTCGCTGTGTATGTATGCTATTTTCTTTAAACAGAGTTTTGAATCGATGCAATCAGCCCTTAATTATTGCGAATGACTTTCTTTCCTTTTTCTTTCCTCAGATAGAATCAAACAATGTCGTAATCTGTTTCCACCTTCTGCTAACACCTCGTCACTTGATAGGCACAAAGTGCCAGTAACTTGAGTAGATTGAGTCACATTGAAAAAATTCTTGCTTGAATTGTGTCTATGTTTTTGAACACTTTCAAAGATTCGTTTGTATTACACGTCTTGGCAATAGTTTCAGTAGACTTTTTTCTACTTCTATCATATTAATAATATATGATCTTTTACTGATAGTGGGCGGTTTAAATATTCTCTTAGATTATAATATGTTTCCATTTTAAAATGTTTTACAACTTATTTGTTAGTATAAAAGATTTTGTAAATGTAATGACAGGCAAACTCTGTTTCATCTGGTAATTCGAGTAAAAAATAATGAAAGACGTTAGTAGACATTCAGACGTGTAGAAGTTTTGACGAGGTTTTCTCGCCTACGTATACATATGTTTTAACCGCTACCCGATGGTTTCACACGTTTGTATTTTAGAGGGTATAAATGGAACCGCAGATACCGAATCCATTGATACAGAGGTTCTACTAAATAAGAGGTGTGTAAATAAACGTACCGTTCGATCTGGCAATACTGTTTGCTTCCCCTCTGGAGAGGATGAAGGCCAACTTCTGAAGCATCATCAGTGTGGGTTTGAACTCCTAAAGTCCCTTAGTAGTCAATTAACAATTCATAACAATTCAATAGTCATAACAATTCTTTCCGCGAACCGGATTTTTCTATAGCGTTCTGAAAATGGTGACGCAAATTTCGAGCAACGATTCTTCTTCCCCTATTCATTGGTCAAAATCTGATAAACGGTTGTGTGAGTCAAGGAAAACACCTTGACGATAAAACACTTACACCGATGGTTAAACACTTACGGAAGCAAAACACAATAGTTAAAAAAACGAATAGAATAATGGAATAACTGTATGTTATCATATTAAAATATTCATTTTAGTTATCATATAAATAATACACACATTTGAATGCTGAAACTAGCGGAAATACAAAATAGTAAGAAAACTAAAAACCACGACACTAAGAGACAGAGAAAAGAAAGGTAGACATAAGGCGCACATTACCAGGCAAAATCAAGAGCATTACCAGTGGATAAAAGAGATGGGCAAACACTAGAATAGTGAGGCTCCCAAGAAATAATATATAATAATTCCCCTAATGGATGAAGAACTCTAGGATCACCAAAAAAAAAAAGATGAAAGATGAAAAAATTGAAAAAGAAAATAAGTAATCTGCCTAACAATACAAACTGGAATTTCTTTTCTTTACATTTACATTACATTTCTTTCTTTACATAAAACATTTCTACGAAAAAGTTACATATTTAGAAAGGCAGCTTAATATGGCCTCCGAAACACGGTCATTAGTAATCTAAAGTTGAACCGCTTAGAATTTACCCGTGCATCATAGAATGGCGACATAAATTTCCTATATCATAGACATTGTCTCAATGTTCTATTTTTTTACCAGAGAGAAGGAGATAAAGAATCAATATGTATCTCTTCGGGTAAGAGCAGTACGTTCGATAGTGTACAGCGAGGTAGAAAGAGAAAGAAACAAATAATTAATTGTTCGTATCAGTCTTTAAAAGTTCCTCTATTAAGTTCAGTGGTACTGTTTTGGTTGTCATTTAACTTGCTTTGTTATTGCGTTTTAGTGAAATTTTATGCTGTAGTCCAGTTTTGTTGTAAAATAAGTTGTAAAGTAAAGTTTTGTGGGTAGAGGCGCATCAGCCACTGAGAAGACTGGACCTACAGCTTAACGTGGGTTCCGAACCACGGTCATCAGCTACCGAAAACGCCGGTCAGCACCCCCCTCGGGCTATCAACCCTTGGTTTTGTGCTTAACCGAAATTATCTCGAGAAGCCTACCGACTGGCGAGTGACCAACGGAGAAAACCTCTCAGAAGGCATCCGGCCTTACCCAGCCTCGAACTGGCGTGAGTGAGGGGTGATTCCTTGTCAGATTTTACACTCTTGCCTAGAAACATTCACAAGAATTTTTAGAAAAACTTTTTTGCCTGGTACGGGAGTCGAACACGGTCCACATTAACTGCCGTAACGTAAGGCTGACGCCTTAGATAAAATAAGTTGTAATAATAACTACTGTTACTGATTATTTTATTATCGGTAAGTATTTTCAAATATTTATAAAGTTTTATTTACTTCAATAATTCTAACCTAACAAAGACATTTTATTACAAATGTTCAATAAAAAAACAGAATTTATATTTGCTAATTCTAAAAAAATACTGAAAGATAACCAACATTTCAGATGTCAGGAAAAATTCTGAAATCTGAAGCCCAACAATTTGTGCTCAATGTTTATAAATATTTTGAAATGGAAAAAAGGAATGGGGGACCGTGAGAGTCTCTTTCATCCATTCAAGAGGTAAGCAATAGTTAATTTGATCACGTTTTACTTATTTTGCATTAATATATTTCTTAGAGAGTTGTATCAGCATTAAAAATATCAAGGAAAACACTGTATTCTATTAAGAAAAAAAAGGACTTAATCCAGTTATTTCTTCTCCTGGAATAAGCAGACCTCGCACGAAGACTAAATCAATAAACTTACCTGAAGGAAATAAAATGGTTCGAAATATCAAAAAAAGTTCGAAATACCTTGTACAATATGTACAAAGAAAGTAAGTCATTCAAATATAATAAATACATATTAATTGTTTGCCAGTTGTACCACATATGCCTTTTAATTTTTCACATTTGCAAACATTTGACTCTATAATTTATTAGGAAACTGAAAATCTTGACCTGACATTTATCTTACATAAATCTAATACAAACATTTGGCATATCCTGCTATTCCTGGAAAATAATAAAATATTTAAGTATTAGCAATCATTATTATAGTACCAGAAATTATCAATTTTTACCAAAACATTCCATTACTAAAAATAAATCAGCTTAAGATCTACTTGTATATTCAGTGTACGTACAAGTGTGTCGACTAAAATTAGATTATGATATAGCTTAATTTTCAACAAACAGTTTCATAAACTAAAAATATAAGTATAGCACTTACTTATGTCTCATAACATCTTTTTTACATTTCAAGCATGTAACTATCAAAAGCCTTAATATGGAGTTAAGAAGAAAGGAAATTGTCAGTATGGGTCGTACATTACTCAATACTCTCCTAAAGGAGCTAGGCTTTAAGTAAAAAAGAGATGACAATAGAAAATCATCCATCAATAGGCAACAAAATAAATTCTTAACAAGACAATAGTGTTAAAATATATGGAAAGAAGCATTGGAACAGGGTAATGAAGAAGTGTGGGAAAAGTCTGTAGCACATACAGAGAAATTAATTGAAGACTGGTTTATCTGAGAACACATAGTTAATGTTGAAGTTGAGTATATAAAAATCCATGCAAATGAAAGTTCCTCGTCTGCATCTGATGAAGATATATAACTACGTAGTTAATGTGGTTGATTAAGGAACTTATGAGTACATCTAATTATTTAGATACACGAAAAATTATTTTTGATTTATATATTATTGTATTTATTTATGTATTAAGTACTCAGTATTTAACAATATGTTTAGATAGGTGTTTTTGGATGCTTTATATAATTATATGAAATATTTGAAATTATATTAGTAATAAATGTATAATGTATTTGTTTAAGGACCTGTATATTCCCATACCTTGATAACGTTTTATAGAGTAAATAAAATTATGATTTGGAGCAATAATAAATTAATTTATGGACTACTTCCCTAAAATTTCCTGATAACTTGAGGTTCGTACAATTTTAACCTACAAAATTCTTTGATCGATCTATGACATAAAACTTGCATGAAAAAACTTACAATTTCATGACAAACACTCGAAATTTTACGTTAAAATATCGATTTATAAAACAACGTTTTATATATCGATATATATATATATATATATATATATATATATATATATATATATATATATATATATATATATATATATATATATATATATATATATATATATATATATATATATATATATACAAATAGATGTATCGTGAATTTAAATCATAAACATAAATACCCGTCTTTCGAGGCACTAACTATGTCCATTATAAAAGTTAGCACTAATTTGACTAATAATTTTTGATTTGATTCGTATGAATAAAAATTGATGACGCATGGGTTTAACTGTATAATATTAACTCAGCCCCATACTCCTCGGATACTATAGTTTGTGTTTAACTTTTTGTTTCCTGAAAAGCCTACCGACTAAAGAATGACCACGTAGAAAATATCTCAGAATTATCTGGCCTTACCCAGACCGATTATTGATGAGACTGAGAGGCGATTTTTGTAGAACTGTACAATATTAGAAACCTAGAGTCCAATTACAAGCACGCAAACATCCTAAGAAGTTGAACACCCACAGCGCCTTAGGCATGGCGGGTAACGCGCCTAACGGTTTAGGAAGAGATTGTGAGATGTCAGCCATATAAGCTTTATATGCTACTTGCATATGCTGTATGCATATGCTTTATATGCTATTATTTTTTCAGTGATAATTTTTTTTTTATCTAATATACGAGAATAGAGTAAAAACTCAAATCTTTGGTGATTGCAAAGGTGATTTCTGAAAGGTTTATAGCCCAAAAAAAAAAATTTAACTGTGATGCTCGCAACTCCCTACTTAATTAGACATAATAAAGATGACAGTGTTAGATTAGTATTTAAGAACATTAAACTAATAGTATTAAAGTATAAGGGCTCTTATCTAGCGTTCTTAAAATACAAAATGATGGTAAATAAATAGTAATTGAATAATAAATGAGTAATATTAGTGAAAATAATAATAAAATAATATCTGGCCTTTATCCTTTGTAGTGCTGTTTAAATATCTAGCTATTGAAAAGTCCGGTAACTAAGATGAGCGGCTACTGACAGGTGCGAAGACTTATACATTATATCGCGTTGGCTGATCGTGAGTAAAGGTTGCAGATATTTTTGAAGTAATAAACATCTCACACTAACGCATAAAGAATTGATTACACGCCCATTCATCAACCGTTGCAAATTGGTCAATTTGCGCTACGAATTGCTTTCACATAAAGCCTATTCTCTGGGCCAAGACCACTACATTAAAAATAAACGATTATCGATAAAAAAATATTTGATTTAAATTATCTCAAAAATTTTTCACGCTACCCTCGTAAGTTTTTACAATGTATGCTCCTTATTATATTCAACAGTCTATTTAATCTCAGGTAATTATAATGTATACTGTATATTCTTTTTGAACCTGCATAAAGCAAAATTGAAATAGAAAATTTACAAGAGCGTTAAATATTTAAACAGGAAAGTTGAATTAAATACTCTTATAAAATTTAAAAATATATCTATATTACTGAATAGAAATATTTATATAAAAGTAACATAATGCTAAATACTATGGTAAATATAGGATATTTGGATTACAAACACCTCCGAGTACAACAAATACATGCATGGCCTATATAGCCCACATTTGCTATAACAAATATTATTATAATCAAATATTGATGCGCAGAAAACAATAATTAATTGAATATCTAATTGAAAATTCTAAAACAATAAATAACCTATTAAACAATAATATACCAAGGCAAAAAAATGGGAAAAGTTCTGACCGAATATGGAAAAAAATAATGAAAATCAAAAGTTGTTTTATAAGGTGCTGAGAAAAGCAAAAAAAAGTAAAACCAAGGATATTGGATATATTGAGTATATCGTAAATAAAAATAAGGATAGATAGAATTGTTAGATGACAATATTAACAAAGATAACGATAAGAAAGCAGGGATAAATATTAAAAGTGATTACTGGGTTGAAGTTATCGAATTTTTAATAATAAATTAATTGGAAAAGGTTTTAAAAACCCCAAACAGGAAAAACCACCAAGGCTGTCATGCCTTGGATATGGTACATAACCTCAGATATGGTAAAATATTTGGGAGAAATAGGAAAGGAAGGGTATTAGTAGAAATAATGAAGAAAATAAATTGATTAAATAATATACTAAGAGAATTACTGGAGGAGTCTGAGAATTACTTAGGTATCATTGCTTACTAGACCCGAAAAGTTATTGTATCAACGAAAAGGTAAAAAAAATAAATAGAGAATAAATAGAACGAGATGATAATGACTTCAAATCAGATTGAAGAACAACTTATTCGATATTTGCTACAAATCAACTGATGGAGAGAACACTAGAAACAAACAAAACGATATACTTCTGCTTTATTGATATATCGACTCAGTGAAAATATGTAATATATGAGAAATAACAGAGAAATCTAACATAAATAGGCACAAGATTAATAGGAAAAAAGAAAATATATGCAACAACAACAAATTATGTAAAAACAAGAAATAGAATATTTCAAATATTTACAATCACATGGAGTGAGAAAAGGAGAAACAATTAGTTCATAGCAATTTTTGGTTTTGATGGATGTAATAATAAAAAACTGTAACAGAAGAGGTGAAAAAATGTCAACAGGAACAACACTACGATAATAGTAATAGCTAGAACTCTAGATAAAATACATACAATGCCGGAATACGAAATAAAAAAGCAAGTTAAACAGTTTAAATATTTAGGTAAAACTATAGAAGAAAATGGGAAAATGAATGCGAAATAGAGGAAATAGAAAAAGGTATTACGACACTGTACTTTACACTAAAGAAAATAATAAAGCATTTAATAAAAAGTACTGGCAAAGTCGATAAAGGTGAGGATGCACAAATTTCTTGTCTGATCCAATACTAACATGATTCTGAACTGTGGATATTTAGTAAATAACAGACAAAATTATACAAACAAGCGAAATGAAGTTACTTGTAAAATAACGGGATTATGACTGATTTACAAGGTGCCAAAAATGCTACAAGGGTAATTAAAAATATGGAAAATCAAACAATAATACGAGAAGTAAGCCTAGAACATAATGAAATGATTGAGAAACAAAATACCTGAATGAAAAGCTGACGTTTGAATGAAATGGACGTAGGCTGAGGAGATCGTTAAGGGTGGAACTGAATGGAGAAAGATGTTAAAAGGAGGCAGGTTGAAGTAAAAAAGTTAAAAAAATTATATATTTTGCTCAATTTTGTATAGAGCAAGTACATATATATAATATATATATATATATATATATATATATATATATATATATATATATATATATATATATATATATATATATATATATATATATATCAAAATATTTGCAAAACTATAAGAAAAGTATTCGAGAGGAAACGCGTCGGTTCAACATGCAGCTAGTGCAAAAAACACTAGAATAAAACAAGGGAATAAATAAAGCTAAACACAAGCCGATTGATAAAAGGACATAAATGTTGTGAGGATGGCACAGTGTGTAGGGAGTGTACGGAAATGTTAGAGGTTATGAAAATTTTATTTAAAGTTATATGAACATCAGAACCAGTCAAATACAATTATGCCCACGGAAGAGCAAATGGCAGATATCCTGTTGGATAAAGTGATAAATGTTATAAAAGCGATGAAGAATGGAAAGGCTCTAGGACAATGTAACGGTTGAAATGTTAAAAGCAGTTGGTCGAAGATTACGTAAAATACTGGCAAAATTGTACTCAAAATGCCTCAAAGATCAAAAAATACCCAGTCTATGGAGAAATGCTGAGTGATTCTTCTTCATAAGAAAGGAGCACAGGAAGATTTAAAAAATTATCGCCCAATAAGCCTCTTCAGTAATATACAAACTCACCAAGATAATATCTAAAAGAATAGTAAGAACAATGCATAACGCACAACAAACAGAGCTGGCGGGATGCAGAAGTGGACTCAGTACAAAGGATCATATGTAGGTTATCCAACAGACCATAGAAATACACAATGAATACACTATGCCGCTGTACTTGGCTTTTATTGACTATGAAAAGGCATTTGATTCAGTACAACTCAAGCCATAATGGATGCATTGTTTAATCAGGGGATAGATAGAACCTATGTGAACCTACTGGGATCCATGTATGAAGAAGCTATAGCTACAGTGCACATGGATGACCTTGAAGTTAAAATCAGCGTAGAATGAGTGTATGGCAAGATGACTCAATATCGCCTTTTCTTTTCTCAGCCTGCCTTGAAGATGTATTCCGTAATCTGGATTGGGAACAAGAGGGAATAAAAATCAATGGTGCACACCT
The DNA here is from genome assembly GCA_031761425.1 of Cosmopolites sordidus. NCBI lineage: Eukaryota > Metazoa > Arthropoda > Insecta > Coleoptera > Curculionidae > Cosmopolites > Cosmopolites sordidus. The sequence goes on from JARFXV010000799.1 coordinate 259,895, forward strand.
AAGCCATCTTAGATTCACAGATGATATCGTTTTCCTCTCATAAGACCCAGATGAGCTACAAAAACACATACAAGAACTGCAAAAGGCGCTAGAAAGATTTGGTTTGAAAATAAACCTAAAGAAGAGTCAGGTTAAGTTCAACAAATTTGCTGTCAACAGAAAAAATTTGCTGTCAACAAGAATTTCTATTTTAGGAAGGGATTTGGAGGTTGTGGACCATATAACTTGGGCAAATGATTTCAATGGAGGGTGATACTGTCCGGGAAGTGGAACGGCGTGTTAAGTGTGGCTGTCAGGTAAGTTAAATTTCGGGAGTGGAGAAACAGCATTTTAAAAATCGTTCATCAAAGGCTTGAAATTCTTTATTCAAAACTTTTTAACTGTGTTAACATTTTGACTCTGAATAATAGAATATAAAGATATTTGTTTTTACAATAATTTATATACTAAAAATATTGTTGATGGTGCAGATGACGTGGAACATCCTCTCGGCTGATGCAACGGGGTTTACTGGAATATAACTGGCATTTGGTAGGCTCAATATAGTGTTTAAGAGCAAACTCCCACTTTGTCTGAAGAGAAAGGTTTTTAATCAGTGCGTGCTGCCTGCTTTGACCTACGGAAGTGAAACATAGACACTCACATCACGATCAGTTTAAAAGCGTTGGGTAGCACAGAGAGGAATGGAGAGGTGTACACTTGGCAACAACATAAAAATGTTGAGGATGCAGTTGAGATTGGAAGAGTGTTTACAAAGATACTTAGGCAACATTTGAAATGCTTTTTAAAAAAGAATACAACAATTATTTTTATGCAACGTAGTATATTTCATAATTTTTTAAATAACATGTTTGGATTTCGTTCGATCTGATAACACTCTTGGTATTCCGTTTGGAGGAGAGGCAAGCCAGCATCTGATGCGCGTTCAGTAACAAGTTTGACCTCTCGTGGTCTATAACAATTCTTATCGTATAGATTTTTCTAATGCATTCTCAACATGACTGACAACCATTTTGTGTATCGATGATTTTTCAAGTTTTGTTTCGGATTTGGGCATAGTGCGACGGAAACGATTGCAAGACTTCAACAATCTTATAGAAATAATGTTTTGTTAATAGCCCAAGTTTTCAGGTCATTTGAGGCCTTTTCAGAAAGCAGAGACTGGATTGAATATGAATCTGGCAGCTGAAGATTTTCAACTGCAAGGAGTAATGAAAATGTTTACAGAATCCGGGATCTTGTGCATTCTGATTATCGGTTGACAATCGGAATGATCGGTGTTTTTGATCAATAAATTGAGAATGAAGAAAATCTCAACTAAAATATACGAAAAACCTTTCACTGGACTTAAAAGACAACAGGAGGGAAACAGAGAGGGAGGTCTTGGCTTTTTGAAGCAGACTGAAAATTGCTGCCATTTTCTTGGACATATCAAACTGGTGACGAGTGTTGGATTTTTGAATGAACGACTCGGAAACAAAGCATGAAAGTCAGGAATGGTTCACTTCCAATTCACCACAACAAAAAAGCCAGAATAAGCAAATCAAATATCAAAATCATCCTGATTTGCTTTTTTGATAGCCAGGTTTTCTTCCAAAAAAATTTAACCCCAAGGCCAACCGGTAAACCTGCATTTTTAACGATATGTTCTTGACAAAGCACGAAAGAGGGTAATTTGGGTAAACACCTGCGTTCTGCATCAAGGCAATACACCTCGCCATACAGCAATTTCAATTAACGAGTAAAAACTCACTCCTCATTAACCCATTAGCCAGTAAAAATACCACTGTGTCCCGTAGTCCTCTTATTTACCAGATTTGTGTACTAGTGACTTTCTCCTTTTTCCAAAGTTGAAAATTCACCTTAAATGACACCATTTTAAACATTGAAGAACATTTGAAAGGCCATGACGGATAAGCTGAAATGTATTCCAGTGTATGAGTTTCATCTCCAGCGCTGTGAAGTTTCCAAAGCAACTACTTTGAAGGATACAATGTAGAATTGTAATATCAATTGAATAAAAAAATTCGATAAAAATTAGTCCCATTACTTTAATTACATATCTGGTATGTATTATTAGCATTAAACTGAAAGAGTTTTGATAATTTTTGTTTTAAGTAGAAATTTTCACATTTAAGATTATCAGCTGAGTAACTTGAATCAGGCATTATCCTCATGTTCTATAAACACTAGATAAAATAAATTCGTTATATGGATTATTTCAGAGAGGTGAAAATTTCCAAAATTTCAAACTATTTACTAGACTTGATAAAACTATAACCTGTGATATAATTTACATTTTGAATGATAAATTTGTCAAGTCGGGCATGTTAACGTGCTAAGAGATTTACGCTCCGACCAAATAAAGCAGATTAGAACTAAATAACAGTTCGCAAAAAGAAAAGCCAACTTCGCTTACACTAGAGTGTAACCGTTGCTTTGGCCATTGTTCGGAAATTTATTTGCTTACTTTACGAAGTTGATAATAAAGTGAGCGCAAAGGCTACAATTTCTGCAATGTTTCAGCTATTATCTAGTTCTTTAGACCGGCGTATATGCTTAATTTAACAAGGGCTCTATTTTATCTGATTAACTCCGTGTGGCGAATATCTAATGAGCCATTGCAGAGGCCCTGAGAAACTGTTTGACTTTATTTCTCTTTTAAGTACACGTTCAAGGAATTGCTTTTATTTATGCTGAATGCAAACTCGCTTTGAATTTACCTCGTTAGGAGCCCCGCAAATTTTCATTGTTTAAAGACAATTTGTGGGGAAGCAAACAGTAAATACTAGAATACAAAAGTGTAATATATAGTTTCTTTTTGTTGTTTTTCAAGTATTTCGTTTCCTTTTCGTTCCTTACGTTTAACTATATTCAATTATTTTTCAATTTAATATGTTTGCAATAATGAAATCATGCTTAGAAAAATTAAACTGTTCAGAAAGTTTAGTTTTTAATAAATTTATGGTTTTTATTGAAATTTACATATTGTACAATAGTTTTCTCGCAAGAAGAATGTAGCTGTATCATAAACCAGATTAATTCAGACTTTCCATCGATGCGTATGATATAATAATACATGTACCTATGATATAACGATACGTATACATAATAATAATATAGACCTATCATTATTTTTATTAATGAAACAAACGGGCGAAGTCTGATTTTAACCCATCCATACTTATTCCATAAATTATTAAATACTACAAAAACCTATTAATATTATACTTACACCACATTATATCCACCAACAATTATAGACAATTCACCAACCAACTACGCGAACCCAAATGTTCCCTAAAGTAATTTTTTTATACAAGTTTTTTGATTTATAAAGCAAATTTGTTTTTTAAGTGTTATGCAGGCTATTAAAGAGATTGACAGCAATGTAGGAGAAGGATCTCCGAAAGGCGGACGGTCTATGTAAAGTTATAGTAAGGGCGGTTTCAGTTCCTTAAATTTTGATCACAAGAAAAGATAATATTTATTAACTATTAGCTGTTATCCACCCGCTTCGCTGGCCGTAAATTAAACTTAAGTAATAATTGATTTTTTTATGAAAGAAAATTACTTTTAAAATTCCATAGCTTTTAGCTGCTATTTGACAATTTTTTCTATAAAATTCATGAAAACCAAATTGCGAGGGATTCAAAACGATAAAATCCCAAATTCCAGCATTCCCAGTTAGGGGTTAATTTTATGAAACCTACTTACCGAACATATACGCATGAGGAAGATTCCTGTCAAATTTTAAGTTTGTAGGTATTACAGTTTAAGAGAATACGCGAAAAGTGAGTGGTATTGATTTAATATAAATCGATGTAAACCCTGGCCTGAACTTCATAGCATTATCAAAAGTATCATATGTCCTATTCCAAGACAATCGCCTTCTGTGGCAAAATTCATTAGAATCCTTCCATTGTTCGAGCGTAATTGAAGAACAAACATCCAAACAGATGTATTCACATTTATAATATTAGTAAAATATGCCTAATATCCGATAATAGAACATATTTAAAATACTCTGCCATTTTGAACTAATTCGATAGCAGAAATGTCTCACAAATGTGATCATATTTAGGCAAATTCACCATGAAACGACAGCCTGAATTTTAATTTTTTTACTAACGATGCGATGTGATTAAATCGAATCACGGAAAATAAATTGCATTGTAATACAACAGTTTTGACATAATAGGGTTATTACAGAATTTCCTCCTCAGATGAATCAAAAGTACATTTGGGTTGCAGTATAGCAATTTATAATTGATGTAACACTATGAATGTATTGCTTACTCTGAGCAAAAAATCCCAAAAATTTTTCAAAATACATACCCAGGTTTTTTGGAAACATTTACAGTCGTTATGAGGTAATTAACCTCTTTCTAATTGTGCTTTTAGGAAAACTCTTTTTTCTTCGAGCAAAAAATCAATATTTTAAATTTTATAGCATTTAAATTCAAATTGTAGTCATTTACATAAATTGACATATTTCTTAAATCATTAAAAAAAATATATCATCTATTATCCACAGTTGGTTTTTATTTATTTTTTTATTTAACAAACACGAATAGCCAAATCACTCATTTTCTAACCATTTCACGAGATTATATATATATATATATATATATATATATATATATATATATATATATATATATATATATATATATATATATATATATATATATATATATATTATAGTCACATTAATAATTCAAAAAATTGGCTGAATGGAAAAGGTTTTTATCCCAGTTCATGGTTTTCTTACATTTTGCTATTTCAATGTTTTCGTATGCATCTAAAGCCCTATTAATATTTACACTTCTAACACGTCTTAAATTACTAATATTTATATTGGTTATGCTCGAGTACGTGCTGTGCAATATAAGATTTCTCATTTCTACCATATCTAACGTGAGCAATATGTTCTTTATACCTGGTTAATATGGATTTTTTTGTTTGACATTAATATATCTTTGATCACAATCGTGACAACTAATTTTGTAAATACCCGATTTTTTATGTTGGTCAGATTTATCCTTCGGATTACCCAGGACTTATGTCAGATTCAATCTGACATAACTCAAATCATTTTGATGATTTTGCATTAGAGGATAGTGCTAGTGATATCGAAGAAATGGATATAGTAACTTAAACTGATAGCCAGAATGATGTGTTGCACGTTAGTGATAATGAAGTTGACGCTGCAGATTTCATGTGCTAAGCCAATCTGCAAATTTAGATAGCGACGACCCAAAGTATGTTTCTAAAGATTATAGTGAGTAGGTAAAAATTATATTTATGGCAAAAGGAAAGTGAGCAAAACATAATATATAAACAATTTCAGCAGATTTGACTACATATAGTTCCAAGTTTTCAAGCATAAAAGAAGTCTTAAGAAGATACAGCAAGACAAATACGGTAAAATAAATAGGGTCACTCACTTCAAATACCTGGGCGACTGGGCGACTGGGCGACCTGGGCTCAAACCCACAGGAGGCAGGAGGAGAGAAGATAGCACAGAAAACTCGATTACAGAATATGAAGAGGGCATATGGCAAGACACACAATATCTACAATAAGAAATGCATATCCACACACGCAAAAATAAGATACTACAGCACAGTAATCAAACCAGAGGTACTATACGCAAGCGAGACACTTACACTCCACACAAAGAGCGGCATAGAAATTATACTGAAAGAAGAACTCAAAAGTTATGAGAAAAATTCTCGGCCGAAAATCAACAGTACCATGGATCGTACAAGTCAGAGCTGATCTAGGAAAGGCACAAATGGGCTCGACAGAGATTGAGAATAGAAAAACGTACAGAAACAAAATACATATGTAGAACGTTGCATTAGAGAGCGAAGTTTTGAGGAGATCGGGAACAAGGTGGACGGAGGAGAGAAAGAGAATCCACGGAGAAAGGATAAGAGAGGTGTGGAGGATCTGAAAAAACACTCGAAAATGAGTCAGAATGCTTTGCGTGATCCAACCGGGTCTATACGCACGGGCATATATAACAATTCATTTCGGCCACACCCCTAATCAATTTTAATAATTTGTTATAAATATCTTGGTTTAATGGAAAATTTATTAATCTACCATAATGTTTAAACTAGCCATTTTATTATAGAAACTATATATATATATATATATATATATATATATATATATATATATATATATATATATATATATATATATATATATATATATATATATATATATATCCTCCTGCCTCCTGTGAGTTTGAGAATCTCGCTCAGGTATTTAAAGTGAGTGACCCTATATATTTTGCCGGATTTGGTATCCAAATTTTGGACATCTAATTTTGAGCAGAAGAGTTCGGTTTTTTGAAAGGAGATTTGTAGGCCGACTGTCTCTGTACATTCCTTGAGGACTTCTATCTGTTTGGTTGCCCTTGTTTCATTGTCTGCGAGTATGGCTAGGCCGTCTGCGAAGACTAGGCATGATATTTCTATGTTGTTTTTGGGTCATCTAAGTCGTATTGGTTTCCAGTGTCCTTGATTTTTCAATTCTTTTTTCCATTCCCTTATGACTTTGTCCAGGACCAGGTTGAAAAGGAATGGGGATAACCCATCTCCTTGGCGTACTCCGTTTTTAATCAGGATGTGTTCGGAAATTTCTCCCATAAACTTCACTTTAGAGGTTGTGTCGGTAAGCGTCTGCTTGGTCAGTCGTAGTGTTTTGGGGTTGAGTCCTTGTTCTTCTAGGATGTATGCTTTCTTGTAGTCCACAAGCATGCAGATGATTGGGGCGTTCCTGATAGCTTTGTATTTCAGTATTGTTTTTAAGATAAATATTTGTTCAGTGCATGAACGTAACATAACGTAACGTAACATAAAATCAAACGTTAAACACATCAATATATACAAAAAAATGGGGTGCATGATGCGGGTTTATGAAGGATAACATCATGACCATATATTTGCATTTCGAAATAAATAAAATTTTCAAATTCATTATCAAATGATGATGGAGAAGTACGTTTAGGAAAATGAACTTCGGTACTTCTCTCTAGGATTATGAAAAACTCATTGCTCTACACAATAATTAATAATGACACATACAAACTTATCTGTTGCAGGATTTATCTTTGTCATTTTCCGTATCTTATATTTTTATCATTTGCGCCGTTAGGCCATCCCCGCAGCATATCCAATACTGCGGCGACTGTTGACCTATGACCTATTTGTTTTATAATGTTTATTATATCAGCTAATTCAGCCAAGTTTAAATTAAAAATATCGATGTTCTACACTTTTTATGGCTATTTTCAAATTCAGACAAAAGATATTTGTTTACTTCTCTCGAATTGTTTAAATACAGCGGCATATCAGCAGCATCATTATATGTCCGTTTTTAAGTGCTCAGTAAGATGTTGTCTAATGGTTGTCTGTAAGGTTTAGGTCACTACTTTAATAGTGTATTAAATACAAGAGGAGAGTACCGGTCGCGGTGGTCAGGCGGGGTAATCATTCTTCTGGCGATTCAATGATCCAGGATTGGGTATGAATTTTTTATAGCTTCCCCGACTTTAATAAGGTAGGAGTGGAAGTTATGGATTTAGATGGTCCCTAAAGAACACTAGATTGTCGACGAGACTTAAATTTAAAAAAAGAGGAAGAGTGGGGATCAGCATAATCCAAGCAAGACATTTAGGAAATTTGTATAGATTAACCAGTGTCAGAGGGGACATTTGTTGAAGTTAAATAAATTAGCCACTTGTGTCGCCTAGCAACGGCTTTGGTTTTTTCAAAGGCAGTGAGTTAATCATTTACAATTTTTGATAAAAATACTATTTACATTCTATTTTATAATCAAAATACATTTTTTAATGAATTGTTAGCTGTTTTATCAGGTTTTGATCAAGTCAGGATAATCACTAACATTCATGGTGTTTGTCGAAATATCAACAAAAAATGTCTTTCAGGCTTATATTTATTTCAAATATTTTTATTGTTTAAATTAAATAAATACTAACATAAATGCACTGGTTAGGAACTGAAATCTAGGTTAATAACTTAAACCAACCGACAACTGCCTTGCATAACTCCTTACCGTTTAATCTGCCATAATTTCTTCTTAATGCAAGTTGCGAATGCAGGTACTTGGTTTTAATTATTTTCATGCCTTAATTATTTTCATGCAAACATTATCTTCCTAATATATATATAAATGTATGTTTAAAGTTTTTGGTATGTGTGAGATTTTTTGTGTAAGTTCGTTGCTCTATTGAAGAGCTGTAGGTAAATATTTAATTAATTAATTATATAACGTAAAATGTCTGTATTAGATACAGTGAATCGCGTATCTTTAGTTTTTCTTTAACGATACGTAGGGTAAGCATTGCAGTTACAAGTTTATTTTCATGGCATTATGAGTGATTTTTATATTATGAACTATAAATATTGATTTAACCATTTTTCAATATCTGATAAAATCATCTATAATCTCGTTTCCATTTCCGAACAATTCATTTTTTTAATTTATTTTATTTTATAGCTATTTAATCAAGTCTGTATTATGTATTCAGGCATACCTTTAATCAAAACAACACCTGGTTCCTTTTCAAACAAAACATATACATATAATATAAGCATATAAAAACTAAACTGAAAACACTTACAATAAAAAAAAACTGATAGAAAACGAATAAAGCATTTTTTATGGAATTAAATTAGAATAAGACATTACTAATACTATATGTTTCCTATTCAAATAGATTTCCATATATTCCCACTAAGGGTGCTGATCCTAGAGTATTCTTTAGGGGGGCCTTTTGTAAAGCGCCATAATTCAGCAATACCATAAATTTCTTGGAAAAGGATATTTTCATAAAATATACTATGAACCATATAAATAATAATGTCCATAGGGTACAGAATATTTTCTAAATAGAAATGCAATTCTTTTAATTTCTTCATTCTTTTAATTTTTAATTTTTTTCAGTTGGATATGCGGTAAAGCATATCCATGTAACATGTAAAAGTTACATGTTAAAGTTATATTAATAATAGTAAGCATTGGAAATAATGCAAATTTTGAGTAGTCAGTTGTATTTAAGACGAAGAAGTAATAATTAACCTATAGAGTCTACTAGACTTTCAATTACCTTTTCAATTTGGGGTTTAATATATAAAAATCTAAATAAATACCAAGAGGCAGCAAATCCATCACAACACTATAAATGGTTTTTGTATTATGCGCTACAATTCTTTATTTCAAATTTCACGGTCGATGTGTAGTATATGATCGATAAGTTTATTTGGGACATATCAGGAAGGATCTATTTCGGAGAATTGTAGATAGAAATCCTTAAATTATATTAAAATTATTTTCAAAATTCGAGATTTGTACTTTCGTTCTCCTATGCTCCTGTTTATTAGTTTAGATTCCTTACACATCATCAGTCAGTAGGCGGATGTATAAGGGGAAAGGACAGCGTTTTCCATATCCATATATATCTTCTGGAAAGCTGACAAATATCATGTAAGTTCAATGTGCTTAATGCGTATATTATTTAACGTTTTTAGGGAGTACATCTAATATTTGGAATACATACACATAAAGTATTTTTAGTCCCTTGGTCGACATTTTCTCAATTGCTATTGGATCCCAATTAATATGAAATTTAATTAGTCTGTTCCCGGTTCTACGAATACGTTGTTGTTGATGGAGCTCCACAGTAACAATATTGTAAAACTTCATAAATTGATAATACACCACGACCTTCATATTGCAGCTAGCGGCGTTCAAACGTTATCTAAAGCAATAGTCCAACCAAACCCAAAGAGGCTGCTGACTGGGGTTAAGCGTTAGCTGACCGTAGTTCAGAGCTTAATTAAAGCTGTAGATACTGTTAACAAACCGTTTAAGCCGATGCACCTTTATCATGACATGGTGATGTCCTAAAATATACGCATTAAAAAGAACTGGATATCATTTGTATCTAACAGCGTTTTGAGCTGAGCATACGTCTTTTTAGTAGCATTACTTTAGCACTATTATATTTTTTGATTGCAATATGAATGTAATTTATTTTAAATACTCTTTATCGAGTCCAATTATATTCATTGTTATGTGAGGAAGTTACGTAACATATTTTGCTACAATATAGTCTTTCCACACAAAATATTTACATTCAAAACAGTTAGTTCTGTAACAAGAAATTTAAAGGCACTAAATATATTAATTGGTGTATTTAATGTAATAATTTATTATTTGTTATATACAGGGTCTACCAAATTTTACGCACATACGTCAGAATTATTCGTTTTTATTTCATTTTATATTATATTTAAGCAGCATAGTACAAGTTTAATTATGAATAAATATATTTAACAGAAATGCATTTATATTATTCAAACATACATACAAAGTTACACGAATAACGATTACAGTGAATAACAAATTCATTGTTTTGAAGTAAAATTGTTGATGATGTTGAGTGATTAAGCTCATTTTATAACAAAACGATTCGCTAATAAACAAAATTATCGTCCACAGTAATGAAAATATTTGTTTTATTCATGAAAAATATCTACGCCTATAAGAAGTCACCCCTTATAACTGATAAACGGTACCTAGGAATATCGAGTGACAGTTTTCAAGGAACATTGAATTATATTGATGTGTCTCATACCAATCTCCAATAAATAACTGCAATATCACACAACTTGAGAAAACATTTAGTATTTGCGTTCAATCTTCGTTAACACCTTTTCATTAAAGGAGGCTAATTTTAGTTAGCCACCAAGATAGTAGTTTATTTAATAAATAGTTAAGTTTATGTCAAGCAGCCATTCTTAATGAACTAAAGAACAACTTTCAAGTTGCAATTAGTGTTATGGTAACTATAAAAGTCATTGAAAATTTCCACAACCGAATTGATATCTACAGGCGCAGTCAAGGTGGACATTTATATAATGCTGATCTATTACGTGCTAATGGTAATGGATCATACTTTCAACAAAAAAATAACTTCTACATTTCAAATAGTCTGTTTTGTTCCAAAAGAATATGTAGGCATTACATTAGGATAATCAATTATAATTATTTTCGTACTTCCATCGCCATATATAATAAAACAGAAAAAAAAATGTTATGAATTCAACACTATTTTAATTTACAAAAATTGCATTTAGTGCTCAAATGTGAAAAAAAATAAGAGACAATAAAAATAAATATATTATAAAGCTGTATATTTATAAAGCTGTTAACCTAATGATATGATATACTACAAAATATTTCAGTCACGCTAATTAGGGATTTGTATCATTTCTATGAACTGGCATAGAGCTATAACCTAAGACAACATTAAAAAGGACAGAAACTCGGCGAGTCATGAAATAAAATATAATGATTGTAATCATAACTATATTGGTCAAGTCATACAAAGAGAGTGATACCAATAAAGCTACAAGAGCATATGGCTCAGCTGAGACATAATAAAGTAAACAGATCTGCGGTTCACTAACATATTTATGAAACTAACCACAACATGTAAAGAAACCATAGCGATTTAAAATTTAATGAGATGTAAAAGATAGGAAATTTTTAAATGTTACGAAAGTATCAAAATAACCAAATCTAAAAATAGTGTAAATAAGGAGAAATGGCCAATTCCATACAGTCCATACAAGTAGTTTTCCACGCTTCAGTAAATTTGGCACATTTCACTTCAATAGATTTAAATAGAAAACAAAATAGATAAAATTTTGCTTTAATGACATCTTGATGATGATCTTCACTTTAAAACGTTTAAAACCACTTTTTAAAACTTCTCGATGTACATTTTGTTAACCATGCTCAGAAAAACATGGTTCAATCTAATGATTCATGATGTTAATATGGTTATGTATATGGTAATATAGTTATTCCTAATAATATTAATAGGACTAGTGAAAGACTCGCCGAGTGAGTTTAATGTGATTTGGTATGAATGGAAAACTCGTTATAAAGTTTTTAATAAAAATTTCATTTGAAAAGTCCTTTCTAGCTCTAATTCTGACATGTCGCCCGATATTACCGTCTCGACAACAAGGGTTAAAATATGGTGTGCTATTTTAAAAACATTTGGCAACTTCTTTCTAAATACTCATATACTAGCATGCGTTTGAAAAGCATTTGTAGATTGGTAGACAAACAGGGCAATGTCAAAACCAACAGAAAATAAATTATTAAAATGGTAGAAATGTTTTATACCGAGTGATATAAAAGACAAATTGAAGGAACCTTAGATAAACAAATTATCAAAATTTTAAATCCAGGATCAGATAACATATCAGATATCACTCTGGAGGGAAGTAAAACAAGCATTATATGAGATATAAAATAACAAATCTCCCCGTGATGATGGAATAGTCACAGAAGCTATCAAAATGCGCTTGAAAAACATTTCTAAACTGGTGAACAAAGAGAGCAATGTCAAAACCAAGAGAAACTAAATCCTTGAAATGGTAGAAATGTTTTATGCTGAGTTATATAAAAGACAAAGACGAGGAACCTTAGATTATCAATTACAAAAGTTTTAAATGAATGATTAGACGACATCCTAGATATCACAATGGGCGAAGTAAAATGAGCACTATCAGAGATAAAATACAACAAATCTTCCCGATGTGATGGAATAGTCACAGAAGCTATCAGAATGGGAGAAAACAAACTATTAAAAGCACTGAAAAACATATCTTTAACGAATGTCTTTCAAAGAGAATAACACCATCTCAATGAAATAATGCAATGATAATATTACTACATAAGAGAGTAGACATAATGAATATCGAAAACTACCGACCTTAATCACCTGATGATGATAATGTTGATAATCTTGAAATTTACCACTAAATACCAAATCACTTTTTTAAACTTCTCGATGCACGTTTCGCTAACCATGCTCAGAATATAAGAGGGGAGACACGGAATATCGAAAACTACCTACCTATCAGTCCCTATCACACATACAAAAGTTTTTTTGTAAGGATCATCACAAATCAACTATGTAACAAAGCTAGATTTATACCAACCATGACAATAAACTGACTTCCACACACTAATGACCACCTCCAAGTATTGAAAAGAATCATAGAAAAGTCGATAAAATATAATAAACCTCTACTGCTTATCTTTATATATTACGAGAAAGCATTCGACACAGTGAACCAGTACACGATGTTAACAGCTCTATCAGATTTCAGAATTGACTACCGCTACGCTGCACTCATCAAAAATATTTATGAAAGCGCCACTGCAAATGTCCGACTCCACGACAACACAGACATATTTGATATAGAAAGAAATGTTCGCCAAGGCGACACCATTTCACCAAAACTTTGCAATACCACACTTTAATACATGCGTGAACACACACGATGGGACGGCTTAGAAGTGAACATAAACGGTAAAAACCTCAACCACCTGAGATCCTCCGACGACCTAGTCCTAATACCCGATCATCTAGATGATATTGTAATGTTAAAAGATCTCAACAAGTTTCAAAGAAAATGGGAATCAAAATCAACTTCACAAAAACTCTAATTATCACAAACCTGGTATCGGGTGGGGGCGTCTACATCGATAACATCAGAGTAGCGGAAACTACATCCTTTAAGTACTTGGGATAAGAGGTTAGTATCAGTAGGGACAATCAGACTCGTGAAATCTCTAGAAGAATCGAACTTGCGTAGACTGCTTTCGAAAATCTGAGATATAAATTAAAGACAGAGTTGTTGGTTTGTTTGATGAGAAAACCAGTATGTCCGTCCAGTTCTTACATATGGTGCAAATACTTCAACATTGACAAAACAAACAATTAAAAACACAACACAACTAGCAATAGAACGACAATGCTGGGAGTTTCTCTCAGAGATTGAATACCAGATACAGAAATACGCAAACGAACGAAAGTGATTGATGCCGTAGATAGAATAGCGATGTTGAAGTGCAACTGGGCGGGTTTTGTTGCGAGAGAGGTTCATAGGTGGACAATACAAATCCTCAAATGGAGACCAAGATCGGAGCCTTCAGAAACAGAGAATAAACTGATGACTTCAAACGCACCAAAACAAACTGGATGCAAGCGGTGCAGGACCAAACACAGTGGATTTCAATAGGCTGATGATGGATGGATGATGGATTATGCGTTTGAACTATATTTCAGAGGTTTTTAACCAATTACTTGTACGTGATATTTGAGAATTCGTAGAAACTGGGAAGTATTGTCAAGCGACAGTAACTTTGTTGTAACCTCTTCTGATGACCTAAGCAAAAATCTTGGCGTTTCGTCAATGGATCGTACTAATAACACCATTACCATCTCTAAATTAGGCTAAGACGAGTTATTTTATCTAATGGGGATACATTCGAACCTCTTTGTGTTGCTCTTTGAACAAATGCTGAGCAAGACGAGAGCAGAAAAGATATAAGGCGATATTTTTATTTAAAAACAAACTATTATAATCATAGTACAGTGTTCAAAAGGTTCGGAGTAAAATGTTTAGAATATTTAGAATGAATCGAATCATCAATAAAATCTTAGAAAAAGAAAACAAAAAACAACAATGTAAATTAGATTATAGAAACAAAATTAGAACTAAAAAAACTGCGATCAGTAAGCTACTGTTTTATCATACCAAATCAAAACTATATTTGAAATTTCACGCAAAGAAAAAGTTGAATCGTTTAATCATTCTATTGATTTTTATTTTTCTATAATTGATGAAAATTGTTCGATTTCAATTAAATTACTACTTTCAATCAGATATATCGATGTGATTTATATCGATATAGCCCATATTTACAAAGGAATTTACTGTAGAACAAATCTAACATATAATTCAGAGCTGCCTGTATAAATTTAATTACCTACCTTTATTTTTCATCTTTTGTCATTTGTTAAACAAAATACCATCTATAAAAAATGCATCATAGAGTCTGGAGCAGATGTATTGTTTAGTAATTCAATTCATTTTTGTTTTAGCTCCCAGGTTATTAATGATTATGTATGCATACTTTATGATAATTGTTCGAATTCTTCTAAACATTTCGCACGTTCAATTAGATATGTATATGTGATTGTATGTCGATAATCAATATAGAATATATATCCAATGAAATTTACTGTAGAACAAATCTAATACATAATTAAGAGCTCCTTTACAAAACTGACATATAATACATAATTAAGAGATGCCTATTATTTCGACTTGTCATTTGCTAAACTAAATACCATCTATATAAATGCGTCACAGAGTTTCAAACTGATATATAGAAATTATTCAAGTTTACCTTTGAATATGCTGGATAGGCAAATAAACTTCTCTTTATCAATGACGGCATTTTCATTTAAATTAATAATATATAGGGCGAAAAAAGTTTAAGAGAGTCACTGATCCATATTTATTCAAACAGAAGTTTTGAAAAGCCGCTAGCGTCAAAGAAGGACAATAAAGCGAAATATGGGTCCAGAAAACATGACACAAAAATGTTAAAAAATTAAATTGTTGCCCAGAAAGTTTCCTGACCAATATTTCTCCTTAAACAGTGATCAAAACTGCTTAACTTATTAATTTATTGAGTATTTTGATGATGCGTAAAAATGGTATTGCTTCTTCAACACAATCATAAGAATTCCTCTACACAATCAGTATAATTTGTTTCTGCGATGACAACTGTCTATATTTAATGAAGAACAAAAGCGGATGCAACTCCACTAAAATATATATTTTATTGAATTAATTTTGTAATTTTTGTATACACTATGATTGTGTCATCAAGAAATTCCATTTGCATTTGGTCCAAAAGAAGGAATAATGAGTAGGTTCACTGCGATCTTTATCAGGCAGTACAATTTGCTTTTAGTTTGTTTAAAGTGACTGATTACCGGATAAATGACGGACGATTGCTCAAAAGGTCCATATATTTGGGGATCTCGCTGAACTATTTTAAAAGGCTGCAATCAGGCTTCGTTTGTTGGTTACTAAAGGTGACTTACTTTGCAAGGAAATATGCCGTTCTAATTCGAAAGGTAAATGTCACCTATAACACCGAAAATATCTAATAGGACTCCATTACAGATCCAATTATATTCTAGCTCGTCATCATTCTAAACACGGGTGTTGGGATATTTTCAACACATCACAAAATGTGTTGTATTGTACTCAATAAGAACAATACGCACGCATCACCATCGCAAGTAAATATTAATTTACAGTCAATCCTCGACAAAATCCTAACTGTACCTGTAATACCTTTTACATCCATGAATACGTTTAGGACGATCAAAACTTCGTACTCGTAAAATCAATGTCGAAATATTAGACAGACTATAGAAATTTCAAAAAACTGAAATAATTAAGTTTTATTATTCTTTTTAGTTTTTTATTCATTTCCAATACAAGTTAAAATATTGGAAAAGACCAAGCACATTATTATCTTTTGATAATATGGATGAAGCTTCACAAATGTTCATTCGGCAAATTTTAATGGATTTGTTCGAGTACTCCTATGGACGTTTACCACATGATGGCGTGAACTGCAAAGTATTATAGACTTTATTCGAAAAAGCCGATAAATATGGTCATACCACTTATCATTTCTTCAGCTGCTTTCCCAATGTTCAGCTCGAACCCGACTGATGATGGCTTAAAGCTGGTACGCTAGCTCACGTTTAGGAAAGGGTTGAAGAAATGAGCAACAGAAAATGAAAACGTGTAGCACGGAAAAAATATTTCCTTGTTTTTTGAATATTTAAATATTTTCCACGAGTTCACTTACAACTTTTCATTTTGTGTGACTTGTCATCATTTTGTAGATCAGCTATAGTTGAGAGTTCTAACTCTTTACCACTGTTTTATATATGTTTCTTTCTTCGTTATTTACTACTTTGTCCGAGCGTTGGACCTACTCCTCTAGAATGTCTTCTTTATCACATTGTATATATCGCCTATACCTTGTAATTTTTTATTTATAAACATTCTCTTTTATTAACAATCATTTTTAAATTATTGCGCTCCATATATAAAATATGAAGACAAACATACACTATAAAAAGTGTTATAATTATAAAATAAATATATGCTTGTAATTTTCTTTTTTTAGGGTTCTAATTAATTTGTAAACCAATATCAAACTACTAGGTTTTGCCCGGTAATTCACGTCCCCGTAATAAATGCACGTTCATTTTGTAATTTTAATGGTGCTAATTCCAAATTTAATGCGATAGAAAAAATATTATATCAGTGCTCATTATTCCGGTACATATTGATTTTTTTGGCATTTGTCGCAAAAAAATAAAAACGGCAAAAAATATTTCCCTCGATGCTTTGTTTAAAGCTGGGTCCACAGCAATACAAATTTGTGTATGTGTGTTGAATTTTCTGTGTGACGAAAATATTTATGAGGCAAAAATACCACTCACAGTCAATAAATATTTGTGTTGTGCGCGCTGTAGATCCCGCAAATGTTTGCAGATTATGCCTGATTAGGTTATTTAAAAGAAAAAGGAAAGGAAAGGATATACGGTTAGAGGCGCATCAGCATCTAAGACTATTTAGCGACTGGACCTACAGTTTAGCGTGGGTTCTGAACCACGGTCATCAGCTACTGACAAACCCAGGCCAGCACCCCTCTCAGGCTATCAATCCTTGGTTATATGCCTACCCATAAGTCTATCAGAAAGCCTACCGACTGGCAAGTGACCAACGTAGAACACTTCTCAGAAGGCATTTAACTGGCGCAAAGGCATTAACAGCCTTTAACTGGCGTGACTGAGGGGTAATTCGTTGTCGGATTTTACACTCTTGCCTAGAAACAATCAGAGACATTTTAGGTGTGGATATGTGTGGGTGTTTGTGTATATGTGCGTGTATATAAGTGTTTATAAATGTGTATATAATGTGTTTGTAGGGTAAGAAGTAAGACGTCCGTTTTACTTCTTATCTTCGAAGAAGAATTAAAGAAAAACACCCATCCGAGAACTGAAATTGAACCAGCTACATTTGGATTGCCTGGCAGGCGACTAACCCACCAGACCACCGCAGCCGGCCGTTATTTCAAAAAGAGGCAAACATTAAGCTCTTTAAGTTTTTCAATATTTATACTTATTTTCTTATTTTCTGTAGTTTATACTTTTCTGTTTTGGTATATATGCTTCATCCAAAACTGGGTCCAGACCAATAAAAATTTGCGTGTGTATTGAATTTATAGTGCGGCGAAAATATTTACGACGCAAAATTATAATACACAGTCAATAAATATTTGTGTTGTGCGCACTGTAAGCCCCGCTCCGTCTGTGTATGCAGTGGTATTTTGTATGTCATGCTTGATTAGGTTATTTCAACAAGTCGCAAAAATAAAATTCTTTATATTTTTCAGTTTTTATAGTCATTTTCTTATTTTCTGTAGTTTATACATTTCTGTTTTGGTATAAATGCTTCATTCAAGAATACCTTTTCTTGCTATTTTTTTCATTCTTGGTTAAATTGTTTATTATTGTGAATATTTAATATCTAATGAATAATAAATTAGTAAATAATAAAATTATTTTATATAAAATTTAAAATTATACTAGCGACGCTACGTAGGTAACTTTTTTGAATCTAAAAATATTAATTTCACTTCGACAACACATCCACACATAAATCTTGTGCGTCGCAAATCCCTTTGACTTTTGCGAAAAAAACAACAACAGATGCATCGTGCGTCTGCTGTGTGGCAAAACTATTTGTGTGTAACGTTGTGTATCAGAGCGTCTACATTGCCACTCAAACACATCACATACAGTCCGAACCATGCATATTTTTATTGGTGTGGACCCACGGACCCCAATCAGTAGTCACGGCACGTAGGAGTCTTTTTGAAATTAAAAATATAAAATTCACTTCGACAACACGTCCTCACACAAATATTCTACATTGCAAATCCCTTTGACATTGGCGAGAAAACCGACAACAGATGATTTGTGTCAGGGCGTCTACATTGCCAGGCACGCACACCACATACAGCCCGCACAACCCAAATATTTATTGGTGTGGAGCCAACTTAAGAAGCAAGTTTATTGAAATTATATTAATAATATATAATGATGTTTTATAGCTTGCATTGATATTAATGATGTTTTCATATTCTGTCAAATTCAAGAGTAATTTTTATTCAAAATCTCCTTTGAAAGTTTTGCAAAAAGATAAAAGGGATAATGATGTGTGATTCTATTGTTGGTAGCTTTTTTTTTACTGCGCCGTTCTTGTGCATACTCTTGTACATTAGAGAAGTTCTATCAAACAAAAGGCGGGCTGATGTAGGGAAATATGAAATAAGGATGAATACTTCATTAATATATACACAATAATTAACTGTATTATTAAATACAGGATCTACGACTAGACGAACTGTCTCGTTCGATTACTAGAAGGAAAAAATTAATCCACATCTTAATACCGGTTTCGTTCTTTAAGAACTCATCAGTTAAGCTCGGTCCAGCTTGCATTTTATATAGGAGAAGTATTGCAATACATGTAATATAGTTTCGAACGCAATATTTAATTTTTTGAATATATTCAAAGTATTTTTAAAATTTTATCAAAATAATTACAAAGATCTTGAGAAGCTCAAAACAGCTTCTCCTCAAGAGAATACCCTATGAATATACCCTACGAATTTCATCATTTCAAATTTATCATTCCTATAACTTCCTTGTCGAGAATATTTCTTGAAATTGAAGTATAACAAATCTGAATATACTACTATACACTAAATGTAAGAAATTTCATACAGTATAAGGCAAATGTCTGGGAGCAAAGATTGAATGTGTTGATGTGTGTTGATGTGTGTTGTGATTGAATGTGTGATTGAATAACGTCGAGTATATCAATAGCATATATGTTAATATTTCCAAGTAATAAACATTTCCAGTGTAAAGATTATTTTTTCAAGTAAATACTCCAGTAGCTATTTAATATCCTAGTTTTATCTTAGTCTTTCCATTATCATAATTTTTGAACAGCTTATATTTTTCATAGTTATTCTAAAACCATATAAACATATACTTTACCTACTATTTAATTAGGACTTACAATATTACCACTATTTAACTATAGAGAATAAGAGAGAAATGCAACAATTAAAAATAAATTTTATTATATTACTTTATTAATCATTAATTTATTGCTGTATTGAAAATAAAAATCAAGAAATGTCACTTACATTTGATACATAAAAATTAACAAGGAAGCGCAGCACAGTAATTATCACATCCCCATTTTTTTTTTCACCGTGCAGTTATTTTATAGCGCAATATTTCAGTTTCAAAACTAATTGGAATATACGAGCCTGCTGTGAATATAATCCGAAAAATCAGTTGCAGACACGGTATCATTCGAAAAGCAACAATATAAGTACTGCCTACTTTTCGCTTTTCAATTGAAACATAATGCTGCCGAAGCTCAGGGCACAATTTGTTTGGCTTTGTTTTTTGAGATTATGTTGTTTCGTCGTAAGAAGTGAATGTGTAAGAAACGATGTGGAATGTCTGGGAGAGTCAAAGAAAGTGGATGATGGAGAATTGATATGCACTGCTAGAAAAAAAATATTTGTCGTACATTGCTAGAGCGCAGACATTAATGAACTCGTACTAACCCCGCAAACAGTTTATAAACGTTTACACAAGCTAGGCGAAATTCAAAACGAGAATCTTTGGATCTCTTATAAAATCACTGCTAAGAATAACACACGCTTTGGTGTTGCTGTATCATTGCTATCCAGAAAAAAAATTGCTTTCAAGATAAAGAACTTCCTGTATAAGAGTGTGATCTGTGGCGAAAAGTAATGCAATAACCAAAGAGGTGAGAAACATGAGACAAACATGGTGAGCCATCAACTAGTACCTCAAAATCAAATATCCACGCCAAAACAATGTTGAGGTATATATGGCAGAATCAGTTCTTATCAAAAGGTTAATATTGTAACCGTTATCAACAGAAGCTGATCCATGTGAGTGATGTTCTGTAAATAAAGGCTTATACTGGTAAAGGAAAAGAGAAAGTCATTTTGTTTCAGAGCAACGCACAGCCACTTATAGCTATAGGACACTGGAAACAATCTAACTTTTCGCTCTAGTGTACTATAGAGATACACTTGTTGCTTTTTTAGTTTTTTATTTTACAAATAGTACACATTTATTAGTTATTTCATTTACATTTTCAAATAATTGATGGTCATGGTTGCTGATTCTCACTGACCAATAACATCTACTGCCCAGCATATAAAACAGTGACTCTCTTAGGATGTAGTGGGAGTTCAATAATCTCTTGTTGCATTTTATCGCTTTGAAATATCACATCTCTTTTACCTATAGGCGTTGAGGTTGCCTATTAGGTTTCCCACCCGATCACCATCAAGATATTAATCGGGACCGTCATCGCTTAACTTCAGTTATTGAGAACTGATGTTCGACATGGTGTGGCTCTTTTCTTAATTGCTTTTAAATATATTATATCAAAATAATTGAAGAAGAACAACAACCCGATAACTAAATTATATGCTGCAATTTAATAACATGTTCATTAAGGTACACAGTCTATCTAGTTTGGTATATTGTTAATGTAAATTTTGACTCGTTTTGATTTTAATTAAAGTAAAAATTAATACCTAAAACTATTTTGTGTCTGATAATGTTTCTTTTCGTCTCGCCCATGCATTCATTAATGTACGCTCTTCGTTATTTTAATGGTGCCAATTTTTCACAGCATCAAAAATAATTATGTTGGTGGTTATTATTCTGCCAAAGCTGCTGTTACATCTCAAAATAAAAAGTATTAAATCGTCGTAAGTAAGTCGTTGTTCTTTTCGTTGTTAATATAATGAATTTAAAGTTGAGGTAAAACTGATTAATTTAAGCCATATTAATAGAATAAGTTATATTTTCGGGAAAAAAACATTATTAATTTATTTATATAACTAATTGATTTATTTATTTATTATATATATATATATATATATATATATATATATATATATATATATATATATATATATATATATATATATATATATGCAGTGTAATTTTTTAAAACCTGATATAGACTAACTTTTTTATTTAAAGTGATAGGCTAGTACTTATAAATTCAAAGTTGTAAGAAATAACTTGACTACGAAAAATGTATGCTACTAAAAGAATATTTTTTAAATGGCAACAATATATTTTTTAAATAGTTTGACAGATCTCAAAATTCTAAATAAAAAATGTTATATCATATTTTTTTATTGGAGTAGCCGTTTTAGAACAATTAGCAGAAACAACTAAATTAATCTACAGCCGATAGAACTACAAAAAGTTAACATAGGCCTTGGAAATTAAACAAAAATTGCGTTGTTTAAACGGTGTATTGTGCTATTTGAAATATGTTGTATTTGAATGTATATGAAAATAACTTTTTACACAATACATGACCTACAACAGACTAAGAACGCCATTTCTAAAAACAAAATATGGTAACATCAGACGAGTCTCTCAATTAAAATATGTGGGTAAAATAATTATGGAAAACGGGTTGGAAAAAGCGACCAATAAGGGTAGATGTCAAAAATGGAACTGCATTGAGACTTACACAAAATATTTACAACAAAAAATGCATATCTAAAAACACAAAACTGAAACATTACAACACAGTTATTAAGCCATGACGGACCATCCAGGAATCGGCGATCTCTCTTCCGACGCGGCGAATCTTCATCTTCAAACGTTCGAGTACTTCTGCGTAAAACTCCTTGTGGATAACACCTTTTACATCAAAGAAGACAATGAGCATCGATTTCACTTTACACTTGCTCATGCGAGCTTTTTTTGGCTGAGGAGATGCGTTTATGTGCAAATCAGAACTTTGCCTTGCACTCGAAGGTCCAAGTTTCGTCACCAGTTATCATTCTGTTCAGAACATTTGAATCGATCTCCAAACGTTCCAACAGTTCACGGCAAATCGTCACACGGTATTCCTTCTGCTGGCCTGTCAAACCTTCGGCACCAACTTCTCCCATACCTTTCATATTTGCAAATCATTGGTTACAATTGAATGCACAGTTGATTTCTGTAAATGTAACTCCTGTGCCATCAAATGAACACTTAACCGACGATCAGTGTTCACCACTTTGGCCATATTTTTATCGGTTCAGGCCGAGATCGGACGTCCAGCTTCAACGTTTCCTCGGCCTCCTTTGAATCTTTTATGCTAGTCAAAACACCGGTTCTGGACAAGGCTTCGCCCTTGTAAGCCTCATGGATCATGTAAAATGTCTCCGTATCGGACTTATTCAATTTCACGCAAAATTTGATGGCACTTGATGCAATGTTTTTTTGCATCTTGACTATGGACGCGAACATAAAACACACGTTCACTTCTTGCATGATGTACACACTCCAAGATTTCGAAACAACCTAGCCAAGTTTCCTAGATTACCTGATATCAGCCTATAAAAACCACCGTCTACCCCTTGCCACTGGCAGAAATAAATCAGTCCCGATATTTATTTAACTAACCCTGTATATCAATTCTTCTGTTGGAACCTTTGGTGTGAAATACTAAACTTTAAGAGATTTACCTTTTATTTTTTTTTATTTATTAAGATGATTTAATCTCCTGATGATGGTAACATGGTTAGCGAAACGTGCATCGAGCAATTCAAAAAAGCGTTTTGGTGTTTAGTGGTAAATCCCTTAAAGTTTAGTAACCCTGTATATATCTTTTATTGGCCAAAATTCTATATTTTAATTTTTTTCAGAATCTATATGCAATTTATTTTTAATTTTATTTAATAACATATTTATCTAGTCGGTAAATAGCCTTAGCTGCTGATGCGCTTTTAACCCTAATACCCATATATTTTTTAATATAAATATAAAAATTTACATTAAAATTTTAAAAATTAAAATTATTATCTACAAGAAATATTAATAAATCTGAATTATTTATATTAGATAATGTTATATTTATTTCTATTTTTTCAAATATATTTTTAGTTTCTCTGTATCTAATGTATTATTTTAATTGATTCATTATTTACTAAAAATTCTTCTATTATATTATGCTATTAGTATGTTGGTATATAATTGTACTATACATAAGCCAATTAAATATATAAGCAAAGATTGATATTTAAAATTTCCACTATATTTAAAAATCTATGTATAACAATTGTTTCGACACACAGTGCCTTTTTCAAATACAAACTACGTTAAACTAAACTAAAATTAAAAGTTTAACATAGTTTGTATTTGAAAAAGATATTGTTTGACGAAACAATTGTTATACATAAAAATTTAAACATAGTGGAAATTTTGAATATTAATCTTTGCTGATTTATTTAAAAAGAATTTTCATCAAGTATCGGCTACCTCAGTTAAATTTATTATTCAAGCCAATTAAGCTTTCTTAAGTGCGATAAATTGTGCATCAACCAACAAGAATTCGGATCAGCTTTTTAAATATTTTTATAGTAAATTATTTAGATTTTTACTAATTATCATAATTCATAAATGACTACAACATCGTTAAGTTTGCACAAATTATAGTACCGTATCCGCCGCAACCTCTAGGTATAGTTTCTTTCAACTATCAATAGTTTCTTTCAACTATCAATATATATCAATATAACATAATGGATTATTAAGTCGCTTTGCTTCCTAAACTGGATATAATTATACCAAAAATTTACAAAATTATCCTAGAAATAATGCAATAATGCAAAATTATGACACAAATTATTAAAAAGTATCTGACTTTTTATTCTAGTGAAGTCTAAACATGCATTTCTTGCTAGCTTACAAATAGCCACACATTTATCAGATATTGCATTTACGTTTACAAATAATTGATGGTGATGATTAGTGATTCTTTTTCACCCATGACACATCCAAATCGTAACACCAAATCAGTATTTGATGTCACTTTCGTAGGATGTCATGCTTGTTCCATAATCTATGTTGCTAATAGCACTTTAAAATAAATTATTATTAAAATACTTAAACAGAAACGACATTCATCTTCCTTAGACCTAGTTAGTAAAGCAAACTCACACTTGAATTAAAAAGTTATACTCTACATACATGCATTTAATAATATGTCTATGTGCATTAACGGACGGAGAGTATTGTATTAGTTTGATATATTGATAATGTAAATTTTGATCCTTTTTTGGTTTTAATTACTACGAAAATTTTTCATAAAACTATTTTGTATATGGTAATGTTTCTTTCCGTCTCGCCAATGCACGCTCATTTCGGCATTTTAATGATGCCAATTTTAAACTTTCGACTGCATCAAAAATAATTATGTTGGTGGTCATTATTCAGCGAAAGCTTCTGCTACATATCTCAAAATGAAAACCATTAAATGCATCGTCGTTCTTTTTGCTATTAATATGATGAAGTTAAAGTTAAGATAAATGAGGAAACATTCCGCGTTTTGACAAATTTAAAAGAGATTAATTTAAGTCACGTTAATGTCGTGTGTTTGGTATATAATCGTGCTAGATAATACAATTAAGTTTAAGTGATAGCGTTATAAATTATGCATCAACCAATAAGAATTTGGATCACATGTTTAAGAATTTTTGCAGTAATTTTTAAAATAGTTTTTAGAGTATTAAATCGCTATTTGTATTTTCCAAATGTTTCATTCTCGTTGCTATATATATACTTACTATATTACTAAGAATTTCTCGGGAAATTAATTGAATACAGATATTTGTCAGCTTTGTATTAATTACACTAGTTAACAAGGTTTTTGCCCAACGATAATGAGTTGTATTATCAAGAAGTATACGATAACTACTTGTGTTTAAACCTGCATGACTCGATAAAGTCAGCTGTGAAACTTATGTTGTCCAAAGTTTTTCATCGAGACATGCAGGTTTAAATATGTATCAGGTACATTCTTGAACTTTACATGTTATTGCTATCTCTGGCGAGTGTAACGTATAAGAACAAATAAATAGAGCACTTTTGAACTAGTAGATTGTTATATCTTTTGCCAACAAATAGTTTAAATAGTATATTAAGTGTGTTTTTTAACCAATTTATAGTTTACATTTTTGTCTTCATTTATATTGATTTATTTCCAAGTATTTCCATATTTAAGTCATAATATTGTCATCATAATAATGCCCCGTATTTGCAAAATTTTGCAAAATCTAAACAATGTTTGTTATATGTGTGATAATTTTACTACGAAAAAAGTAAAAAATTAACTCCATGAATTTGTCGGGCATACGAACTTTATTTTGCTGTTGCAGTTAAAAATCAAAATAAACCGTGGGTGTTACGCACGTGTTATGGTAAGAATTTGTGGAATTGGCTGTCTGATCGTCCATCAACTTTACTTTTCGCAACATCAATGTTATGAACAGAACAGAAGGACCATGTTGAAAATTGATTTTTTTGCTTGAATACAATTGCAGGGCTCAATACTAGCAAAAAAGGAAAATATCATTACATTGGTACAATATCCGCTTAAAGATCTCAACCATACGATGAACATTATCCAGTTCCTACAACGCCTTTTGAGGATTTTGACAATGATACCGAAAACACGTTGATCCAAACTCATCTGTACCTCATTTAGTCACTCAACCTACATTAAATAACTTGATTAGAGACCTAGACCTCTATCAAAAGCACAAGCAGAAAATCTTGGCTCGCATCTGAAGCAATGGAATCTTTTAGCAAAACGCACAAAGTCATACTTTTTCGAAACCGTCACAATGATCTTGTTCAGTTTTTTAGTGCTGATAACAATCTCCTTTATTGTAACAACATCGAAATACTATTTGAAGCTTGCGGTTTTAATCACAAATCACATCCATGAACCATGCGCTATTACGTATCTCTCGGAACCGGTTTCTAGCCAATTATGGCCTGGCCTCGATCTGCTTTCCTTGCGTTCATTTAGTGCTCAGCTGATGACTGCTGAAAGGCTAGAAACCGGTCCCGAGAGATACGTGATGGCGTATGATGGCAGTTGGGCAGAGACGAGCGGTGGCACCACGTGAAGAAAGGGTGAAAGATTTCTGTAATATTTCCCTCCACGGTCTCGTTACGCTATCTTGTGTGTGTGTATATATATATATATATATATATATATATATATATATATATATATATATATATATATATATATATATATATATATATATATATATATATATATATATATATATGTATTCCTTCTCATATTCAGTAAAATTAAAATTTTTTAAATCAAATATCAATTCTTTGTTTACTCGAATGCAACTGACATGTTAATATTTTTAATTTGTGCGCTATTATCATTTTTTACATTTCCACCAGTGAGTTTATTTAAACGTAGATTGTCTCAATTAAAATTTCGTCGCAGTCGCAGCAAAAACTCGGGCGTTGGCTCTAATGTTTTTAAATTTTATGACGTGTGGCCATGACAGCGCCTTATTAATGGGCGTGAAAATAATTACATATATGATTTTTAACTGTACAATTAATATTGATTGAAACAATTTGATATAAGGTCAAGAGTCTAAAAAGTATACTACCAATATAATAAACTATATATTTTATATGTAAATACAATCGCATATTATTAGTAAGTTTGATTGATTCAGTTTGGTAACAAGGTGTAATGCAAGAATTAACATGATTGAGGTGGAAACAAAATCATTTCATGAAGTATACATAAACAAGAAAGGTAAACCCGGCGTTGCATCGTTTCCTTAATTTCGGTTAGAATAGTTTGGTTATTTCATAATTGACAGTCTGCAAAGTGATCGAATATGACAGTATAAACAGTTATAAACCAAACTACCGTCAACATATCGTTACATGAGTTAAGAATCTCTTTTTAGAAAAATTACAATTTGGATCCAAATAGGTACTTTTACATCGAGTATTGGAGAAGCTAGTATTAAGGAAATACATAATATAACAGAAAACGGTTAGGTTTGGACTAAAAAGAAGCAGATTCTGTTTTGTATGTATGTATTTCCTATATTTCGGAATTCATTCATTTGAGATCATTGCATATGGTATAAGATATTAAAAACCGATATTTTAATGGTACCGAGCTGGAATTGAATAAAACCTATGGAATTATATTTGTTTTTGACTGTTAGATAATTAATATGCACGCAAAGAGTCACATGCTAGTGGCATGAAAGGAAACATTGTAATTTTGCATTATAACAGTATATACCACTTTAAAAATTACGATATACTTGCTATATACTTAGAAAGCGGGTCGCCTGTTGTAACTATCATAAGAAGTTTAAATGTAGCCATTATATAATCAAAATATTGCAGCCGGTCGTTAGGCTACATCTACAAGCTCATCCAATTTCATCTTTCTGCAAGATAGAGCAAGAATATAGATCAGAGAGAGTCTCAGATTTATCGCCGATATAATATGTATGGGATAGTATTAGTGTAGCTCTTGAGTGATTGCTTTGGCCTCCAGTAACTTTAAACGTATTGGAAGCATGTGTATAACACACCTAAAATATGACATCAGTGTTATAACAAGCATGTGGGTCATACTTTTTTTATTAATTTTACTCTGTTAAATGTAATCATTACATAATACCATCATTGTGTCTACAATTACAAAATGAATTCAATTATGAATATATTTTACATAGTATATCTTTAATTTTATTCTAATATTTATATGAAAGGGTGCAGTGAAAACAAGTAGAAAGAGACTAAAAAATATAAATGTCAAAACAACCTTACAAACATGGTTAAATCCTGATTGTAAAACCCAAAATGAGACGACCACGTTCTCCCATCCACTAACGAAATTGTAAATGTTTCCGTCCTTCTTTTTAGAAGTTCACACTGGAACTGATCTCCTTATCGTAATTTAGCTCTAGCTAAATTACCTATACATAAAGCAAGAAGATATATTAGGTAAACCACAAATGCAATAGATACTAACATTCTAAAACAAAATCAGATTACATGCCACAAAAAAAAAAGAATGAACTAAATGAAAGTACTAACTCAACGGATATAAACAAAATGTCAGCACAACTGTTAACAATTAACAAAATACCAGAAAATCGCAAAAATAAAAATCGCAAAACAAAGGAAAAAATAAATGTGAATAAACTAAAATTAGGGACGGTCCAAATGAGAAAAGAAGAGCCTTATACAGAGAAAGAAAATACAAGAAGATCTTCAATAGGCACAAGAAAAATTTCTCCCAAAGATCTAGAAATACACAACAGAATGGGAGTGGAAAACGTCATAGAAAATAGTAATAGAAAGTACTAATGAATGTCGGCCTGGAAGAAATTCTAAAAATAAATTAATAATTGATACTGTAAGCTCTTAAAACAATGAAAAATAATAGGACCCCTGGAACTGACAGCATAATAAAAAAAATGATTAAAGAGGCCGCGGATATAAGGGCTCCCAAAGTAAAAGGAAAGTAATTCAACATGTGCCTAGATAAAGAGAACAAACCTGAAATATGAAACGAAACGATCATAATCCTCTTGCTTAGAAAAGATGACCTCGGACTTCTATCAAATTATAAACCGATTAGCCTGTCATCCCAAATATTCAAATTATTCACAGGAATTATTGCAAAAAGATCCAATAGGAGACTATCAAGCCGAATAATAGCCACACTTTCGAAGAGAATTTAGTACTTGATCTTGACTGTGTATCGACCATGGAAAGTCCACTAAATCCGTTTAATATTGGGTCTTATTAAATGAACTAGGGCTGGCCCATATCGACCACAAACACACATAATGAATGAACAAAATCAGAACCACAGTAAGATAATACAACACAATCAATTTCTTTACAATGCAGAGAGCATTAAAATGGGCAGCACAATTGTTCATACTAGTCCTGGAGAAAGTTTTCAAACAGATAGCCTGGTCTAAACGTATAGCACTAAAGAGAAATTAAAAAGCACAGCGTTAAAGACAAACCTAAATAAAACCTAAATGTTTAGAAGACATTAATATCATAATAAATAACAACTAGAAAATGAGATATAATACATAATTTTGGACCAAAGGAAAACAAAATGCAATGCAAGAATAAGGACACCGAAATCGAAAGACTAGGATGGGTTGCATTTACGAAATTAGAAAATATAGTTACTAATAAAAAGGTACCCTTATATCTACTATCTGGAGTATGAGTAAACTCATAGCGATCAGTGTAAACTACCAGTAATTACTCATAGCGTACACACTTGAACTTTAGAACATCAGAACATATCACCCGAATAAAGGAAAATAGGTGGATCAGAATAGCTATACGATGGAGATTGTGGACGGGTAGAAGATCGAGTGAAAGATTAATCAGTTGCACACTAACATGATGATATTTATAAAGTCGTGGATACCAAACTCTCAAAACAGAACAAATTGAAGTGAACTAAGGAAGCTAAGAAACGCTCAACTTTGAGTGCAAGTCACCTAAAAGAAGAAGGAGATCAACAAAAAATATTCCATAGATCAACCAGAAAGAAACAATTGCAATGATTAGGTTTTATTATAATAATAAAGATAAGTGCTAAAGGGGAATGAAGACCTCGCAATATATGAAAATAGAAAATAGCAGATTCAGCTCGAAATAGATGCGTCTTTTTGGCCCTTTGATAATAAGTTGAAAATGAAAATAATTAGAAGGTTAAAGATAATCTAGAATTAATTATATAATAGGACCTAAGGAATGAAGAAGAAAAAAAAACAGTGGTATAAAGATTAGTTGAAAGAGATTTTTCATCAAGGAATCATTATCTCAGAATATTTTTATATTATACATTATATATTTTTTTTATACTTTATTTAAAATAATAGCTTTTTAAGGCAACATGGTTAGCAAAAAGCATATTATAAAATCGAAAAGGGATTTTATTTATTTTATTCAATAAATTTTAAATGGATCAGCAAATTATTCATAACGTTTGTGTTAAATCGTTATCAAAGAATATTGTTCTTTGTTAGTTAAAAAAAAAACAAATAATTTGTAGACATCCCCACGCATAATATATGTTAAAACAAAAATAGAGCGATAGAATTAAGTTAACTGGTTAATAATAATACTTACATTAATCAGTATATTTTTAATATATTTTGTAGAAAATTGAAAATAATACAACATATATGAATTAACGTAAATAAGCAAAGCTTTCATATCATAATGGACAATTGTGGTGTGATAATTATACTAACGTTACCAAATTCCGAGAGCAAACGCACTAAATTAACATGTTGAAAATAAATATCGATCGTAAAAAATAATTTTGTCAATTTAAAATTCACCGCATTTGAGTAAAAACTGCGATAATGTGTTTTTCATTTTTCGATGTGGCGAGAGCACTACCAGTGGAAAAATCAACAGAAACGCATACATAATTGAATTTTATCATGTTAGATAAACTGTTAAATTAACACCAGTGATCATAACCCTAGTTACGCAAAGTGCCAATCAATTTTTTTTTTGTTCTTATTAACATATTATGAATACTTTGATGCAAATATAAAGTATAAATTGTTTTACCCTAAGTTATGTTGAAATAATCTCTTGCAACTTCCATCTCAACTTAATCTCTTGCAATATTTGAATGATTTGTAATGCATTTTCTTTTACTGAACAGCTTTCCAACAACAGTGTCAGAGCTTTGACCCGTAATAGTGGTAATTTTGTTTGTTTGAAATGTAAGTGTCACTCATAGACTACTGTGTTCAGTACAGACTTCATGGAAAGATGCACAATTCAACAATTGAACTCTAGATCGGGGGGGAGGCGACTCCCACTTTGGGTAAAGAATAATAATCTTCTGCGACGAGGTGTACTTCTGGCTTAATGGGTTTGTGAGAAAACGTAACTGCAGGTTTTTGTCCGCTGAAAATCATCAAGTGATTTAGGAGTTATCTCTTCATCATGAGAAAGTCACTGTTGTGGACGGTTTCTGGGCTGAAAGAGTGATAGGATTCTATTTTTAGAAGATGATGTTGGAAATTGTATTACTGTTAGTGGTGAACCCCACAGCAATATGCATGTGACAGATATAGTAAAACAAAATATATTTGGATGAACTGATATATGTCAATATAAACGATATTTTCTTTGAACAAGACGGTACGACTTGTCAAACACACACACTTCTCACCAGACAATGGATTTATTGCAAAACAGTTTCCTGAATGCCTTATTTCGCAAAATAATGTTAACTGGCCACCAAGATGACGGGATATCGCACCCTTGGATTATTTTTTTATGAAAGTATATCAAACCTCTTGTTAATAAGAAATAAACCCCAAACAATTCTTAACCTTACACGAAACATTCAGGTCACCATTATTCCCATTCAACATTCTCAAACATTCTCAAACATTCACCCCACGATATGTGTGAAAAAGTAATCGAAAATTGGGTTTATAGAATGTATTCGGGTTTCTAGGATGTATTCGTCCAGGGGGATATTTAAACTATATTATTTTCAAAATATAATTTCAGTATTTTTCTTCAAGACAAAATAAAAATTACCAAATTATCACTTGTAGTTATCGTTGTGTTTCATTTTAAAGTTCTGACGGTCGGGACAAAATTTTATTCTTAACCCTATCAGTCCCAATTTGGTTTTTTTTATTCAACTGACTTGATTTTGTTATATATCCTTCAAATTGATCACAAAAAAGTGCTTTTCAGTCGTTTTTTTCAAAAAGGGGGTATATTGAGGGGTTGGAACGTATATTAGTACTAGTTGTGGGAACATAAAAAGAAGGAAATATCCAAAAACTTTTTTATTTTTCATATATTAGGTTTGATAAGCAGTAAAACAGTATTCGCATAGTGATAGATTGCAAGCCTCACAAATTGTTTTTGTTCTTCTTTCTTGTTTGTTCTTGGTAGAGCGATGACACCTTTTTCTTGTTGGCCCCTCGATGGGTAAGTGATCCCCCATATTCAGTAGCCTGGAACCTGATGACGGTCTACCATATTGTCTTCTGCGTACCACTTTTGCATATTGTCGGCCATAACTTATTAGAGATTCGGCCAGCGGAACCACATAATCCAAGAAACTCTTCTTATTTTTTCCCGCTCCTTTAGCTTAGTAAATATGATCCAGAAATTGACCGCTGCTGTCATTAGTAGCCGATAGAAAACTCTTTTCCACCAGTTGCCAGTCTTTCCTCCATGACGTAGAGGGAAAGGAGTTGATCTGAGAGATCAACTCCCCCTATATATTTGTTATAGAACTCTACTATCTTTGGACAAGGAATTTCTGATCGGCTTTCATCTTTTCCAGCTTTTTTGTTTGCTACAGTCATTTCATTGCCATGGCAATTTGAAAGAATTGTTACATCTTTGGTATCCTTCCACGAGACTGCACATGTACCATACTGATTGCATAAAAACTGAGCTTCACCTATTTGA
This sequence comes from Cosmopolites sordidus, assembly GCA_031761425.1. Taxonomy (NCBI): domain Eukaryota; kingdom Metazoa; phylum Arthropoda; class Insecta; order Coleoptera; family Curculionidae; genus Cosmopolites; species Cosmopolites sordidus. Next base: position 293,352 of record JARFXV010000799.1, read on the forward strand.
TGCTTTCTATCTATATCGAATTTAGGCATGTTTTTTTTCTGGTAATTATTGATATACTAAATGCAGCAAAAGGTAATTTATTTATAAGTTGAGCGCTAGTAAAAAAACTGTCAAAGAATAGGCTAACATCAGTATCGCTAATTATAAATTGTTTTTGCTAATTTCATGACGAGATCTTCTCCTAGAGTTGAGTTTTGGTTTTTATTTTCATCTCTACCTGAATATATATTCAAGTCGTATGTGTAGCCACATTTTGAATCATATCTAACCCATAATCACATCTAACCCGTACTCTCACTTCTTGTTTGTGAAAAAGTTTGCTTCAAGCATGAAAGTATTTCTTCCATATAATATATTTTATGGGCGCCATCTGGCTTTTGGGTGGGATTGAAATATAGTTTGGAAGACAGTAACTCGAATATATTTCTAGAAATTGTTTGTTTGATCATTGTGTTCTCAAATGAAGTATTAGTAGACTAGTAGTGTCGCTGTGCCGGCACTTTATTATAGGACATTACGAGAAAACATTCAATGACAATCATTATTTTAGACTGATCAGTTTAGAGTATAGATAATTTCTTTTTTATTTGAAGTATCTCTTTTTTTGGTTTTCCAGAAATCGATAGAAATAAGTTTTTGGGGAACAGTTTGAAAAAAACGCCCAACTAAGTAGGTAACCTGTCGAGTTTTGCGAGAATTGTGTAGGGTTTTTCGGTTGGGATACGTAATCTAGGTAAAAAATAGTTATTCACAGATTTGCATTGGTCCAAAATTATTGGAGGCAGATCGACCGTTTTATCGTTCTCACTTTCTTCAGAAGATGAACATTTCGTGGATGATAAATTTTTATTTAGTTCGAATTTCGTTTTTACTTTGCTTGTAGATGGTCCCGAAAATTCATCATTTGAACCCATGGAGGATGACTGAACATATTCTGAACCACTATCAATCAACGGTTTATCTTCCATATCGGAAATTTTGTCTGCCAATTCCGTGAGTTCCTGCTCAGACAACGGTTTATTTTTGAAATGAAAAATCGCATTTTAGTTGTAGTAATACCACTGGCACAAATGTATACCTCAGTGGAATTCCACTGGGACATATATGTTCCGTCAACAAATTTTAGAAAAAATGTTCTGTATGCCCTATATTTACGCACACGCAAACGCACAACGCAAAAACACTTCCTATAAGTAAACAGTTTCTATATACAAACATAAACACACTTATCTAGACATTTTTTCCTAAATTAATCAAAGAAACGCAAAATACATAAATATAAACGTATAGCACGTGGTCTACGTATAGTAAACAGATTCACCAATCCGCCATATTGAAATAGGTTTTTTTTTGAGTGGGGATGTTAGAAACAATGCATTTTATCAGTGGGGCATCGACCTTGGTAAATTCAACGCGCGTATTTCTCTTTAGGCTGCATTAAACAGCTTCTGGAACTTATATAACCCATTGGAACTGATAGGGTTAACCGGCCCTCAAAATATTGCTTAATCTAAATTCTCCAGCATATGTTATTACTATTATTAGGTGTGTATAGATCCGGTTGGATCACGCAAAGCATCTTGACTCATTTTCGAGTGTTCTTTCTAATCCTCCACACCTCTCTCATCCTTTCTCCGTGGATTCTCTTTCTCTCCTCCGTCCACTTTGTTCCTGATCTCATCGAAGCTTCACTCTCTGATGCAACGTTCCATATATGTATTTTGTGTCTGTACGTTCTTCTATCCTTAATCTCTGTCCGGCCCATTTGTGCTTTTCCCAGATCAGCTCTGACTTGTGCGATCCATGGTACTGTTGACTTGACTCCTTGTATGTACGTAAGAATTCTGTTGGTGAGTCTACTGATATATCCATAGAATTTCAACCTTATTTTTCTTATGTTCGCCGCTACGTTGGACATTCTCTCTGTGGTCTTTTAGAATGTAGTCTGTATCCTTCCTCTGTCAGTTTTGGGCCGAGAATTTTCCTCATAATTTTGCGTTCTTCTTTTAGTATGTTTTCTATGCCGCTTTTTGTATGGAGTGTAAGTGTCTCGCTTGCCTATTGTACCTCTGGTTTAGTTACTGTGTTGTAGTGTCTTATTTTTGCGTGTATGGATAGGCATTTCTTATTGCAGATATTGTGTGTCTTGCCGTATGCCCTCTTCATCTTCTGCAATCGAGTCTTCTGTGCGATCTTCTCTCCTCCTGTGGGTTCGAGGATCTCGCCCAGATATTTCAAGTTAGTAACCCTATTTATTTTGCTGTATTTGGCGTTAAAATTTTGGACATTTAATTTTGAGCAGAAGAATTCGGTTTTTTGAAAGGATATTTGTAGGCCAACTTTCTCTGCACATTCCTTGAGGACTTCGATCTGTTTGGTTGCCCTTTTTCCATTGTCTGCGAGTATGACTAGGTCGTCCGCGAAGGCTAGGCATGATATTTCTATGTTTTTTTGGTTCGTCCGAGTCGTATTGGTTTCCAGTGTCCTTAATTTTTTAGTTCCTTTTCCCATTCTCTTATGACTTTGTCCAATACCAGGTTGAAGAGGAGTGGGGATAACCTATCTCCTTGGCGTACTCCGGTTTTAATCAGGAAGAGTTCGGAAATTTCTCCCATAAATTTCACTTTAGAGATTGTGTCGGTTAGTGTCTGCTTGATCAATCGTAGTGTTTTGGGGTCGAGTCTTTGTTCTTCTAGGATGTTGAACAGATATTTTCGGTCAATGCAGTCGTATGCTTTCTTGAAGTCAACGAACGTGCAGATGATTGGGACGTTTCTGATAGCTTTGCATTTCAGTATTGTTTTTAAGTTAAAGATTTGTTCAGTGCATGAGCGACCAGGGCGAAAGCCTGCCTGGTACTCGCCAATTTTGTATTCTAGTTGTTCCTGTGTTCTCTGGAGAAGGCATGCTGAGAAGATTTTGTAAGTGACTTGTAGTAAGGAGAATCCTCTGTAGTTATTCACATCTGTTCTGTCTCCTTTCTTGTGCAGCGGGTGTATAACAGCATATTTTCATTCATCTGGTAATTTTTCTGTTTGCCAGATGTTCGTGATAATTTGCGTGAGTTCCCGCAGTGAGTTTGGTCCGAGGTTTTTCAATAGTTCCGCGGTGATACCATCTTTACCGGATGTCCTGTTATTCCCAGCAGTTCTCCAGCATATGTTAATATACAAATACATTTATTATTTCATTTATTCTACTTTCAGTGTTCTTTCGAGGAGTGCTCTCGCACAATGTTTCTATATGGAATGTTGCTTTCGATGTTTCGATTTGTTTTTGTAGTTTTTCATTATAAAAGGTGGTTCACAGGAAAAGTTCATGTCTACCATTATCCCGGTGGAAATATTGAAAAAACTGGATTCTTTTGGGTTTTGTCAACAAATCATTGACAATATTTTTTCCTGTGTAAAAAATCAGAGAGTAAGGCCGCTTGAATCTATTTACAATCCAATGGAAAACTCCAACTTGTCGCGCAACACTCCTAGTATTTCTGTTAGAATTTTCTTCAACAAGATGCAGCATTTATTATTTGACTTCAGGTCTGACTGACTTCGTATATAAAAGTCTTCGAGAAACTTAGATAAATGTTTGTGGAGCTGGAAGCGATCTATCTGCCCATCGTTACCCATAAATACGTCTAGCCTTTTCGGAATTATGGAGGGCTTCTCCGCAAATACAAAGCATTTATTTATATTTTATATTTTTTCTCATTTCAAGCGGAAATGCACGCACTAACATACACTGAAACAATTTTTTGACGTTATTTTAAAATTACTGTCATGACAATATTGCAATGTTGCCACATCACTGTTGGCTGATGTTTGATCAGCAGATTGATAAAATTATGTCACATATACCACGTACGTCTCATTGAAAACACGATTTTTCACATAAAAATCGGTAAAAACCATTATTTTTATTTAAAATAGTCTCGTTGCGCGTCAGTACAAAGTTTTGCACGGTCAATTAGATTGGCGAATGGATTTATGAGCTCGGCCAAAGATATGCCTTTAAGGATAGAGGTCGACGCCTTTTGAATGGATTCAATGTAGGCATAACGCTGTCATTTAATCGACAAATGAGTTTTTCGAAGAGGTAGAAGTCGCAGAGATTCAAATTAGACGAGTAGGGTGAATGATTGATTTTAAATTTCATTTTTGGTTAAAAAAAATTAATGATGAGCATCGAGCGATGAGACGGCGCATAATCATGGAACAACTGCTGACTGCATTTTTAACGGTATTGTGGCCACACACGACGAATACGCGACAACAGACGGTTTATAACATCAAGATAAAACACAGCATTGATCGTTTGATCAGGTGGAATGAACTCCTTGCGCACAATGCCCTCCGAATCGTAGAAACAAATCAACATTATTTTGATAATTGACTTGTCCAGACGGCTTTTCTTCGGATTTGGCTCGTTCGAGTGCTTCCGTTCGGCACTGTGACTCTTGGTTTCTGGATCATATTGAAAACACCAGCTCTCATCACCACTAACAATACTGTACTTAAAATTTTCGTCCTTTTTCCACTCTTTCACTCAATCTTCCGAAGTCCCAAATAATCGGTCAAAATGGGATTAATTAAATCTCTGGACAGGTTCAATTCCATGCATCGCAATGAATATTTTAGCTATTTTTGTATAAATTCACGTAAAATTTCAATGTCACTTTGAGTACCTACGGAATTTTTTGGATCAGGATGTTCGTCGCCCTTAAGGTCTTTCGACCTTCTTTGAATCGTTTAAACCACTCGTGGACTCTGCCACGGGATAAACAATCTTCACCATACACTTTTTTCATTAATTGAAACGTTTCGGTGAATGTTTACCAAATTTAAAACAAAACATAATATTCGCTCTTTGTTTGATGTTGATTTTTCGACAGATGGTATGAACACAATGATACTTTAAGCGTGGTAACTTGGCTTCTAATAATCCGAATGCATGAAAATTTGTCAAAACTTCAGTGAAGGATGCAGCTTTCCGCTTATCCTCATGAAATGATGGCGCCACTAGAAATAGCTAAGTCAAATTTTCCATAAGACGTTACTTATGTAATATACGTATATGCAATTTAAAAAAAGCATATCCAAAAGCATCGTTATGAATCACCTACAAAACCTGTATGGTTCTTAATAAAAAAATGTTTTATCAATTTTTATTAGTTTGTTTATTAGTATAAAATCAACCGAATAAAACGACAATATGATGCATTTATGAACAACCCTCAGAAATATCACAAAATTATGTCACCATAATATCTATGCAGTATAAAAGTAGCATACCCATTCGCTATAAATCATCTACAAAGCTGCAGTTAAAGCTTCGACAATTAGTCCGAAATCCTGTCAAAACGATTTCCTTTCAAAACCAGTTTTAGTTATAGGAATGGACAGAAGCCTGATCGATGCTAATTAGGGCAATAGTGGGAAGGTCGCGAACTGCGACACGTTTTCAGACAAGAAATTGTCTGTTTCAAACCAAGAAAAATCAGATGTACAATAAAATTCAGAATGCCAGTAAGTGCCTCGATAAATCTTACAGACTCGCAACGACAATTTTAGATATATTCAGCCAGGCAACTATTGGAATATTAAATTCGACGTATCACTGATTGATCTGGTCATGAATCGTCTTGATCCAGTGCTTCCTCTGATATCACGAAAAATTCTCACATTACCCAAACGTTTTTATGGGTCATTGTTTGCCCACAATAAATAGCTTGAATCTTTTAAAAAATCCTAATTTAAAAGAAATTTTAAGATTGTTTTTTTCAACATAGTCTCAAAAGGTACGATAATATTCATTTAGAGTATTATGAATAAGAAATATTAGCACCTTGAAGTTATTGGTGGTGAAAGTTTAAATGGGTCATTAAATTTAGAATGCGTTTTTTTTTTATTCAAATATGGCGGTATTGCAGCATAAAAAATGCATCAGTACCCTATTGCATTGGACAGGCTCGTTAATTATAAATACAATTACTTTTGAAAATTTTAATTTTAGAATTAGAGCATTATATCGTAATCTCAGTACATAGAAACAATATTATAGCGGGCGATGTAAGAGTAACGCTACTATTTTTATTATATATATATATATATATATATATATATATATATATATATATATATATATATATATATTTTTAAGAATGTATCGAAGGTACAATTGGAGGCAAAAGTACTAAAAATAAATATTAATTAAATTGTGCAAAATTGGTTCCAAACAGTTTAAGTGACATAATTTGAAAGTTTGGAACGTTTGATAGCATTTCTTTATATATTTGTAACATGTTTAAGTTATTATATTAGTGAATAAGATCACGCATCCACCACCGTATCCATACTCCATAAGATCACATAAAATTACTATAATTTTAAATTACAATAACTTTTGAATGGCTTAGTTAATCGATTTGAAATTTTCACGTTCCATATCGTTCCAAATTCTTCAAATAGCTTGAATAACGATAAATTTTTGTGGAACTTCGTTTTTTTCAGTCTTCAGACAAGCATTGAAAAGCCAAGTGTGACCTTGGCGAATATATATATATATATATATATATATATATATATATATATATATATATATATATTTATATATATATTTATATAAATATATATATATATATATATATATATATATATATATATATATATATATATATATATATATATATATATTTATACATATATATATATATATATATATATATATATATATATATATATATATATATATATATTTATATATTTATACATATATATATATATATATATATATATATATATATATATATATATATATATATATATATATATATATATATAGCGTCATAACAAACTCTAGAACAATAAAAACTTGAGGAAATTCAGCCTTCTGTCCACATGTTGTATGGAATAAACGTATTATTTCCACATACCCGAAATATTATAACCGGTGATTTTTTTATGTATCCTAACTTTCGATTGGGGTTGCTGTGAAGCGCACTATAAGTTTGCCTGCCTCTAGTGTCAAAATCATTCAGTATTGTTTCACAAATCGTCACGGAACGTCTAACATCAGTTACCATTTCGGACATATGTTTGCCACCGCTTTCAATATTGGCTTTCAAAACGACAATAGTTGCTGGTTTATCGACATGAATCAAATATTTAGCATAATCACAAAAATAATCTAAAATAAAGTAGCGTAAAGTAGGCCACCAAGGTCATGTGATTTGACCTTGGTGGCCAGTTAACAGGTCCGTTCCTTGAAATAATTTTCTCACTTGTTTGCGTTCCATGTACGACTTGCGGAGCCGTCCTTGGAACCACATCTCATCCAGATCATTACTATTCAAATTTAGCAAACTCACAGTTCATTTGACAGCGACCCCTATTGTAAGTTCAGACACACAAAAAAATCACCTTTTATATAATATCTAGTTTCAATGATTAGTGATCATGAAAAAATGGACGCGGAAATTAATAACAGAATAAATGCGGTAAACGAGATCCATTATGCCTTGCTTAAACAATTCAATAATATAGAAATAACCAAATGATATGATATAATATAGAAATAACCATGGTACTATATGGAGTGGAATCATGGTGAGAACGGAAGAAAAAGAGAAGCAAAATATATGTCGGAGACGAAAGTTTAAAAGAGAAATCGGAGGAAGATGCTGTGGGACATGGGATCAAAAAGTGGTTAGAAAAATCCGTAATAAAAACTTTGAATGACAGAGTGATAAGTGATATTGGGTGAAGATAGAATAAAGTAGGATTATTAGTATGCATTAGACGACAAAACTTAAGACGTCCAAGCGTTCAATACGCATATTGTAAACCAAATATCGGAAATCAAACCAAACCAAGGCAAATATCGGAAACAGCAACATCGCCTGAAAGCATCCAGTGAGTAAAGAAAAGTGCTGGTTTAGCTTCAGGAACATCAACATCGCGACCGTATGTGACTCGCGATGTGTTTGACCACCAATTACTTTTCAACAAGATTAATTATTGGTGATTGCTTAAAGCGATCCTTCTCACTTTATTTTATCTGAGTAGTATATTGTACATTTCAGAAATATGAAGAAAAAAAATAGTTCATGACGTCTCACTACTTAATAAATTTACAACTAGCAGCGATCACCGAATGGTGAGAACTAAGCTAGCTCTAAACATAAACAAAGAAAGAGCGAAACTCATAGTTAAGACCAAGTACAGAAAGTGGGTATCTTTTGAGAATGTGGAGTTTTACCAAAATTAAATAGAAAAGAACTTGGAATAAATGAGACATGGAAAGTAAAAGTTTAACCATCGATGAACGGAATACATTTAAAACGAACAGCATCAAAAAGGCTAAAAAATCTGCTGCTCACGCAAGAAGAAGGATTAAAAGATAAGCCAAAACACCAAAGAAATAAGGAATAATCTAATATCCATCACTACGACAGGATATAAGAAAATTTAATTGCTAGAATGTGAAGAATAACCTAGAGAAGGACAAGAACCTAAAAGTTCTCGGACGAAGACTTTCTCAATGCAAAAAACATTTGTAAACTGGTGGATAAACAGGGCAATGTCAAAACCAACCGAGAAGACATTCTAAAAATGATTCTAAAAATATAAAAGACGAACAGAAGGAACCTTAGATAACCAAATTACCAGAGTTTTAAAACAAGGATCAGAGGATATCTCAGATATCGCACTGGATGAACTAAAACGAGCACTATCTGACATGAAGAACAACAAATCTCAGGAGATGATGGAATAGTCATAGAAGATATCAAAATGGAAGCAGTCCTTAACAAGAAAAGATGGGAACCAGCTGTGAGTTTATTCTTTAACTTTTTAATGGCAACTTTAATGTCAGTAACGTTAAGAAGCTATAGCTTGTGAGATTCATTTATGAATGTATAATTATCAATTGAGGTAGGAAAGTCCATAGAAGAAATAAAAACCCTTTTGAAAAAATCCGCAAAACTATCCACGATGTCGCTCGGAGTTTTTAAGTCCGCAGAGTTATACAGCATACTGCCAGAAATCCGGGATGTGCCTTTCCTGCGGGAGACGTACTGCCAGAATTGTTTTGGGTCATCAGTTAGAGAAGATTGTATTTTACTAATGTAGTTTTGGTAGGGTGAATTGTTTTATTATTTATTTCTCGGCGTAAATCACTGAATAAGTGAAAGAAAGTGATGCTGCTTGTAGTCTTCCACCTTCTGCGTACCCGAGATTTATCGCGAATATCCCCTATGATATCAATAAAAAACCAGTCGGGATAGTGCCTAGCGTTATTTCCACTGATTAGAGTTGAGACCGCGCCATTGAAACATAAGATAATGTTGCTGTTGAGGAGAGCAACTGCATCATCAACTGTGCGCGCCTGATAGAATATGGTATAATTTATATTTAAAATTAGACTATATAGGTGAGTGTAGTCGGCTTGGTAGGAATTATATTTTTTGTTACAATTGTAACTTAAGCCGTGTGTCCAGAGCAAGCAACTGAGATTCAATCGCTAGAGCTGGATGCTAAGGGTCTTCCTGAACTAACGGAATAAGTTCTTTAATAACACTAAACTTCAAATTTGCAATAACTAAGTCGAGTATATTGTTTTGTATGTTAAATATGTGATTGTATTGGTGAATATCAAAAAGTGCTTGGAAGTCGTGCAGTGCTCGCAGAAACTGGTTAGATAATTGATAGTTAACAGGGCTTTGATAATGCAAATTAAAATCACCTAAAATTAGAATTTTATGATTCATAATATAAGAAAGAGATTTGAAGTTATCAAAAATTAGTTTATATTGGTTAATATTTGATTTTGGAGGAATATAAACAGAAAAAATAAAAATTATGATCTGACTTATGAGTATTTTGCAATTAACAAAGTCGATACACGCGAGCAACTCCTCAAAGATGGATAGATCGAGCTTCGCCGCTCGTAAAGGTGAATGAACGGCAAGGAGAACTCCGCCGCCTCTTCCGACTCTGAGGGCACCCAGATCCCGATCCTTTCTAAAGACCACATACCTGGGGTCGAACAGTTCAGCATCAAAAACAGATGGCTGCATCCAGATCTCTGACAAAGCAATAACGTGATAATTGTTGGATAGAACGGATTGGTAGAGATCCACAGTTTTTGTTCTTACGTCACGCTCGTTCTGATAAATAAGAGTAATGCTATGAATTGATGCGGGATTACGCCTGTAAGACACTATATTCAATTGAAACGACTTGTTAATGATTTGGATGGCTCGCTTAGATGGATTTGGATGGTATAATAACTGGTTGACCATTACGCTAACCAAGTCTAATATTACTCTCGCCAGCCTTTAAACGACGATCCAGTTCCTATTTAACTAATTTGTAGTGACGGATATAGGCCCGAAACGTGGCACCATTGGCTAGGTTTCTATCATTCTTAAGAACAAGTGTGGCAACATCGGCAGAATTACACATTACCTTGAGCGGATGCTTTTTCCCATCTGTAAATTTACCAAGCGGTGTATTTTGATTTTGCTGGAATCAATCACAAGATCTCATGTGGTCTGAATGATGCTGTAGTGACCTATGACTCTCAGATATGGCTTGAGTGTTTGAGTTGTTGATACAAAAAACGATAAATTTAGATTTGCGTCTTTCGCTGTCAAATAGTTCATTTAGCAATTCTTCAGAGCTTCTAATCAGGGACTGATGAAAATCATTGTTAGACTTTAAGATAGCTAAATTGTTATTTAACTGTTCGATTTGATTCTCTAGGAGATCAATTCTGTTAGAGTTATTTTTTAGATCAGTTAACTCTCTCAGTAAGGTCTGGATTGTGTTGTACAATGTACTGTAAAATTCGGAGACTAGCTTGATAACGTCTTTAACATTAGTTTCAGCTTTAGACAGGATAAAAGATAATGTGCTTCCGCCAAAATCAGGGCCAGAGGCATTTACCCCGTCAAGAGTGAAGCTACGCCGGTTCGAGAGAAAATTTATAGGGCTTTGGGAACAGGAAGGGGCTACGCTGGACTTCACTTTGCACGCAATACTAGATCTTCTTATTTCGCAAGCAGTATTCAATTTCAGCCTCCGTTAACACAATTAACGGTAACACAATTAACGTTGGGCACAATTTGAATGAAACCAACCACCGCAGCAAACCGAACAGCCAATTTTGTACGTTGTCTTGCTAATAGTTTTATTGTAACCGCGACACAAGGAGCGACCCATGACGACGATTAAGCCATTAAATGATTAAGGGAAACATATAACGTTGAGACATCGAAAACTCCCCAACTAATAGGAAGTCACAATACAAAATAATTCAAATTCCGATCGGTCACTGTATGCTGAGAAACAGAAACAGGATATATTGAGTATATGTGATAGGCTAAAACAAGATTTTTTGATGCACTGGAAATCGGGAAAAACGAACTTGTCGCGAGCACCGAAACCGAGTGTGACCTCATTCAGTGTAGCCTCAAACTCTAATGAATGCTTATGAAAGCGCCACTGCAAACCTCAGACTCCAGGACAACACCGACAAATTTGATATAGGAAGAGGTGTTCGCCAAAACGACACCATTTCACCAAAACTCTTCAATACTCTAACTACTTCAATACATGTGCAAACACACACGATGGGCTGTCTCGGGAGTGAACATAAATAGTGAAAACCTCAACTAGTTGAGATTCATCGATGACTTAGTCTTAATAGCTGACCGTCGGAATGATGCTATTGTGAGGTTAAAAAACCTCAACGAAGTCTCCGAGAAACTGGGACTCAAAATCAACTTTGCAAAAACCCAAATTATGACGAACCTGGTACTTGGCGATCGCGTATACATCGATAGCATCAGAGTTGAGGAAACTACATCTTACTTGGGACATCGGATTAGTATCGGCAGAAACAATCAGACTCGTGAAATCTCCAGAAGAATCCGACTTGCATGGCCTGCTTTCGGAAATCTGAGATGTGTACTAAAGTTACAGTTGTCGGTTTGTTTGAGGAGAAATACTTTCAACTAGTGTGTCCTTCTAGTTTTCACATATGGTACAGAGACTTCAACAATGGTAAACAGATAATTAGAATGATACGTGTAACACAACTAGCAATGGAGCGGACAATGCTGGGGTTTTCTCTCAGAGATCAAATACCAAATAAATAAATACGCAAACGAACGAAAGTAATCGATGCCATAGAAAGAATAATGATGTTGAAATGGAACTGGGCGGAGAAGTGGATAAAATGAATCCTCGAATGCAGACGAAGATAAGAAGCCTTCAGAAACAAAGTTGTTCCCCCACCAGATGGACTAATGACCTGAATCATATCAAAACAAATTGGACGCCGGCGCGCAGGACCGAACATAGTAAAAGCTCTTGGTACAAGAGGTACAAAAAGAAGGTACATTGTAGTGATAAACTATTGCCCGAATTTACGGCAATTTGGAATAAACCTGTATGTAATATGTAAAACCAATATTTCTTAGAGATGTTTAATTGCTACTTGAGTAGTATAATGAAAGATAAATAATTTATATCATTTTTTTTTAATCAATGCCAAGTATACGCATTCTTTTAATAGATATAAAAGCAAATTGTGATAATACTGAATTTTTTTCTGAAATTATAAACATCTGTATGCTTTCAGTTAATAATTGATGGATACGTTTTATCCCGTCATCATATCAATTATATTAACGGGCGCATGTGGACACTTTTTTTAATGTCAATCAGTTTTGACAATGTTTTCAATCCAAAATTTGGGGATTTTCCATTGATTGTTATTTATTTTATATAATTCACAGAATATAATACCTGACAAATTTCAACCTAATCGAAAACATACTAACTTATGCATATCTCGAATGTTCTGTTCACATTTTAAAAAATCCTAGTAAAATATTTTTATTTCAAATATCACTATGATAGAATTAAACCGTAGAAACCCGACCTGTGCTTCGTTTGTTAATGCCGTTGGCACCTCAGCTATAGCACTGTTCTATTTCTGAACAAAATTTGAAACAAATTAGTCAAAGATCTTTATGAATAAAGAGGTTCTTGATTAAATGCAAATCCTGTTCAGGGTCGTCACGCGAGGCACATTTACTCGTTATGGTCGTTATTACTACGGACCATATTAATTTCAGAAAGCTCTATTTATTCCGCATATTATACGCTTACTAATCACATTGTGACCGAGAGAAGACACATTTTCAGTTTTGTGGTAAAGATACAGAGATGATTAAGGTTTTGAGCTCATCTCTCGTAATTATAATTTTGAAATATGTTGATTTTATCCTTTAGAAAGGCATACGCTTCCTAGTGTACTAGTTTTAACCGAATTTATCCGTACAGTTAATTGTTATATACAAACTATTAAATTGTTAGAGTCGTTAATGGACTAAAAGTATATCTGATCAAAAATCGGTTGGTAGACAAAATATCTATTAAATAAAAAAAGTTCTGATTGATAGCATTTACATATAGTCAGTGCGTCCATTAAGTTAACATTTACCATGATCGGTTGGCATTTGTTGATTTTATAACGTGTTGTTTACAAGCCAAAAAAGTTTGATGTACAAATAAAATCATGAAACAAAGAGCTGTTATTAAATTTAACGCAAAACTCGGTAAAACTGCATCGGAAACATTCCGGTTGATGCAGCAAGTGTACGGCGATAACTGTTTAAACTAAACAAATGTTTCTCTGTGGCATAAACGTTTTTTGGATGGTAGAGTATCGCTCTACCATCCAAATATACAATATCCAAATATCCATATCGCGAGGATGGCAAACGTAATGGAAAGTCAATTTCAGCTCGCACATCCGAAATGATCGAAATTGTTTGAGATTTTGTAGCAAATGACCGCAATGATTCACTAAAAATGATGGAAGGGGCAAAATGAATATCGGCAAAAAACAATTCAACTCGTTCTTCACAAGGATTTGGGTAAAAGAAAGATGTGTGCAAAGTTTGTTCCACACACGGTGACGGAGGAGCAGAAATCACTTCGTGACAATTATTCTAGAGAGAAACATGGTACTTTCAACACGATCTAGAAACTAAGAGCCAAAGTATAGAATGGAATTCGAAAAACTCACCACAGATAAAAAAAAACATGAAAAACTCCTTAAAAAATCAGGATAATGTTCATTATGTTCATCGATGACAAAAACATCATCCACAAAGAGTTCATTCAAACTGATCAAACTGTCACTGAGCAGTACTACTTAGAAGTCCTGTAATTAGTGATGCACAAAATTCATGGCATTCGGGCAGAATATCGTGATCCAGATAGCTATAGTTGGTTGCACGATAATGCGCCAAATTATACATCATTAATTGTACATCAGTTTTTGGGTCAAAACCAAGTCTGTGTGATCAACCACCCACCGTATTTACCAGATTTAGCTCCTCGTGACTTCTCCTTGTTTCCAAAGTTGAAATTAAAGTTGAAAGGGTGTTTTTTAAGACATTCAGACCATCCAAACAGGCTATTCCAAAAAATGAGCTAGGGCTCGCGTTTGAATCAGTACTGAATCAATGTAATAAATGTATCGAAGCGTGAGTAGAATACTTCGAATAATAATTCATCAAAAATGACACGTATATCGGTTTAATTAAAAGGAAAGCAAAGGGTTTACGGCTAGAGGCGCATCAGCATTTTTAGGCTATTTAGCGACTGGACCTACAGCTTAACGTGGATTCCGAACCACGGTCATCAGCTACCGACAAACCCAGACCCGCACCCCCGTCAGGCTATAAACCCTTGTTTATGTGCCTACCCATAAGTCTATCAGGAGGCCTACTGAGTGGCTAGTGACCAACGTAGAATACTTCTCAGAAGGCATCCGGCCTTACCCAGCCTTTAACTGGCTTGATTGAGGGGTAATTCGTTGTAGGATTTTACACTCCTGCTTAGAAACAGTTATAGACATTTAGGTGCGGATATGTGGGCGTGTGTGTATATATGTGAGTGTATATAAGTGTGTGTGTAGGGTAGGAAGTGAAACAAACAGAAGAATTAAAGAAAAACATCAATCCGAACGCTGGAATCGAACCAACTACCGTTGGATTGCTAGGCAGGCGACTAACCCACCAGACCACCGCGGTCGGCGGTTTAATCACATTTTCCCAGACCAGTACTGATACCTAATCGGCGCACTGTGTATATCTTAAGGTTATATTGAAATATATAAAAATCAGAAGAATATTAAATAATCCTGGAAATCCACAATTGAGTCTATGGCACAAGAAATTAACATTACATGCTCTCTCTACTGAAACAGTTAAATAGGATTGACTGAATAGTGAATTGTCACCTTTGAGTGTATACTAAGATATATAAGCTTTCACAACTGTATTCACAGAATATTCTCCACGATGATCGATAAACGTTTGTATACGTTTGAACCAATTTTCATAGTAATTTTTCCATTACGATTCAGGTATCTCCAAAACATGTATTTGGAACGCATCAACCACTTCTTCTAGCATCAAAAATCGTTGACCACGATAACCGCTAATTCTTTACAGACGAAGCGCTTCTTGCACGAAAAACTTTTGTTGGGTTTGATTCATGTTGAAAGACCTATATAGTCGAATATTGTTTAGTTTCGGGCTCATACGCATAGATCCAAAATTCGTCACCTGTGTAGGTATTATACAAAGCTTTTGACTCACCACGATTGTACTTTTTGAGCATTTCTTTGTACCAATTGACACGAGCCGTTTTTTTGAGCGATTGTCAAATTATGCGGAATCCAATGCGCACAAATTCCATGTAAAATCTTGTGAATGCTTGTCATACTAATATCCATAGATGCTCTCATGGTATGTCACATGTCGCTTTTGCTTTCTTAGTTCGCGCCCAGTATCGATATTTTCTACAACAACCGATTTTAGATTACCTTGAGCATTTCGGCGGCCTCGGCAAGCCACTAAACAACACAAATAGCGTTCGTATATATACATAGAGTCTATATATATATATATATATATATATATATATATATATATATATATATATATATATATATATATATATATATATTTGTGAATGCGCGCGCGCGAGTGTGTGTGTGTATGGCTTTAAAATTAAAAAAAAACATATTTATATAAGTATTTATAGCATTTATAAATAGCTAAATAACATGTTTATATATACAATAAAAAGAAAAAACAAATAGGATAAGTATAAATGTCATATATTGACCACTACTCGTAATAATCCTTGGATGGTAATAATTTATAGAAACTCATTCGTTGTTCCGTCAGTTAATACTGTTGGGATTCTAGCCAGAGTGCTTTTCAATTTTTATGGATAAAAGGGCTCCTGATTAAAGGTATATCCTGACCATGTTCGACATGCAAGCCACATTTAATTGTTAAGGCTGTCATTACAATGACTTATATTTTTTTCTACAATGGTTTTTATATTCCATATATACCAACTGATCGCCAGAATGAAGTGTTCAGTGTTGAGCGTGCTGGCTGTTATGTAAAAAATAGTTTTATTTATGTTTAAAAGAAACTATATTTTTCAAGCATTAAAATGTCTAATATTTAGTTTTAATCATATTAATGCATGGGAGATATATCTAAGCGGAATTTATCGTCAATTAAGTAAGTCTGAAACAGGCTGAATTATTTTTTACAACAGGGGCACTTTTGTTTTTTTATACCCCTCACGGGGCCCAGATCTTGTATCTGGGTACGGGGAGTGACGCCCCCGGGGGTCCGAGTTGTCCCTTAAGCCAAGCTGTAGTGCGACCCGTGGCGAGGGCTGAATGGCAGATGAGGGTAACATTTGTCACTAACGGGGCCTCCAGAGTACCTCCCGTCCCTTTGGAGTACTTAGGGTTACCGCAGTACGGAGCACTGCTGCGGCGGACGTTCTTTCTTCCCAACTCGTGGGACTCACATGTCTTCAATCAATCTCTCAAATTTTCCCATAACCTCGGGGTCCAAAAGACCCAGGATAGCGTCTCCAGTCGATATCACCCAAAGAAATCCTGACTTTGATAAATATTTCGTTGTAAAATCCGAAGATGATTCATTAGCCAAACTTTCTCCCTTTATTATTCATAAATGTATTGTTGGATTTGTTGGAGAGGTGGATTCCGTCAAGAAACTACGAGATGGCTCTCTTCTTATTATTACAGCAAACATCAAGCAGTCCGGAAAAATCCTGAATATGGCTAATCTGCACACATCGGCAGTGAAAGTAGAACCCCATAAAACATTGAACTTCTGCAAAGGAGTGATTTCCAGTTCGGACCTTCTCAACTGTGAGGAGGACGAAATACTTGAAAACTTGCGACAACAAGGTGTAGTAGCCGTAAGACGAATCACTTCCAAGAAAGATGGAGTAATTACCCCCACCAACAGTCTCATTTTAACTTTTCGAAAATCCACTCTTCCAGAAAGAGTACGAGCCGGATACTTGATTCTAAAGGTGCGACAATATGTTCCAAATCCCCTTCGCTGTTTTCAGTGCCAGAGGTTTGGACACATCTCACAGAAATGTTCGTTTACACCTATATGCCCGTCATGCGGCAAAACATCCCACGGAGAATCTGAATGTTCCCCTCCCCCTCTATGTGTGAACTGCGGAGACGAGCATTCCCCTAGGTACAGGGGATGTCCGATATACAAGGAAGAATTCCAAATACAAAAAATTAGGGTCTCAGAAAAATTACCGTATTTCGTAGCTAAAGCAAAGGTCAAAGGCTCTACTAACGTAAATGTCCCAAGATACTCCAGCGTAGTTTCGGCAAGTAAAGTCATGGTATCATGCGCCACCCAGTGCGACCAAATCCCAACACCCCACAGTAGCACCGCACAAAGCTCTGCTAACCTCAACAAACCTCGTGATCCTCCACCCCCTTCCCTCAAACCCTCCTCCCTTTCCACTAAATCCTCTTCTACTCTACGAGATCCTCCACCCCCTGCCCCCAATCCATCTTCCTCTCTTCCCACCAAATCCTCTTCTACCCTAGGTCCTTCACCCACTCTCTTATCCCTTCCCCCTCCTTCGTCCACCCCACCCCCTCATACACCCATTTCCCTCACTTCCCCACTGACTACAATCGCTTCTAAAAAAAACATAAAAACATGTAAAGCGAAACCTAACTCCAGAAGCAGCTCCAAGTCCTCGACGGGTTCCATCGAGGACTTGATGGAAATAGACAATACGACCTCCGGACCCCCCAAGGGTCAACCTAATAAAAAGGACCTAAAACTAAAAAGATAAACTTTCTTTCTCACGGACTGACCTATCTCCCCTACTACCATTTTCTTTCGTTCCGCAATACAGTGGAATGTTAACGGAATAATACTACGACTCCCAGAACTCAAGTCCATCACAGCTACATTCAGTCCAGCTTGCCTGATACTTCAAGAGACTAACCTAAAACCGTCCGACAATTTTAACTTCAGGCACTATCAAACATTCAGAAAGGACAGAGATGGAGCTGCCAGAGCATCTGGTGGAGTTGCAGTACTCATTCATGAATCATTAGACTGCCACCAACTGGCTCTCAACTCGCCTCTGGAGGTTGTAGCTGTCAGAACATGCCTAGAACTCCCCGTCACCATATGCAATCTATATCTTTCCCCAAATATTAACTTCACCCTCAAGCAACTCGAGGACTTACTTCTCCAACTTCCTCCTCCCATCATTCTTGGAGGGGATTTTAATGCCCACAGTCCCACCTGGGGGTCTACTCATCAGGACTCCAGGGGAGATACGATTATGAACCTGGTACAGTCGAAAGGCCTCATTATCATGAATTCAGGTGCCTCCACACACATTTCCATGTCGTCAGGTACCTTTTCAGCCATCGATCTAACCATATGCTCCCCAACCATACAGCCACTTTTCACTTGGAGCGTTATCGGCGATCCACACGGCAGCGATCATCTACCTATTGCTATCATTCCGGCTGGATTGTCTAACGCTACCTCGACCAGGAAGATCTGGAATACCTCTAAAGCAGACTGGCAACTTTATGCTTATATTTTTGAAAACCCCCACCTCCTTCCCGGCCAGTTTCAAAGAAATCTTAACTCCTTAACTAATTCCATTAACAACGCTTCCAACACCTCCATCCCAACCTCAACATTCATGACTAAACATAGCTGCGTTCCATGGTGGAACGATGACTGCGCCGAGGCCGTGAGAAAAAGGAAATCATCTCTAAATAAATTTAAACACTGCCAAAATCAGGCCAATTTCATTATTTTCAAGAGATGCCAAGCTTCTGCCAAGAGGATCATTCTTGAGGCTAAAAGAGCTTCCTGGGCTAAATTCATCAGCTCCTTGGATCACAGATCCACATGCTCTGATTTTTGGAGCAAGGTAAGGAGGCTCAGGGGCATTCCTAACAAACACATTAATAATATCCTCGACAACGGGGTCTGGCTGACGGACAGGGAAGATATAGTTGAGTGTTTTGCAAAATTTTTCCATGACATGTCCAGCGACGACAATCTTGATCCCCTATTTAAACTACATAAAAACCGACACGAACTTGCACTACAACTCGAGGAGGATACACCATCCCCGATCAACATTCCTTTTTCTTACAACGAATTCAGAACAGCTCTTGCCAGATGTCGTTCAGGTGCGCCTGGCCCAGATAACATCTTGATCCCACAAATTAGAAACATGCCGGAATCTGCTCAGCGCACCCTACTTGACATATACAACGACATCTGGCGCGGGAGAGGTTTTCCTCCCTCCTGGGGAGAGTCTCTTCTTATTCCTATCCACAAAAGGAACAAAGCCTGTTCATCTGTTGAAAGTTATCGCCCAATATCTCTTACAAATCATCTTTGTAAAATCATGGAGAGGATGATACACCGACGACTCTCATGGCACCTGGAGCGACATCGTCTCATTGACATTAATCAACACGGTTTTAGACCGGGCCGATCGACAAACGATCATCTGATCGGCCTGGAAATTGATATCTGGGAAACCTTTGAAAGAGGACACCATCTCCTGGCTGTATCTCTTGACTTAAAACGCGCTTTTGACACGGTCTGGCGATACAACATAATAAAATCCCTACACGACCTAGGCTTCAGAGGCAACTTCCTACACTTTATCAAAAATTTCTTATCAAACAGATACTTTCGTGTAAGGCTTGGCGACACTGTCTCCAGGAGTTTTCCACTGGCCAATGGGGTTCCTCAAGGTTCCGTACTAAGCCCCTTACTTTTTAACATCGCTATTAATGGAATAGGGCAGTACATTGGAACTGACGTGAAATACAGACTATACGCAGATGATCTTTTAATATACTACTCTTCCGCAACACCTAGGGTGGCTGAAAGAAAGATACAAGGCTGCCTTAGAAGACTCGAAGAATGGTCCCGTCTTACTGGCTTCATATTCTCTCCTCAGAAATCCACTTCAGTTCATTTCTGCAGAAAAATGCATTGCCCTCGCTTACACACCCTGTCCATGTCCGGAACTCCTATTGTATCAGCACCTTGCCTTCGCTTTCTAGGTCTCACTTTTGATGCAAGACTTTCATGGAGGGATCACATCACCCGACTTAGGTCGGAGTGCGATCGATCCCTGAGAATCCTCAAATGGGCTTCACATCCAAGATGGGGATCATCCATTCCCACCCTTTTACATCTATACAAGTCACTAATAAGATCTAAACTAGATTATGGCTGCGTTGCATATTCGTCTGCTCCTGCATCCTATATCAAGCAGTTGGACGTTGTTCAGAACTCTGCCATCAGACTCTCACTAGGCTCCTTCAGATCGAGTCCTACCACTAGCTTACACTGCCTTGCTGAGATAGAACCCCTAGAAGATTGGCGCCACTTTCTCCTCTTTAAATACGTATCTTCATTAAAGTTTAGACAAAACTTTCATCTGCGCGACAAATTCTTAATATATATGAATCTCAACAACACAGGAACACACAATCGAAACTGCGGCGCCAATCACCGTTTCGCTCGCCTATCTGCTAATTACGATTTACATCTTCCCAATTTCGAAGTGTTAGTCATTCCTCCGTCTCCACCCTGGCTCCTTACACAAGTAAATGTCGATTGCTCCCTACTTCGATATAACAAATATAATTACGCCCACTCCTCCATTAGATCCCTTTTCTCTGAGCGATTGAATAAATACCTAGACTATCAGATCGTTTACACTGACGGCTCTAAATCCACAGATGGGGTGGGGAGTGGCTTAGTTCACAATGACACTGAGCGATACTTCAGACTCCTTCCTTCTTGTTCAATTCTCACGGCCGAGTTGCATGCTATTAGGGAAGCCTTGAGGATTATCCAGAATTCCTCCTTTCCCCGATGGCTAATATGTTGTGACTCACTAGGAGCACTCCGGAGCTTGGAACATGACACTTCTCACATACCCTTGGTGTCAGGCATACTACTGGTCCTTCAAGAATTGCTCTCGCGACATGTTACTGTCGATTTCCTCTGGATCCCTAGCCACGTAGGCATCAAGGGAAACGAGCGCGCCGATGTTCTTGCAGTCCGGGGTTCCTCATCTGGCACTCCGATTCCCAAAACATTCTGCTACAAAGATATCTGCAGGGACATTTCGACAAAGGTTAGAGCCAAAATCCAATCTAATTGGGATCTGGGAGCCACAAACGGTAACAAATTGTGGACTGTAAAACGAGAATTCTTTTCTGGTTCGCTTTCCACCCTCTCCAACAGATCTGACTGCGTTAAATGGCACCGGCTGAGAATAGGTCACTGTCTTTTTTCTCATGGTCACCTGATGAACAGGGACGTTCCCCCGACGTGCCACAGATGCGATGTTCCAATCACAGTTAGACACATCCTCTTGGAGTGCGATGAACTAAACGCCCTCAGAGCCTCCCATCATCTCGGTGGGAATCTGGAGGAGATTCTGTCGGTAAACAATTTTGGACACCTGAAGAATTTCCTTAAATCCCTGAACCTTTTCTACAAGATTTGACACAATTCTCATACCATACTTGTCCCAACTAGTCATTAATTATACCTCTTTTATTTATTTATTTATTTTTATTTCTACACCGTCTTCTCAATATACAACTTTCTGTCTATACTATCCACACGTTTTATTCTATGTCTCGTCTATATACATATACCACTGTTTTATTTATACAACTATCTGTCATGTTTTGTTTGTTCTCAGCACGTTCGTCGATTCAAGCGTTCCATATACACTCGTATTATTCCAGTCAGTAGTTTTATATGATCATCCTCCACATCTGGTTCTTGTATGTTCCCTAACATACTTCTAACGAGAATGGCCGCGAAATGACCTTAGATGTCGGGTCGGCCTTACATCTGAATTCTCTCTCTCTCTCTGTTTTTTTATAGAAATCCCCAACCGCACTACGAAATTAGACTGCCGCAACAAAATTTTGTATAAAAAATCGTTACTTGTATAGTAAATTTAGAAGTATATGTTGGCCAGAAACTTAAAGAGTCATTTCCAACTCTCAAGTATCAAGCCAATATGCTAAATAAACTTTTGTGTTTTATTTTAGGAACTAACAGAAACGTAAGCTATTTTTTGGTTAGAGGGAAGCTTTAAAAACTAACACATAATAAATATACGAGTACCATAGAAAACTATATTTAAATAAAGAGTGTTCCACTAAGAATGTCAGAACCTTGAAACGTAATAGCGGTAGTACAGTTTGAAAGGTAAATGTCACTCAAACTCTGTATTCACTGCTGTGTTCAGTATATTCAATTCACCATGGAAAGATACACTTTCGTGAATTGAGGTCTAGAGCAGTTGGAAAGCGACCCCCACTTTGGAAATAAATAATTGTTTCGAATTAAACTCACTTCTGGCTTAATAGATTTATGAACTAACATAATTGCAGGATTTGGGCTACTGAAAATCCTCAATTGGTTTGGAGTTACTTCTTTACTCTAAAACAATTTGGCGCGATTTTTGGGCTGAAGAAGTAACAGAACCTTATTTTTTTTAAGATGTTAGAAATCGTGGTACTGTTAATGGTAAACATTATAGGAATATGCTAACAGAGTATGTTTGATCTGAACAAAGATACGTCGATATAAACAATGATTTACAACAAAATTTATGATTTACAGAAATAAATCCCTAACAATTCTTAGCCCTAAACGAAATATTTAGGCCGCCCTAGAAATATACCGCGCAATATGATGTGTGGAACCGTAATCGAAAATGTGGTTTCCAGAATGCCTACCTGCAGATCAAGTCGAGGGGAACATTTGAACATTATATTCAAAATATAAAATAACAATTACCGGATTACCACTTGTATTTGTCATTGACCCTCATTTTAAAGTTCTGATACTATTACTGGAGAACGTTTCATGTTGTCAAATATGTGACATTGAGGATGAACTTTAGCCAATGTACAATGTTTTGCACAACACAAGGAGATAACCCGTGGTCATTTTCTATGCTCTAATGAACACTATAAAAGTAAAAGCATATGTAATATTTTTTCTGCAATTATCAAAATTTTGCAATAAAAGACCCTAAAAGAAAACCTAGGTAACAAAGAAGGCCACTATTTCTAAAGGAAATTCAAATAAGAAGTTATTAGACAACAGAAATAAAAAAATATGGACTGTCCATGTTTACTAGAAACAAAAGGAAAAGGTTATTCTTTGTAAAATAGATTGAAAAACCCAGTATTGTTATTTAAATCGTAAGATACTTTGTATTTGTCGCATGTTAAAATTCGTATAAATTATTGAAATTGTTCCCAACGTTATTAACATATTTAAACATGAAACATTTCGAATGTTCAGAGATATTCAATTAAAATTTGGAAAATAATTTTTCAGCATTTTACTCTAATTTTTTTGTTTCCTGCGAGTATCCTTAGCGATCTTTACTGGTTGTAGCAATTCGGATTATTCGGAATAAGCACAGAGTGAAATAAAAATAAAATAAATAAAGAACATTTGAAGAAGTTTTCCTGGAAAGAGCTTTTTATCTATAGCTAAAAGGAGGGGCTACCGCTTTCTACGGGGAAGAGTTTTCCATCGTCTACTAGAACAGATAGAAAATATTTGTTCAGTTAACAAGAGTAAATTTTAGCCTAACTCAATCCTATAGTGTCCAGATTTTATTCAAATTCTAGCCAAAATTTACATCTGCAGTCCCATGTTGGTATGTCGTGACGATCAATTCGAAAGGCACATGCAGAAAAATGGGAATCGGTAAAACCTTGTGGAAGGATTTGTGGTGTCACTAAGCACTAAACCCCTTCTTTTGACCGTTGTCGCTTACAATAAAGGAAAGGAATTTAAAAAATAATTCTCTAATATATATTTATTATGATTATAACAGGGTTTAGTGTTTTGTGGTCCTGCGCCTTGACGGTCGAGTTGTGTTTGTAGGCCTTTTATTACCGATCTGTTACTACTGAAATGTGGAGGTATTTTAAATCGATGGTGGTATTAGTGCCTGAAAACTTGGTATATCAGGATGATTAATAATATCTACATTATATATACCTATACCTATAAATAAAATATTTTTTATTAAACCCTGTTTCTCCCAACCAAAATATCTCTTCATAAAGGTCGCTGGCTCGGAGTTAAATAATAAGATTTAAGCTAGACACAGTTCGTGATTGTTATTAAACTGTAATCTAGTTACAGTGGGCTGCCAAATTAGTAGGAACAGTACGCAATTTTTGAAAATTGTACGTTTAAAGAAATATTTAGACCAAAAATGTATTCCAATCTGCATTTTCACGTTGTTTTTATCGTTGATAATATTGGAAACATTTTTTTAAAATTTGCAACATTTACAACGTTTTTCATCTCTGAAAAATTAAGAGTAATTTTCCTTCAATTATAATAATCGTAAAAACGTGTGTTGGAAAACGTTGGTAAATAATTTTTAAGAGTTATATTTTAAAAGTTTTTGTCGAGAGAAAGGATTTGTCGACATGAGTAGTATAATTTTGTAAACCAAGTTATAACGATTTCCATATTGCTTTTTTTCCAGAATGGGAAAAGATCCTCTAAAAAAATGTACTGAGATTAAGACGCTACTACAAAATTTGGATAGATTACATTTAAACGGATAAAAAAAATTATACCTGCCATTGAAAGCAGTTTAGTTGTGAAAAAATGGAAGAAAACGGATCACTACATCTCGCGGTGGCCATAAAATTATGAACATCTGTCTATCAGCGTTTAGACTGCTCGGAGAAAAATTTCGTCCTGACTACCTTGCGGAAAGTGTGCAACACACATCAAGCGTAATGGTGTGGTCTGCTATATGCGAAAAATATACGAAGTATCTTTATACACTGTTGAAGAGACAATGAGGCAATATATAAAAACAAGTTGCTGAATGCTTTTTTTCTGATAGCGAGAAATATGTATGTATGCAGGATTTAGCCCGTGCCACAAATCTAGAAGTAATACATATATACATATATATATATATATATATATATATATATATATATATATATATATATATATATATATATATATATATATATATATATAGGGCCCAGTACGCTGAGCTCTGCAAAACTGCACAAAAAAAGTGCACAAAAGTTCAAAAAGTGTAACGTGCAGCTAGTGCAAAAAACTCTAGAAGAAAATAGGAGAATTAACAAGGCTAAACAGAAGCTGAGAAAGAAAATAACGCAAATTTATGCCTTAATGCGTGAGGGTGGCACAGTGTGTAGGGCGCGTACGGAAATGTTGGAGGTTGTTAGAAAATTTTATTCATAGTTATATGAAGATGAGATGTTATATGATGATTATTTATGGACATCCGGCCTAGTACCAGTTCCTCCCAACCTCATCGATTAAAGGACTTCAGTCTTTTCAATCACGTGTGCTTTGCACTATAGTAAACGCTCCCTGGTTTGTAAGGAATGGGCAGATCCACCAGGATACATATTCCAGAGCTTTAGATGTTCCTGTCCAGACTACTGGACAAATTCCTAGCGACGGCGCCCCTTTCGAATAATCCGCTAATGAGAACCACGGCAGCTTCATTGCCGGCCGTTGCCCCAGTGTGATCACTCACGTCGGTCACCACAATCCTGTCTAAAGAACGACAAATAAACCCTCCGGATAAATGACATTGTCGCGACATCCGGAAAAAATCAGAGAATACAAGTCAGAGCCATCGGGTCAACTTACCATCCAGGAAGAATAAGTAGGTCTTAGTGGAGGAAGTGACAAATGCTATAGAATCGATGAGAAACGGCAAGGCTCCTGGAACGGACAGGGGTAACTGTCGAAATACTAAAAGTTGGTGGTCTGACTTTACATAAAACACTGAAAAAATAAATTATACCCAAAATGCCTCCAAGAACAAAAATCTAACAAGTACCTGATTTATGGAAAATGAAATTTAACTAACTACAGTCCAACAAGCCTCCTATCAGTAATGTAAAAAGTTTTCACCAAGATAATATCTCAAAGAATATTAAGGAAGCTGAATGTCGCACAACCAAGTAAACAAGCAGTATTTAGAAGTGGATTCAGTACAATGGATCATATTCAAGTTGTACAGCAGGCCAACTGTATTTGGCTTTTATCGATTATGAAAAAACATTTGACTCCATCTCAAAGCAGGGCAGAATGGATGCATTGCTCATTATAGTGTTTAAGAGCAGACTCCCACTTTGCCTGAAAAGAAAAGTCTTCGATTAGTCTGTCCTGCTCGTTATGTCATACGGAAGTGAAACCTGGATACTCACATCGCAATCAATTTAAAAATTTCGGTTAGCCCAGAGGGGAACGGAGAGATGTATGCTTGGTATGATGTATTACAAGACGAGACAGAAAGCGCTATGCATGGATCAATGGAACAAAAGAAAGTGTGTGACATCATTAGAAGAGTGAAGCAATTGAAATGGGGATGGGCAGGCCATACAGTGACGCGATGGGACGACAGATAGACCAGGGTAATTCTGGAGTGGATAAAGGATTTTGTACCTACATTTCTCGTTGTATAAAAGCTGGGCGGCCACATCATCATAAAATTCCTCAATTTCCTCATCCCCATGGCTTATAATTGGTGCATAAGCTTGGACGATTTGAAGCCTAAACTTTTTATTCAGCTGAATGACGCATTGCGCTAGTCGTATATATATATATATATATATATATATATATATATATATATATATATATATATATATATATATATATATATTTACTAATACATTTCTTAGTGAAATTTACTTGTTTCATATATACAAAACGTTTCAAATTATTTTAGTGTAGTAGATCGGTCCACATTTCTTCTTGTTACTTTTCGCGTAATTGCTAGTAAGTTTTCGTGTTCCCAAGTATTACCCTCCATCTTCTTCTATCTGCGATTTGTTGTTTTCGCCTTTCTGTATTCATTGTTCTGGTCGTGGTCTGCTCTGTTCTGGTTTCCATATTATTTTCAGTATGTGTCAGTACTATCTTATTATTTGTGCTTTAATTTTTCTCCCTATGTTTTACTTTCCCAACAGTGTGTCAATCTGAAAATTCATCAGGATTCTAAACTCCACGTTTCCGACTTTCTTTGCTCAAATTATAGATCTTATTATTTTGCGTTCAAAATTATTTAGTTTGTCTTCTTCTTTTGCTGTGACTGTTGTAGATTCTGCGGCATATGTTACCATTAGATTTATTATTATCTTATATATTCCTTGTGCTCAATCTCTTGTGTTTCAGTTCATATCAGGGGCCGCCAACGTTTTCAATGTGTTGAGTTACTTTAATAATATTTAAATCGAAAGAGCTATCGAAACTTGTACAAAATGAAATCGTATGTCTGAAAATTTTTTTGATTATAAAGATTATGAGTACGACGTCTCAGGATTATTGCTTATAGTCGTGAGCTACCGACATTGTCCATCCGAGCTACCGGTAGCTCACGATCGAAGGGTTGGCAACCCCTGCTCTATATCCTTTCTAAATCGTTTATGTTAAGTACAATATTTTCCTACCAATTAAGGCTCCCAGGTATTTAAATGTTTTCACTTCCTCGAATTTTTAATCTCCGTATCCTCAATTTCTCAATGTTCTATTATTTATGTTGCAGTACATATATTTTGTTTTCTGCTCATTTATTTAGAACCCTGTTCTCTTAGACTTGCGGTCGATTTTTTCTATTTTGCGCTATTGTTTTCTATATTCTCCAGCAATTATTGCAAGATAATCCGCATATGCCACTATTTGTATTAATTGTTTATTAGGGCTCCTATATTTTCGATTTTTTTTATTCCTTTTTTTATATATATTAAGTGTTATTATGTATTAAGTATTATTATAAATAATAATGCCGATAACGCATTTTCTATTAACTCCGTTTTTGATTTTTATGTTATTCATCATTTTTTTGTACCGTGTATAGATTTTCTTCATATTCATTCATTGTCAGTCTTATCAATCTTCTGATCTTTCTGGATCTTCATTTTCCCAGCAGGATGTAGAACTGCCAATTATTAACAGTTTTACTACATTTTATAATTTACAATTGTTAAAAAAGTAGTATTTCAAGTAAGATATTTTAAGTTGGGTCCACACCAATAAAAATTTACATGTGGATTGAATTTACTGTGCGGCAAAAATATTTACGACGCCAAATTTCCACACACAGTCAATAAAAATTTATGTCGTGCGTGCTTTAGGCCCCGCCAACAAGCGTCAAAAATAAAAGTTGTTTACATTTTTCAGTGTTTATATTTATATTCTTATATTCCGAAGTTTATACTTTTCTGTTTTGGTACAATCACCTCATCCAATAAACCCTTCTCTTGCGATATTTTCCCTTTTCGTGATTTCGTGATAACTTCTTCATTATTATGAATGTAGCACACTTCTTTGATTACAATTAGTTACTGAATAAATAATAAATTTCAATATAGCCACGTCAGGTAGGCATCTTTAAGAAGCTAAAACAATAATTTCAACAGCATTTCCATACACAAATCCTGTACGTCACAAAATTCCTTTGACGTTTACGAGAAAACCGACAACAGATGGTTCGTGTGCGTGAAGAATAGGGGAAAATATTTATGTGTGACCTTGTATGTCAGAGCGTCTACATTGCCACGCACACACAACACATACAGCCCGCACAAATTTGTATTGATGTAGACGCAGCTTTAAATTAAACACTCTAATAAATTAAAACTATTTAATTAACTATAGTCCTCAGTATCGTTTCAATAATTTATTTTCTACAACGATAATCTAAATATGTTACCGTGTCCTTAATAATTTAGCAACTGACTGTACAATATCAATTACAAAAAAAGTTTAAAAATTAGAGGCGCATCAGCAACTAAGGCAATTTAGTGATTCAACATACATCACAACGTAGGCTCCGAACCAGGGTCATCGCTCCCTATCAGCATCCCTTTCATGCTATCAACCATTCATTTTTTATTTAATCGTATAGTCTTCCGAAAAACTTACAGATTGACAGAAGGACCAACGTAGAATATCTCTCCGGACTTGAGCCACTCTTACTTATTGGAATGTAATTCACGAGACTAGTCTTTCCTCAGACTGCTACTTTATCAAAATTATTTAGATATAGTAAAATAATAAACTCATTTCGAAGTAATTAAGGAAAGAAGATACATGAAGAATATCAGATAAATAATGTATTCAACGAAAAAAATTTATTTCGTGATGAAGGTCCCAGCGCTATCGCATTAGTAAAAAAGAGGCGCCACTGCTCGAGGGTTAACCAGATAGATTTATTAAATCTCAACCGTCGCTTTGTTTACTAATTCTATTAGCATATCAACCTTACCACCATTTAATTTTGAGTTAAAGTTTGTTGCAAATTAGTTAAAAATGTTTATGAATAATGAGCCTCTGATAAAATTCAAATCATATTCAGGGTTGTGAAGCAAGCAATAATTTCATAATTATTACTCTTTACGGTCATCATTACGAATTCCAGAAGCTCTTGTATATTACGAATGTTATCCGTCTGCTAATCATATTATAATCAAAGGATGATACAGTTTCGGTTTTGTGGTAAGACTACAAAGGTGACTAGTTCTATACTCCATACAATTTCAGAAAGTTCTTGATAGTATCCTCAGAATATTTTTTTTTCTTATAAAATTAAAATTGTATGTTCAATTGATTGAAAATATTAAATACAAATAAACGAAAACAGCAAAAAATAAACAAAATATAAAACAACATTTGAAAAATCTTTGTTGCAGAAAGAAATTCAGAGAAGCAAAAAAAGATCAAGAAAAAGTGATACCAAGTGTGGCGGTTAGTGATTCTTATTTTTTTTTCCCAAAAAAAAAACATTTATTTTAAGCGAAAGGTAAAGAATGGTTTATTCAAAGTATGGACTATCGCTAACTGCACATTTCTTCCATTTCTCTGGCAATTTGTGGATACCCTCCCAGAAAAACCGTACATCTTTTGAGGTGGTCCAGTCATTAAGCGTTTTTCGTCATCTTCGTAATTGTTGAAGTGTTTCATCGAAAGTGCGTGACACCCTTGCGTTTCGTTGTGTGTGATGGGGCGTTGTCATGGTGCAAAATCACTTTTCCGTGTTTTGTAGCCCATTCTTATCGTTTTTAGATCAATGCATGGCTCAAATTGATCATGGTACACGACACACTTCTGATCCCACTAAATGCATAGCATTGTCTTCTTTATAAAGCGATTCGATCTTGTTGACCTGGACGTTCTTTGTCTTTCAAGTGGATATCATCATTTTTGAATCATCTAAACTAATGTACCAAAACCAAACCAATCCCCCAAAACCAATTGTATTTTTAATTAAAATCCGTTGTATTCAAGGCACACTTTGTAAAATGCATATTTTTCAGCCATAGACAAAATGTGCAATGGAATATTCGAACACGAATATTTCGTTAACAGCGTAATATATCGATATTGACCAAGAGTACATTTTTTTACGTGGGAATTATATCTCTTCTCTATTTAGAAGTCAAAATATTCCCATATGCCCTCTAGAAACTAGGCTCAAACTAGTACCAAATTCGGATTTATCACCTTTGAAAACCCAATCACCCCGATTTTGAACCTGACATCTTCAACTGTTTTTAAATAATCTCTATTTTTCAAAAATGTACTTTCACTTTCAACACTCTTATCTTTCTAATGACTAACATTTGCTGACACATTTACTGACTAAATCAACTTCATCGCCACCACCATCACCATCTTATCATTCTTATCACCATCACATTTTGCTCTATGGAGGATAAGTTATGGAACATCCTGTATAGAGAAATAGATAAATAGTTTTCCAAATCTGGAAAAAGCAAGTAATGTAATAAAGTTA
Source organism: Cosmopolites sordidus (assembly GCA_031761425.1). NCBI lineage: Eukaryota > Metazoa > Arthropoda > Insecta > Coleoptera > Curculionidae > Cosmopolites > Cosmopolites sordidus. The sequence goes on from JARFXV010000799.1 coordinate 324,677, forward strand.
CTATCAACTTTTTGAAATATTTAAACATTGCTTTATTTTGGTGTTACCTTTTAATTAAAAAATAACTTTTAGATATTTTACAAGAAGTATTATTTAATTTATATGATGTAGAGAATGTCAATTTATACAATTTTAACAATAGTTCATGATAAAAATCAGTGCTTTAACATTTCTTTTAAAATCGATTTCATGCTAATAGTAATAGAAAGTAAAATTAAAAAGGTGAATTCTTTGCAGCATTCTTTGGCGAAAAGATAAAATATAATAAAAAAACAATTTAATAGTGTTCAAACCCTAAAGCATGTCACAATCCAAAAATTACTATCATTTTGATCGAAAATATATTTGTAGCGACGGCTGTACGGCTCGAATATTTTAATCATTGTTTCGGATATTTCTAGCTGTCCCAACTTCCAGAAGAGGTATATAAAGGCGAAAAGGGCAACTAGACGGTCACTGATTTTTTCTTCTCTCCAGTCAATTTCTTCAATAACTTTAGTGTCAGTTGTCAGCTCCTTCCTCAGTTAGCCTTACTGGTCACTGGCGCCCCCGAAAAGTTGATGCAGTTCAGAGTCTGGAGGCATGTGCGTGTGGTGCCAGTGGGATGATTGGATTTCAGCTCTGATACCGTAGTTCGACCGTTCGTTGTTTTTTTTTAGTAAGCAGATTGATATAAAGATGCGTCTCATGGAAAAGGACAACTTTTTAAAAATAGCTATTTCTAGTGTCACTTTATTTTTACAGGGATAAGCGTTCGAATGATACATCCTTCACTAACGTTCTGACAAAATTTCATAACATTCGGATGATTAGAAGCCAAGTTATCGCGCTAAAGTGTCAGTGGATTTATTCCATCGGTCAAAAAATAAACATCGACCAAAGAGCGACTATTAAGTTTTGTTTTAAACTTGGTAAAACATTCGCTGAAATGTGTCAATTAATGAAACAAGTGTATGTTGAGGATTGTTTATCCCGTGGCAGAGTCCACGAGTGATTTATACGATTCAAAGAAAGTCGTGTCTTGGTTACTCAAAGTAACATTTAAATTGTTCGTAAATTTATAAAAAATCAGCCAAAATCGTCATTGCGATAGATGGAAATGGAATTGAACATGTCCAAAGATTCAATTTATTTGACCGATCATTTGAGACTTCAAATAGTTTTTGGAAGGAAGAAAATTTACTGACGACCAAAAATTTCTTCGAATCCAACATCCTGAAGAGTCGAAAAAGGACAAAAATTTCAAGTACAGCTTACTTTACCTACTTACCTACTTACGTTACAAGTAATGAGACGTGGTGTTTCCAATATAATCCAGAAACCAAGCGTCAAAGTGCCAAATGAAAGCATCCGAATGAGCCAAATACGAAGAAAAGCAGTATCGAGAAGTCAAATATCAAGACAATGTTGATTTATTTCTACGATTTGGAGGGAATTGTGCACAAGCAGTTCATTCTACCTGTCGGACGATCATTGCTGTGTTTTATCTTGGTGTTATGAAGCATTTATTGTCGGGTATTTGTCGTGTGCAGCGGCAATACCGTCAACAAGGAAGCTGGTGCGTGTTGCACGATAATGCGCCGTCCCATCGCGATTTTTTCACCAAAAATGGCATTTTAACAATTAATCATTCATCATGCTCGCCTGATTGGCTCCCTGTGACTTCTACCTCTTCAAAACGCTTCATCTGAAAGGACAGCGTTATGCCGACATTGAAGCCATTCAAAAAGTGTCGACCGCCATCCTGAATGACATATCTTTGGCCAAGCTCAAAAATTAATTCATTAATTAATTCGTAAATCCACCTAATTGACCATGCAAAACATTATATTTACGCAAAAGGAGACAATTTTGAATAAAAATAATGATTTTTGCCGAAAAAATAAATATTTGTGTTTTTTTTTAAAGCCCTGTTTTCCGTGGGGCGTACATTGCCGGTCAACTTGCAGCCCCGAGAATTACCCATTTTGTCTACTTTGTTGTCCACTGGTCCACTATATCAGTCCGCCGTGTCTTGGCCATTAGAGCCTTAGACAGTAACCGAGATTGACCCGCCAATCATCAATCATCATCCGCCAACTGTCAGCCGCCCAACCCGATCAGTCTGTATAGTCCCCACCAGGACAATTACCCCTTCATTGAGGCCGTACCGAAAAACAGATGAGTACATATATTTAAGAATTCAATAGCTTCAGGAATTATGCGAGGTTTGTAGGAATATATAGGTGCGATTACTTTGGCCTTATCGAAATCTATTTTGTGACCTGTTTGGACATGATGTTCTGCTAGAGTTGAAGGGAGATCCGATTTTCAGACGGTAAGAGAAGGCTCGTGTATGCGATTTTGGATACGTCTATTGGTTCAGCCCATATATGAATGGGAGCAGCCAGGACAAGGAATCTCATAGACACCATGTAACTCTTGTGAAATATTATCTTTTACTGGTCTAAGAAAACTGGATATATTTCTTTCTGTTGTAAGTATCCAAAAAATCCATAAAACTGACATTTCTTTTCATCCAATTGTCAGCGCATATCGTTCACCAACTCACAAATTATTATTATTTTTGATTATATTGTTATTATTATTTAGCGAAAACTCTGCAGCCATTTGTTGAAAAATCAACGTCCTATATCAAAAATTCCTCTTATTTCATTGAGCTTCTTCAAAGGCACAGCATATCTGAAAGGGGCATTCTAGTTAGTTTCGATATTGCCTCGTTATTTACAAGCATCCCCTTTCCAGAAACTCTAGACATTCTAAAAAACAAACACCACATATCAACGGATATTCTTAGTGTTATTCAACATTGCATGTCGAATATATATTTCACCTTTAAACATAAATTCTTTAAACAGATTCGTGGAGCTCCTATGGGCTCCTCTTTTTCCGGTCATCGCCAATATTTTTATGGAACAGTTAAAACCTATTTGTTAGTTCAGATATGTGTATCATCTTCGTCATCTGGCCACATGAAATACAATCTTAAAATCTATTCCTTTCGCATTTGAACAGTATACATCCAAAGGTCCAATTTACAATGGAAAGTGAAAACAATTCTGCCCTCCCTTTTCTTGACACTCTAATATCAAAAAGGCCAGACCAAAGCTTCTCCTATTCAGTTTATCATAAAGGTTCCCACACAAACCGTTATCTAAATACGAACTTATCATCATCCATCCCAATTAAATTCAGTTGTCAAAACTTTAGTACTAGATCTCTAAGATTTTCGGACAAGGAATATAAGCAAACATAACTTAATTTCCTAGAAACAACACTAATTCAAAACGGCTATGACATGCATAAAATAAAAAGGCATATTCAAAAATTCATCCAAAATTCTTCTGTCATACATCAAGGGAGTTGCCGATAAAATTTGCTACGTATTCAGATCCGGTAATATCGAAACGAAACTTACTACAGAAAGAAATATATCCTTACACCAGTGAAAGATAATATTCCACAAATCACATGGTGTCTATGAGATTACTTGTTCTGGCTGTTCTCAATCATATATCGGCCAAACCAACAGATGTATCCAAAATCGCATATACGCGCATTCTCTCGACGGCCGAAAACCGGATCTCAACTCTAGCAGAACATCATATCCAAATGGGTCACACAATAAATTTTCACAAGGCCAAAGTAATCGCACCTGTATATTTTTACAAACACCGCATAATTCGTAAAGCCATTAAAATTGAAAAATGCCCAGACTGCTTAAACAAGAGGGACGACGGTCTTAGAGTTCCAAATACATGAAAACCGATTATTTCCAAATTGCCTATCCGAAATCTTTCCAATAAAACCTTTACCTCCCGTCTCACCCCCCACCCTTCAACCGAACGCTCCGCCAGCAACCTTACCTATTAATGCAGAGGTCGCGCCGATCAAGTTCATTGTGAACTCTGAGGAGTAGGCAGATTGAGGCCTCGGAGTAAACGCGGTTCTACCCGAGAACCTAGTAATTCTAATATTAATACTAATTAAGTATATATATATATATATATATATATATATATATATATATATATATATATATATATATATATATATATATATATATATATAATAGGGGGTTATAATAAGAGCGCAAGATTTGAATTGCGCGCCATTTTGGTTGTCATGTTTCAATAAGCCAAGAATTGCGACAGGTCGATAAGAGACAGATAGGAGTTAATAAACATGCAGAGCTACACGAAACAGCAACGCGTCCTTATTCTTAAACATTACAATCAAAATGGCGAAAGTTTGGTTGCTACGATTCGTAGCGAATTCTCGCGATTCGTAGTGTGTCCGATTTTCGGTAGAAATAATGTTCCAAATTTATACATTATAAAACAATACTCGAAAAATTCGAATGTACTGCTTCAGTTATTGAAGTGAAAGACACAACACGAGCTTGTAGTGGTCATTCAGAACAAAACATCAAGTCAGTTCGTGAGAGTGAGGCCGAGAGTCCAGGGTCCTCGACTCGTTATTGCGCACAGGAAATGGACATTTCAACGCTACTCTTCACCGTATTCTCACTAAAGATTTCCATCTCCATGCTTAGCAACGAAGTCCATTTAACTCAACAACGTCTACCACACCATGCAAAGCGAAGAGAGTTCACCAATTGGATAATTGGACAAAAATAAGTAAATGTCGATTTTGTGGACAAATTCATCTTCAGCGACGGTGCCCATTTTCACCTCGATGGCTTCGTTACTAGGTAGGCACAATTGCCGCATTTGGGGCTCAGAAAATCCACGAATGATTGAAAACAAATGCATCCCCAACGTGTCACTGGTTGAAGCGCATTATGGTCTAGATGAATTATTGGACCATTTTTCTTTGAAACGAAGCAGGTAATGCATTAACGGCAAATGGCGAATGTTATCGTGACATGATAACCCAGTTCTTTATATCTCAATTGAAAGATAGTGCTCCTGAAAACATGTGGTTTCAGCACGACCGTGCCACTTGTCATATCGATCGTGAAATATTGACGGTCTGACATGAGTATTTTCCTGATAGTGTCATCTTCCGTTTTGATGACCACAATTGGCCGCCACGATCTTGCGATTTAACACCTATGGGCTTTTTTGTTGTGGGGTTACCACCAAAGCCGTGGGGGTTCCATACATAATTTCCAAATGTCTTGCTACACAACACGAATTCACTACAAATACTTTGCTACAGAAAACCATGTTTTATTTAAAAAAATTACATTTTGCGCTCTTATTTTAACACCCTTTATAACTATTATATTCATTTTAATGACTCGCAAAAAATTTAACCAATAGTGATGAAATTAACTTACAGAATCTCGTTCGATGTCTCATTTGCCGACGTTGTTGGTATCCAGCAATAACATTGTCCAATTTCGGAACAAAATTAGAAGCAAATTGGTCAAGGATGAATAAAGAGTCTCTTGATTAAATGCAAATTCTGTCCGGGGTCGTCACGAAATCTATATTTAGTTGTTATGATCGTTATTATTACGGACCACACTAATTCTACAAAATTTGATTTATCATACTCATTATACGCTAACTAATCATATTGTGGCTGATGAAAAACACATTCCCAATTTTGTGGCAAAGTTGCAAAGATAATCGCAATTTCAAGGTAATGCATAATAATATAAAAATTAAATTTATTGTAGAGTATATATTTTGAAATAACACATGTATATAATAAATATGTTTTGCATATGTATACGTGTAAATATCTTAGAGACCTGAGAGTAAACTGTAAATTAAAACAAATAATCAAATTAACACAACCGAGAACAGAAACTAAAGTTAAAATAAATTATATTGCATTTGAAAAATTCGAAATATAAGGAACTTAGAAATGGGACCCACTTGCTTCGATTTTGTGTATCTATGTATATATGTCTCTTCGATGTGTATGTATATATATATACACACACACACACACCCGTGCTCTAACTTGGTGTTTTACCATTTCTTCATCCGCCACTTAAAGCGCCAGCAAGCGTCTCCAAAGACCGGTTTCTGGCCTCAAGTCGGGCTCAGTTGGTCTCAAACTGAACGCTTGGAGAGCGGATAAAGAAACCACTAAAGTCATTACCATATATTATAAATCGCTTATGTCGAATGGTGGCTGCAATCAGATGCAGCTCATACCATCCTGCGATAAATGGCCGCAACAGTCAGACTGTGCGAAATCGTTCGTGGCCCGTCTAACCGTGGGTAAGTACCAGTTATGTAAGAAAGATAGCGTAGTGGATTCGTGGAGAAAATAATTATACAGGAAAAAATTTCATCCGTGCTCCACATTGGCGCTTTGCCAGTCCAGGAATAGACATAAAATGAGAAGGTAAGAGAACTCGAGTATGTGGAAGTTGCTCAAGCGATTAAAAAAATCAAAATCCGCGGGATGATATGAAATGTGCGCAGAACTAATTAAACATGAAGGGAAAGAACTACATCAAAAAATTTACCAAGTTATTTTACGGATATGGCGCATATAAGAACGCATACCTGATGAATTGAGAACAGGCATTATAATGCCGATACCAAAAAAGAGTGAATTGATACTACGCAAAAACTATAGACGAATTACACTGTTGAACGCTGCCTACAATGTACTTACAAACATAATAAAAGATCAACTGGAGAAATGCACAACAAATCCTATAGGAAATTATCAATGCAGTTTCAGAAAATTAAAATGATATCGATATTACAAGAAATCAGGGAGAAGATATATGAATACAATATGTAGCACATATAGTTTTCGTGCAGAATTTTTTTTAGAAAGTTTTCGTAATAAAAATAATTGACCGCAGCTCTAAGAAAAAAGGGCTGGAAATAAATGAGCAAAAAATAAGGTATATGTATGGAGAAAAGATCGAATATTGAAATATTTGGAGTGGGAAAGATATAAATTCGAAGCAGTGAAAACATTTAAATACTTGGAAGTCATAATATATAGAAGGATTGAGGGGTTTGTTATAGAAGAAAATATACATAAAGGATATAGAGCATTACATAGTAACAAAAAATTACTGAAATCAAGAGATTGAGTAGAAGGAATATATTAGGAATATACAAAACAAGTTGTTAAGAGGGAAAAATATAGTGAGAATAATTAAAGAGCAAAGAATAAGATTGTACGGACATGTAATGAGAAGAGACAGAAATACGCCAATTGGAGAAATACCAACATGGAAGCCAGCAAAAAAACAGATCGAAAGAGAGACCCAGGGTCAGATGGAGGCAGCAGGTGGAAGAAAATATAAATGCAGAAGAGAACGAGATCGAGGAAAATAATTGAAAAGGCGAAAATTTGCCAACAATTATGTGAAGGGAAACTAGAAGAAATTTGGGCCTTTCGGCCACAGTAAAAGGATTTGAAGAGTTCCTTATATATGGAACAGCTACAATTTCACTATGAAATGTATTAGCTTATAATAAATAATATCTATTTATAGAGTTCACAAATCCAAAAACAAAGTAAAATTATTTTTCCCGTCAGAAGGCGACAAATTTGTTAAAACTTCGGCAGAGTCGGATTCGGATGCATCTTTGACAATTTCAGCATAACTTTTGCTCTTTGCTTTGAAGAATCACTTCTTGAACTGCAATCTTATCAATTTAGGTAACACAAGACGCTTTAGGCTTTTTCATCTTACTGAAGAGACCCCAATAGGTCGAAAGCACACCGAAACACTGTGAATATTTCCAGTCTAAGAAACAAAATGCTGCTAATATAACTAATCTTAAGGTAAGCCTATCTAAAGATGGAGGCAAAATTTGCTACGCCCTTCCGGTTTCACAAACTTAAATTTATCTTGACTAATGAGGCGAACCAAAGCCGAAAAAAGTATCAAAACATGACTGCTCTTTTAAGTCTGAAATTTCGATCCAAGGACTCTACTATCACCAATAATAAACGGCCCTACTTTCGGTGTGCTTTCGAACTATTGGGGTCAATTAGGTGAAGAACCCTAAGAGCGTGTTGTTTTATAAGTGACGAGTTAAAAATGAATTATATATATAAAAATAATATATAAAAATTGTCTTATAATAGTAGAAAAGAGCATGGATTTGAAGAGATAGGCAGTTTCGAATATATGGAGTTGTATTTATAGAAGTAGAAGAAAGGAGTATAGAATATGGGTTTGAGGAGATGGGCAATATATGGAGTTGTATTTATAAGAAAACCAGTGGTAAATATTAAAACAAAAGTAAGGTGATCACTGCGAATAAATATGTAGGAGCACTTAATACAATATTAACCAACAAGAATACTTCTACAATAGCAAAAACAAGAACATGCACAAGACTTGGAAGACGACTAATTTTATATGCCTATAAAAACACGAATAGTAAATTCGACAGATCAAACGCTGATTGAAGTATGAGAAAACAACTACTCAGGGAAATATTTGGAAGAAGGAACGTTGACAATATAAGAATTAGAAGTACTAATAAGGAACCTGCACAATGGTACAGGCAAATCAGGTGTTAAAAGAACTGTAACCTGGTTAAAACAGATAGAAAGAGAGACTGAAACAAAAATATACTCTATCCATACTGCTAATGACAAGCATTAATAATTGGAGACAGAACGACGGCCGAAACAAAGTGAAAGGAAGAAGTAGAGATCATCATAGAGTCGACGAAAATAAAACGGCAAAAAATGAGGCGATATAAAGTAGAGGGATATAGACAGAATGAAAATCAATGAATGGAGGCAGGGAGAAGGTTTAGTTTTATGTAAATTATATAGACCATTAAAAGCCATTTTGCTTGAGTAACGTAGTATATAAATTTCGAAATTAAATTGAAGTGATAGCAATAAAAAAAATTTAAATATTTAAGAAACTTTCTGTTCTAAAAATTGTCAATATAATAATCATAACATATAATAATCGTTCACATCAATCGTAAAGGTTTACTAGAGATATCCACATAATCACCCATATGATATAAAACACAAAAATGGATACTTTATTCTTCATTTCTTTCTTTTTTATGATTTTACACTTTCAGGTGGTTCAATAACTCAAAACGTTATTTGAGAAAATGCCACGAGATGAAAGTAAATACGATATGGTCTACAGGAAAAAACATTTTCGAAAACTGAAAAGGTGCCGGAGGCAGATATCTCTCGACTTTCTTTACGATACTCTTTAGTATATGTAATATCACTGTGGCCTGCAGAGCAGTTCATGTTTGTGTGTCCATGATTAAAAAGCAATAGCCATTTAGGCGTTACTTCAACATGGGACGTTATGGTGAGATGCCCGCCGTCACACTATTCCCAGATGAATAGCATTCAAACGAATGGTTCCTTAATGTAAACATAGCCATCTGATTATTCTCGAGCGGTGCGTATGCCGCAAAAGTTCCATTAGCTTTGCAAAGTAGGCACTATATGTTTTTTTTTCTCCTTTATTTGGGTTTTTCGCCACTGTCTAAAACTCAAAAAATATCAAAAATACCTGTTCTTATTTAAAGAAAGAATCACTGGGTAAAAACAAAAAACCAAACGGAGACACATTTCTCAGTGATTCTTTTTGTAATAAATTTGCCTAACAAACAATATTTTTAAAGATATAAAACGATACTTACATTGACAACAATAAGTATCGTTGACATACAAAAAATATATTTACTTTCACTCGATACTTTATATATTACAAATTAATATAATTTATTTTTTAGTTTACTTACTCTCCGAAACCCTCCGAAACGTTAACGTTAAAAGTTTGTAAAATATTTTTATAACATTTTTATATCTTTAAAATTTTGTTCGTTAGGCAAATTTATTACAAAAAAGAATCACTGAGAAATTTGTCTCCGTTTGGTTTTTTGTTTTTACCCAGTGATTCTTTCTTTAAATAAGAACAGGTACTTTTGATATTTTTTGAGTTTTAGACAGTGACGAAAAACCCAAATAAAGGAGAAAAAAATATATGAACACGCCACAATCATTCAGACATTACTTAGGCACTATATGAACTGAAGACCGCTGTACGTGATCAAATTGAAGAAATCGATGAAGAAGTTTTGGGCGGAGTGTAGGCAAACTTTTGATGATGGCTCCAAATGTGTTTTCGGGAAAATGACCATCACCTGAATGTCATTATCTTCTGCATCGGGATATTAAAAATGGCATGTTACAAATTATTTTTATGTTAATATCTTTTTAGAAAAAAATTAAGGAATCACGCTTCTTTAAAAAATATTCGGTTCCGATGAATCACATTGATATTTTTATCTGAAATATATATATTTTTTTCAGATAACGCTTTCTAACTGAATTCCCAAATGTAAACCAGTTCCTATATTCAATTTGAATATAGATGAATGATATATGACAAAAAAAATGTTATGCTAAACAAACGCATCATATTTTCTCTGACCGGACGCGATAGTCAAGTAAGTTAATCACACGCTTGGGAGGTAGTAGGCAAACTTTTGAGAATGGCTCCAAATGTGTTTTCAAGAAAATTACCATCACTTGAATGTCACTATCCTCTGCATCTGGATATTTAAAATGGCATGTTACACTTCATTTTTATGTTAATATCTTTTTAGAAAAAATTAAGGAATCACGCTTCTTTAAAAAATATTCGGTTCCTATGAACCACATTGATATTTTTATTTAAATATATATATATATATATATATATATATATATATATATATATATATATATATATATATATATATATATATATATATATATATATTCCCAGTATACCTCGCCTAAGGTACTGGACGGGTCACGGGTGGTGGATAGTGAAAGTTCCATTAGATATTAATGGACAGCTGCGAATATCTCAAAATAAGCAGCCCCGAACCAAGGCAAAAAAAAACTAAATCCACTTAGCGTCTGATTTGTATCAAGCGGTTGAGTGGTCAGCGTCTGTTCACCAGTGGTGCGGCTGATATTTAAATTCTGGAACTAACCCCTCCAGTCTTAACCTCTGAACCGTCATGGTTCAAACAATTAATTCAAAGTACAAGATGAAGCGTTCTAGTAATTACAAAATTACCCCAGGAGGTAGACAATCCTCTGCCAGCTTTGCTGCTGGTACAACCGGACTTTCGGATTCTGGGGCGTCCGGGCTTAAACGCAAAATCTTTCAGAGGGAGTCGGAGACCTCTGGCCAACGTCTGAAACCGAAAACAAAAACTTTCTTTGGAACGGTAAATATCAATTCTCTCCTGCGTCGAGGGAAAACTACACGAATTGGGGCGAACATTGAATCAGCAAAAAATCCTAATTTTAGCTTTGCAAGAAACCAGATGGACAGATCCAGATTATCAACACCTTGGAATTCGGCAACTACAGACTTTTTAAAAGTAAAACTGACAAAAGAATACTCAAAAATACACCACATCTCGGTGTTGCTTTCGCTACCTCAAGAAACATTCTTGGTTCTATAACTAATGTCCAGCCAGTAAATAATCGACTTATGACACTATCCCTCAAGTGTGCTAACAAAAACTATACATTCATCAATGCACACCTCCCACTTAACGAAGAAAATAAATCTAATCCTGAAAAAGTAAATAAGTCCTGGGAAATTCTGGAAAAGACTCTAAAATTCCCTCTAACCATGTAAAAATGCTATTGGGTGATTTCAACGCCCAACTAGGGAAAGAAAAAAAGTACAGGAAAACAGTCGGCAGTTTTTCCGCTCATAAATGGACTAACCATAATGGTAGAAGATTGGTTGAACTATGTTCGCAGTTTAATCTAAAAATAATGTTAACACATTTTAAGAAGAAAATAACAACACAAAAGACCTGGAGGTGCCCAAACACGTACATAGGTGAATTTCAAATTGACCATGTTGCCATTTCGTACCCCAATTATAAAGAGATTTTGAATGTTCAAGTCAGGAAAGGACCTAACATAGACACGGATCACTACTTGACTAGAATCAAACTTAGCTTAAAACCTCGAAAACTTATTCAAAAGAGACTACTAATACCAAAGTTCGACCCAACGAAAATAAAACCAGCCCTAACAGAAGAACTTGATAAATAACCAGCACAGAACTGGCAAGAATTGAAACAAAAAATTATTAAAACAGCCTTAAAGTTGGTCCCTTTACAAAAACATCCATGGTGGGATGAAGTTTGCGAGCAAGCAGTATTAAGCCGAAGTAAAGCATTCAAAGATTGGAGCAGTCAAAAAACAATAATAAACTATAACATCTTTTTGGAAGTAAGAAAAGAAATATCGAAGCTAATTAGACAAACTAAAAGAAAATATGAAAACAATCAACTTAATGAAATAGAAAAAGATTTCCAAGAAAATAACACCCGAAACTTTTACAAAACATTTAAAACTAAATTAACAGGCTATCAACCCCAAAGTCTTTGCTTCCAAAAGGAAAAGGGACAATTAGCTCTAAATAACCAAGACAATTGCAAAGAACCTGCGAAATATTTTGAACAAATACTAAACTGTCCTGAGCCTTTAAACAAATTACCAACACTAAACCCTAAACAAACAAACCCAGATTCATTACCACCGAATGAAGATGAAATAATTAGGCAAATCAAGCGGCTTAAAAATAACAAAGCTTCTGGTGAAGATGGAATCACTGCTGAACTTTTGAAATCCGCTGGTCCAGGTACAATCAAGAAAATAACCAAAATTCTACAAGAAGTTTGGCGAACCGAACGGATTCCAGAAGATTGGAAAGATGCTTTAATCCATCCACTACACAAGAAAAGAGATAGAACGGATGTAAACAACTATAGAGGGATATCTCTTCTCCCAGTTTGTTACCAGATTGTATCTCAATGTCTACTATACAGAGCACAGGGACAGTTAGAACCTAATATTGGTGAATATCAAGCAGGTTTTCGACCGGGCAGATCCTGCCCTGAATAGATCCTGAATCCAAAGTCGATCCTAAGACATCAAAAACTGTATAATAAAAATCTCGTCTGTACATTTGTGGATTTCAAAAAAGCATATGATTCTATAGACAAGGACTAGATCTGAAAACGCTGGCAATTATTAAAGCAACATTAACTAACACAAGGTCAAAAGTTAAATTCATGGGTGACATCTCAGAGCCCTTCGAAATTAAAACTGGAGTGAGACAAGGGGATGGACTCTCGCAACTCTTGTTTAACTGTGTTCTAGAAAAAGTAATACAGGAGTGGCGTGAAAAAAAGTCGGCCCTGAATATTGACCAGCCCATTAAACTGGGGAGAACCAACATCAAAATTGATTGTCTGGCGTTTGCTGATGATCTAGCAATTTTGGCTCAAGATGGCACAGAAACAGATTGAAATCCTAAAAGAAACAGCAGAAAAGGTAGGACTCCAAATTTCCTCTGAAAAGACACAATACATGACCTGCAACAGACTAAGAACACCATTTCTAAAAACAAAATATGGTAACATCAGACGAGTGTCTCAATTCAAATATTTGGGTGAAATAATCATGGAAAATGGGTTGGAAAAAGGGGCCAATAAGGGTAGATGTCAAAAAATGGAAACGGCATTGAGACTTACACAAAATATTTATAACAAAAAATGCCTATCTAAAAACACAAAACTGAGACATTACAACACATTTATTAAGCCAGTATGTCTATATGGGGCAGAAACGCTCATTTTGAATAGAAAGAGAGACATCGAGGACATTGAAAAGAAGGAAAGAAAAATCATAAGAAAAATCCTAGGTCCCAAACAAATAATACAACATACCGACTTCGAGAAAACCAAGAAATCAAACAAAACACAGATATACATAGCGATATGAGAAAAAGAAGACTTAAGTTTTACGGACACATAAAACGGATGAATCCCAATAGGCTAACTAGACAAATTATCGAATTTTATGAAAATAGGAGTAGAGCTAAAGTAGAAATAATTAAATGAATTGCTGCAATTAAAGAGGCCCTAAGATCAGCAAATATTACACAAAGTGAAATTCAGGATAGAGGCTGTTTCAGACACAAGGTTGACGTTTGGAAGGTTGACCAGAGAGAAAAATGTAGGAAGAATGAAAGCTCATAGCAAAAGAATGAAATTAGTATGGGCGCAAAAGAAGGCTAACAACAACAAACGCCTCTAATTGTACTTCGCGTGGTCCACCCGGTCCCATACGTGAATAATAATAATATATTTTTTCAGAAAACGCTATCATAAAAAAAATATGTTATGAGTTATATAGAGAATAATACCTTATCGTGGAATGTTAAATGCTGATAATGCATATTTAGTTAAATACCAATGTTTTTCAGTAAACCGATAAAATTTTTGTGCATTCCTCGCAATCCAAACAGGACTATAAATACAGAGGACCATGAGACATAATCAGAATTCAACTATTAGCTGTCACGCGAAAGTCAGTTGCTAGTGTTCGAGTCCAGTGTACCAGTGCCTCCCAGAGTTAAGTCTCCGTTACCCATTACAAAGACAAGTGCGTTACGATTCAAGGCGTCCACTATTGTCAGTTGACCATAATGGTTGAAGATGTTTAAAGACTCAGGAAGACCACACGAAGACACCTTTCGTTGTTTTGTTAGAAGCTACTTTTATTTTGTAACAGTTATTTTTTCATCAAGTAGAATTTACTGTACATTTATAAATAAATTAGTTTTTAAAAACGGAACAATAAATTGTAAAACTTTAATTGGCGCAGTCGGTAGGATATCCTCGAGAACGACTTCGCATCGATTGTAAAACTTTAATTGGCGCAGTCGTTCGGATCTCGGAAGCTTCAAGATTTCATTGGCCAGAATCCAGAAGATCTCACCTGAAGAAAGAAGAAAGAATTTCATAGGTAGAATCTGCAGGATCTCACCTGAAGACGAAGTTTCAAACTTCAGTTTCAACTGTTCATCCGAGGATCAAGCTCAGTACTCTGAAAAGCTTCTAAACGTAAGTGTTGAGTATCTTTCCCTTACATTTTACATATTTTACAAATTTTACATATATTGCATATATTACCTATTTTATCATTTAAATATTGAATAATTGATATAAAATTGATATAAAATTGATATAAAATTGATATAAAATTGATATAAAATTGATATAAAATTGATATAAAATTGATATAAAATTGATATAAGATTGATATAAAATTGATATAAAATTGATATAAAATTGATATAAAATTGATATAAAATTGATATAAAATTGATATAAAATTGATATAAAATTGATATAAAATTGATATAAAATTGATATAAAATTGACATAAAATTGATATAACATTGATATAACATTGATATAAAATTGATATAAAATTGATATAAAATTGATATAAAATTGACATAAAATTGATATAAAATTGATATAAAATTGATGTAAAATTGATATAAAATTGATATAAAATTGATATAAAATTGAAATAAAAATGATAAAAATTGATATAAAATTGATATAAAATTGATATAACATTGATATAAATTTCGTAAAATCGCTAGAGAATATTGTTTTAGAGTCAAACAGGGAACTAAAAATTATTATAGAAAGTAAAGAAAATTTAATAAATACATTCGATATGGCTACTATCAGTCAAGCTAAGGAAATTGCTTTACGCTAAGACAATTCACAGGCAAATCAGAGCATTTGGAATCTTTCATAAATTCAGTCGATAAATTTTATAATCGTTACGGTTTAACCACGGACAATTGTTTATCTGAATTTGTTTCGGACAATTAGTTCGGGACAATTTAATAATAACTATTACGAAAGAAGTCAAAATAATAATTTTCATAAAAATAAAAAATCTACAATTAATCAAGATCAAAATTTTCTAGAAGATGCCTCAGACGAAGAAATGTCATAGACTTAAATAACTCATTACCAAATTCTTTACCGTATATCGAATTATTTGACCCACCTATGAAGTTGTTAATTGATACAGGATGTCATATGACAATTGTCAGACCTTATATAATAAAAAATTTATATCCAGAGGAAATTTACAAACCAAATACTCGTATATTAACATGTACAGGAAACAATTTAGCTCAATTTAAAGCTCGCGTTCTTTTATTAAAAGATATTTCAATTGACAGAGATTTTGAAGTAGTATTATATAATTTTCACGAATATTTTGATGGAATTTTAGGACTAAGAGATTTACAAATTTTGAATTTAAATTACATATATTTTCGTGACCGTTTAGTATTATTATTATTATTTTGCATCTAATATCATTCCACATAAAAAATTCTAATATCATTCCACATTAAAAAAGGTGGAAGAATTGTTAAATATGTCATTTAAAAATTTTATAAAAAACTGACACATTACTTAAAAAATTAATTGTTTAATTGATATTGGTAGGTTTTTAAATGTAAGTTGGTATTTTTTTTTATATATCTAAAAGTAATTTTTATTTTAGAAATATTCTGATGATGGTTCGTTGTAGAATCGAAACATAAATAAAACAATAAAAAATTAAAACTTATTTACACTGACCGAAAATCCCAATAAATGAAAAAATAATTTGAATTTAAATATTGATTTAGTAAATAACGTTCTTTATAATGATGAGATCACTATACCATTATATTATCGAGAAGATTTTTCTACGCAGAAAGTTGAAATACCTGCAAAAACTTCGATATTAAAAGAAAATTTTATTGGACATGAAGATTGTGATAAAATAATACCAGAATTAGAAGCAGCAAATGGCAACATAACAATACCAACTTCAATTTTACCTATTAGAAAGTGATATGTTAAGTTGGAATTTCAAAATAATTCAAATCATACTGGAATGTTAATACTTAACGAATACTTTTTGGAGTCAGAAGCGGAAATATATATACCAGAACAATTTGAATGTCACTATACAGAACAATTATTACGAAATAACCAAAATAAAATTAATGGACAAAATAATAAATTTGATTTTGGTAAAATTAGATCTAAAAAAACTAATCTAATCATTTAAATTTCGAAGAAAAACAATTACTTATTAACTACAAAAATATATTATATAATCCTGAAGAAAATTTATCATTCACTAATAAAGTAAAGCATAGTATTAGAATTAAAGATGAGATACCAGTTTTAATTAGTTTTTAAAAACGGGACAACGAATTGTAAAACTTTAATTTATGCTAAACAAACGCATCATATTTTTTCTGACCGGATGCGGTAGTCAAGTGAGTTAGTCACACGCCTAATAAATAAGAGTATTTTATTGATGCTTATCTTCTTAAAGAATTAATTTCCTCCTAATGGATCGTACTTCAGTAGTCAAAAAAATAAGAATATGCTAATTTTATGCACATTATCGCGTACCAATTCTGATAAAATATGTACTTATTTTGTTGATACAACAAAAGTTAGGCCATTTCGCACTGTATTAAAGTAAATATGAGCCTCTCTAGATACTGCACAGCTGAAGAAAGGCGTTTAATTTTGCAATTGAGAATCCAAACCAAATTTTATGATGAAAGTCAAACGGCCAAAACCGAGGCAATAAATACAAAATAGAGGGATATAGATAGATGAAGAATGAAAATCAATGGATGGAGAGAGAAGGTTTAGTTGTACGTTAATTATATAGTGTACTCAAAACCATTTTGCTTGAGTATCGTAGTATAGGGTGATTTTATAGTACGTCCGAAATTCAAATAGAACCACAACCAAATTAAATGCCTAGAAACTATTTATTTTATGTGAAATAACGCTGCGATATTTTTGACAAAGCGCATTCTGTCAATATAATTTCCGATAACTTTTTCAAACAATTGGGATCTAATTTCTGCAATTGTCTGAGTAATATTGGCTCCTAAGACATCAATAATTGCTGGTTTATCGGTTAAAAATTTTATATAACCCCAAAGAAAATAACCTAAAGGCCTTTAACCACATGTATTTGATTGTCAATTAACAGGTCCGTTCCTCGAAATAATTTTCTCACCGAACTGTTCCATCAATAAATCGATTGTTGCGTTGGCTATATGACATGCAGAGCTATCTCGTTGGAAACACATCTCCTCCAGATCAATACCATGCACTTTCGGAATTAAATAATCCACGTAATCGAACAACAAAGTCAAAAAATTTGGGTCTGCACCAACACTGCCAGCAACAGCGAAGAATTTTCTTTCAGAACGCACATTTTTTTGTCTTGTTTTAGTTTTAATATTAAGTAGCATGACATACATTTGGAATTTGTCGATAATTCGGCGAATAGATCACGAACTGCTTCTCTATAAGTTTGGCACACAGAATAGTACATTTATTTGATAATAAATTTCGACAATTTGTAAGCGTTATTCTGATGTTGAACCTTACGTTACGACTTCCGCGCAAACTCACAGCTCATTTGACAGCGACCCTTTATATAGATGTGTCTATGACCACCAATACATTTCGAAATTAAATTGTGGTGATAGCAATAAAATAAATTAATATATTTAAAATACTTAAATGTCTGCAAAATAAAATAGCATTTGTTAGCAATGCAATTAAAAGGCTACCATGTGTAATTGCTAGAATCAGAAAAGAAAAGCTGTGCAAGGAAAACGAGTAAAGGAAAATGGATAATCATATTGTACGCGAGGTTTTGAAAGATCCTTTTGCTACATCTATCGTTATAAAAAAATGTTGACCTAAGTATCAGCAACAGAACACACAACACGACTTTTACAGCAGAGGAACTTATATAGTAGAGTAGCCAGAAAAGTTCAGTTTGTAAGTAAATAGAATATAAAACAGCCGTTAAAATTTGCAAAAATAAATTGTAGCGAAGATTTTCAACGTAATTGGACAAATATTCTTTTTAGCGATGAAACCAGAATTCATTTATTTGGATCTAATGGCCAATTGTATATTATGTGTGAGGATGTATTAATGAAGAATTCAATCCTTGTAGTACGGCACAGTGAAAAATAGTAGGGATAACGCAAAGTATGGGGGTGCTTTTCATGTAACGGAAAAAGTCCAATATTTTTTATAAAAGAAAATATGACAAAAGACATTTACTTAGGAATCTTAGAGACAATTTTGCTAATTTACGCTGAACAGATTATGCCTTTAAGTGAGTCTACCAACAAGATAATGATCCCAAACATACGACACATGTAGTGAAGTAGTAGTTCTAGAGGAAACATATTAAATTGTTAGAATGACCTTCACAGTCGCCGGACCGATCAAAAACCTTTGGGAAGAATTAAAACTACGACTTGCTGGTAAAACAATAGCAAACAAGAAGTCAGTGAGGCAAGAAATTCAGACAGCCTGTTTTTCAACACTTATAGAAGCATGCCGACATCCAATCGACTCCATGCCAAGAAGATATCAATCAGCAATTAAGAATAATGGCCATGTCATAAAGTACTAGATTCGATATTTATATAGACTAAATAGTTTTAGAGAATGATACCTTTCAGTTTTTTTATGATTTTAAATAAAAATTAGTTATTTTTTTGATCACGTAATTTTTCTCAACTCTTAATTATGAAGAAACTAATTGGTTATATTCAGACTAATACCATGTATGGAATTCAAATGGAATCCCGGGGAATCAATTTAGAAATATATATATATATATATATATATATATATATATATATATATATATATATATATATATATATATTATTTGTGAAAATCAGAAGAACAGAATGACGGTACTTGATTGACAGGATTGACAAGATTGTATAGGAAAGCAAAATGAAACACTCAGAGGGTATCAATCTCTGAGACAAAAAATACAATATATTGTTATGAAATAAGAGCCTGATTTCTATTAATTTAAAATCATGAATCGTAGGTGATTGGTCAAGTAAATAAGTAACTATTTTCATTATTCTGACACTCACAATATATTTCATATATATATATATATATATATATATATATATATATATATATATATATATATATATATATATATATATATATATATATATATATATCACAATATATTTCATATATATATATATATATATATATATATATATATATATATATATATATATATATATATATATATATATATATATATATATATATCATCATCAGCCCGTATCGATCCACTGCAGGATGAAGGCCTCTTCAGCATGCTTCCAACCTTCACGGTCCTGGGCTTTCCTCTGCCACTCGGGTCCAATATACTTAACGATGCCATCAGTCCATCGTGCTTTCGGTCTTCTTCGCGGACGTTTGCGATCAAGCGGTATCCACTCCAGGATTGCCTTGATCCATCTGTCGTCCCATCGCCTCGCTATATGGCCTGCCCATCTCCATTTCAACTGTTTTACTCTTCCAATGATGTCACAGACTTTTGTTTGTTCCCTGATCCATGCGCAGGACTTTCTGTCTCGTCTTGTAATGCCAAGCATACATCTTTCCATTCCCCTCTGTGCCACCCGAAGTTTTTGAATTGATTGCGATGTGAGTGTCCAGGTTTCACTTCCGTATGTCATAACGGGTAGAACGCACTGATCGAATACTTTTCTTTTCAGGCAAAGTGGGAGTCTGCTCTTAAACACTATGTTGAGCCTACCAAATGCCTGCCAGCCACATTTAACACGCCGTTCCACCTCCCGGGCGGTATTCCCCTCCATGGAAATCCTCTGCCCAAGATATACAAAGCTGTCCACAATCTCTAAATCCCTTCCTAAAACTGAAATTCTTCTGTCCTGAGCGAAGTTATTGAACATAACCTGACTCTTTTTCAGGTTTATTTTCAAGCCGAATGGTTCGCCAGCCCTTTGCAGTTCTTGTATGCGTCTTTGCAGCTCCTCTGGGTCTTGTGAAATGAGAATAATATCATCTGCAAATCTAAGATGGTTTAAGTTTGCACCATTGATCTTTACCCCATCCTGTTCCCAATCCAGTTTACGGAATACTTCTTCAAGGCCAGCCGAGAAAAGAATAGGCGATATTGCGTCACCCTGCCGTACACCTCGTTCTATATTAATTCCCACTTCAAGATCATCAAGGTGAATTGTGGCTGTAGCTCCATCATATATCGATTCTAATAGGTTTACATAGGCTCTCTCTACACCTTGACTAAGCAGTGCATCCATGATCGCATGCTTTGAGATGGAATCAAATGCTTTTTCGTAGTCGATAAAAGCCAAGCACAGTGGCTTGGGTGTATTCGTTATACCTTTCTATGACCTGCTGTACAACCTGGATGTGATCCATTGTACTGAATCCACTTCTGAATCCTGCTTGTTCTCTTGGTTGTGCGTCATTCAGTTTTTTTAATATTCTTTTAGAAATTATCTTAGTGAAAACTTTGTACATCACTGATAGGAGGCTTATTGGACGGTAGTTCTTTAAATCTTCCTGTGCTCCTTTTTTATGTAAAAGGATCACTTCTGCATTTTTCCATAAGTCAGGTACTTTTTGTTCTTTGAGGCATTTTGAGTATAATTTTGCCAGTGTTTTATGTAACGTCCGACCACCAGCTTTTAGCATTTCGACAGTTACACTATCCTTTCCTGGATCAATTCTATAGCATTTGTTACTTCCTCCACTAGGATATCTGGTATTATATATTGTTCTTCCGTGGGTATTGCTGTCCCTGATTGGCTCTGATCTTCATATAACTGGGAATAAAACCTTCTGACAATCTCTAACATTTCGGTACGCGCCCTGCACACTGTGCCATCCTCACGCTTTAAAGCATATATTTGCGTTCTTTTGTTTCTCAGCTTCTGTTTAGCTTTGTTAATTCCTTTGTTTTCTTCCAGGGTTTTTTGCACTAGCTGCATATTGAATCGGCGCGTGTCCTCTCTGATACGTTTTCTTATAGTTTTGCAGAGCTCAGTGTACTCGACCCTGCCAAAAGGACTACCTGCATTTCTCATTGCTCGCCGTTTCTTCATTAAATCAATGGTCTCACTGGAGATTTTTGTTTGTTTCAGACATTTTTCCTCTGGTGCTATTGAAGCAGCCGTTTGAAGTACATTGTTGGCGATTTCTTCATATTGAACTGATATTTCCACCTCCTCTGGATCTTGTAACGCAGCAAACCGGTTTGACAAAGCAATCTCAAAATCGTTTCCTCTCTCCAGCACTTTTCCAGAATCCACCTTGCCCTTCTTTGATCTTACCATTTTGTTGCGCTCTTCTCGACAGTCAATCCGAACCCTTGCTCGTACAATTCGGTGGTCACTTCCAATATTAAAATTGTTAAGGACAGTACAATTGGTAAATATTGTTTTATCGTTGGTCATGATGTAGTCAATTTCGCTTCTGAGCCCAGATGGACTTTTCCATGTCCATTTTCTGCTGATATTTTTCTTATAGAATGAATTCATAATATATAGTTCTTGTCCTTCAGCAAAATCAACTAATCTGTCACCTCTATTGTCTCGCTCACCAGTTCCATATGGGCCAGTTGCATTTTCGTCTGTTCTTGTTGTTCCAATTCTGGCATTAAAATCACCCATCAGGATTTTGTACCTACATTTCTCCTTGTATAAAAGCTGGGCCACATCATCATAAAATTTATATATATATATATATATATATATATATATATATATATATATATATATATATATATATATATATATATATATATATATATATATATATATATATATATATCTCGTTGAAAACGTATCTTTCACATAAAACACTTATAAAATATTGTATATTTAATAAATTATCCTGTAATATTATATTTATGTCCCTAGGAAGTTGATAAACACGTTAATAAAGCAGATCGTTGATGAATTATATCATCTATATCTTCTTGAGAAAACGTATTCTACGTGCATTGTACGCATGTTTCTAGTTGGTTTAAAGTTATTGGTGGTCAACAGAATCGCTTAGGGGTTCGACCAGCGCTCTCACAGACATATTCTATCGCCGATAGATAATGTACCGCTTGACTAGCTATCTCATCAATGTACTATAATATTTGTACTACAATGTATATATGAATGTACTACAATATTTGAGTTATATTTTATTCTTTTTCCGATGATTGTGTATGAAATTTTAAATGCATAATTCCAACAATTTAACAAATTAAAAATTAATATTATTTTGCTTAATAATTTTATAAGCAAGATAAGGTTTTTTAAAATATTTTTCCTTTTTTGATCTTAATGATATAGCTAAAATTCGCCTTTCAACTCAAAAACACCTAACTCACACACATCCATTATGACCAACTAAACAAAACTAGATTATCGCTAAAACATAATTCCACTCGAGGACCCATTTAAAACCTAATTCAGCAGCATTTTAAGTAATTAGCCTTATGGTGCGCTCTAAAAAGAAGCACTCAATACGGAAGATAAACACGCATTCCTATCACAAGAACAAAGAGATAGTCAAATATTTTTTTAATAGATCGGCGATTGCAAAGATAATTGCTTTCAGAAAAGTAACTTTCTTTTTAGTAACGCTAAATTTGAAGCCGATGATATTTAGTTTTGACGAGTTTTGTTTTGGCAGTCTTCAAAAGTTCGATATTTTTGCTACAATGAAAAAATGCCAAGTTCGTATATTGATTAAACCCTACTTTTAGAGACAAAAAAACATCAAGCAAACCCAAGAAATCTTAGAAAAGTAGTTTGGGGACTCGGCTCGTTTACGTTTCATGATTCATAAAGGGTTTACTGAGTTTCGATTTGATCGAACAAGCACGCAGCTCCAGGCTCAGAATATCCCGTTATTGTCACTACTGAGGAGATGATCAACAAAATTCATGTTATCATGTCTGTCGATTGCAGAGTGAAAATTAGAGTGACTAATAAAATGATAAATATAACGGAAGAACGCGTACGGTGCATCCTTTATGAACATTTGGGCATGAAAATGCGCTTTTGTTCAATGCGGGCCAAAAATCGAATCGAGTGATATCGCAAGAGCAATCAGAAGGAGTTTCTGCGGTGATTAGTTACTGTAGATTAAACCTGGATTTATCACTACATACCCGGACTTTGCAGCTTCGGAGGAGGCCATGGATCGTTTCACTAGATACGTCTGATAGACGGAAAATTATGTCCACATCATAGTCATACGCAAGCAATTGCACTGATTTATAAAAAATATGGAACTCGATGTCTGTATTTTTGTGTGTTTTTCTCGATATGTGTCATTTTCTTACACTGACTCCAGTGCGATGTTAAAAAGAAAACAGGCCGGTCCATCACATTGCCTTAGACCACTGCTTGTCTCAAATTCACTTGACAGATTGTTACGACATTGACAACTTTTTACGAGGTCATTTTCAACAGACTTTAATAATAATAAGTTTCCTGAGATTTGCAAAGTCGTTTAGGACCTGGTACAATTTTGTAAGCCACATTTAACAGTGTGATGTCTCAGTAATCTTTATAGTCGAGGTGGTCTTCGTGCTTGTCAAATAAACAGATGATACCCTTACTCCACTCTTCGGGCATGCTTCCTTCGAATGGAACCCCGGATTAATGCCAGAAATAATGCGTTGCTCCACCTCATAGCATTTTAATACATTTAATAAAACGACAGGAATTATGCTTAACTAAATGGTGTACTAAAAACACCACATAACATGATATAAGCATAAAGAAAGTATGTATACTGGGTATTACATTTTTTTGTTCTCGGGTATATAATAATACGCTTAATAATAATTTATTTATTTCGGCCATAACAAATCGACGGTATACAATGCGACAATTTACAATAAATAAACTTTATAATAAATACGCATCAATTTGCATACATATGCATATATAATACAACTCTCATAAAGTAAACTTGAGTTGAAAGTAGGAGTAAAATAACACAGTCAGTCATCAACACAACCTTATACAATTCAGAGTGATTACATTATATTACAATGTGATCATATTAAAATATAAAAATTTTCCTGATGCAAAACACATTAACATTACAATTGTAATCATAGATATAAAACCAAAAACCACTTACTAACCATATGGGATTCCACTAATAGCATTCCTGATATTTTTTTATAAAATGAATATTAGAGAAATTAGTAAAATTAAATCTAGACTTAATAGCAAACTTCAACGAAACAATATATGAGTATCTGTAATACAAATCAGATTAATTTTAGGTAGGATTATATTAGTACAATTAGAAATTCCAGAATTATGTTTATGAAAATATTAAGTAAGTACATTTACGAATAATTGTTTTTGTGTAAAGACATTAAATTCTTTGTATAAATCAACAGTATGAAATCTGGGATTCTTTCCCAAAATAACTCTCAGGACAATATTCTGGACTATGTTTAATTTAATTAAAACATTATTACTGACACCACCCCAAGCAATTATTCCATGCATTATCAATGATTCACAAAGACTTGATCATCGTTGATCTAAAATGCATCGAGGTAACTTGAATATATAAAACAATTTTTTAATACTGTCTTTGTATCAACATAAAGCTTAAATTACAAATATGAATAATTTCTTGACACAAATTAGTACACTTGTTGCATGTATTAGTAGCGTGAAGAATGATACACTTCATATTCGTTTCAAAGATCTTCTAAGTCGATTTGAGAATGATATCAAAGGATATTTAGATACATTAATTCAAAGCAAATTATTGTCTAGCCATTCTTTTATTAGATAAAAATATTTGAATACGGTGTTAGCTAGATTATCAAAGCATATATATATATATATATATATATATATATATATATATATATATATATATATATATATATATATATAGTGCCTGTAGACTGATGAATTATGAGAAAAAAAAAGATCATTTGAAAGCTATTTTATTCATACTGAACATCGTAGGAGGGAACAGAAACAATTTGGCCATCACAATATTCACTTTCAATCAAGCTTTGGTACATTTTAGTGACATATATAACTGTTTTAGCAGCAATCTAATCAAAATCATAACGAAGAACTTTTCTAAAACTAACGCAATTGTTCCCGCAAACTTTACTTTTGCGACAACCTGATTACATTTTTCCATTCTAGACGATGCCGGAACAAGATCGAGCAGGAGAACGAAACGACCGGTCCAGTCGGCCCCTTTTCTGCAGTTTCCGACTCTATATAATTTATCGAGAGGCAAATTGATTTGTTCTGGGAGCTCCTCGGGCTGCGGTCACTCAAACCGAATTAGATCTAATCCAATTAAAAGTTTGCGAGGGCGAGCGGTCGGCCGAACGGTCGGTAGAGGATTTCCACTACACGAAAAAGGCCTGCAGTGGCATTCAACTTTGATGAGCAAGGTACGTGTATTTTTGACAAAAAGTGGATTAAGTCTTCTGAGTAATTGGGATCTCTGTTCAATTGCTCTACGGGCTAGAAAGCTTATTCCTTCAAGTAATTAGAAAAAAAGTCTACTAACAACAATTTAATCAAAAACTTTGATAAGTCTCTATTAATTGTTTGTGTATAATTATCACTACGTACAAATCCGATTGGAATGATTTAGGAATATATAAATGAATATATAAAAAATTATCTTTATTAATACATCAACAATTTTAAATGAAAAAAAGTACACTGTAAACATTGTATATTAAAGCATCTAAACTCTCCCGGAATGTAAAAGTTGCTGATCAAGATCTAGTGAGATGTATCCAAGGAACGTAAATTTTCTCTAATTATCGATATTTCTCATAATATTCTGGGTAATGATCTCGTTTCTTTTTCGCAAGTTTTATATAAGTAATTCTGTTATAGACAGCGGCGATTCGTGGGGGAAAAACAGGTGGGACACGGAGGCAAAACAATGGGTATAGGGAAATGCGTCGCAACCAAAAATTTTACAATTCTTACTATCATACACACTCTTTGCTATGTAGAAATACGAATAAAACAGACATCAAATTTTCAAATAGGTAACAAGATAATAAAATTTTGCTAAACTCACCATAACCATTACCATTAAATCTATTTGTAGTTGAAACCCATCCTCCTAAATTTCTGAGTAGCAATGTGGTCGATGACTTGATCATTAAAATTTGAAATTGACTTCACAAGTTTTTTGTAAATAGATAACATTGCTAACGCGCACAGCCGTTCCTGGCCCATAGTGTTTCTTATAAATGTTTTCATTCATTTGAGGGTAGATACATATCTTTCGTTTTCCTCAGTCGTCATAGGGACGGTACACAAAACAGTCAGCAATTCCACAGATTCACTAAATGTTGATGTTAAATTGTTTTCGATAAACATTTGTAACAGCGGCACAGCCCCACTGTGTTTCGAAAAATCGTCCCGTGCGTACATTACCGAGAGTTCATTTTTTAATTTTAAGTAATTTACGTTTGCAAACAGGTTACACACAATTTTAATGTTTTCACTTGGAAAGACGGCTCGATATGCACCAAAATTTTCTGTTTCAAATAAATTTGAACAGTTAGGTATACATCGAAACTAAAACGTTCATGAACCTGTATGGTCAAGGTATCACAGATTTCCTTGCATATCCTGACATTCGAATTAGGGTCCTCCTAGTCAGTAAATTTCCGTTTCATTCTACGATTCTCTATGATTGTTGTAGATTCTTTACCAATTAAGTTACCAAATTCTTAATTAATTTCTATTTCTATATTGTCTCTAGTATTTTGAATGACCGTTGAAAAAGTTAATAAATTCTTCTTAATTTTAAGTGCATCTAGTTGCCTGCTTTGCAGTTGTCGCGGAGAGGCATTATTTTATTGAAAAACAACAACCAAAATTTAAAATTATCATCCACCAAATAATTTATTAACCCATGAGCTTCATTAATAAAATTTTTATCCAACTCGGCCTTCATAATTTCTTCAATGCAAGTTTGCAATTATTCTTTGTAAATGTAAAGAGTATTCACACATTTATACATAAAGTTCCATCTGGTAGTGACCGCACGGGATAGACGTTTTTTCACGACGCTGTCCAGAACAGTTGTCCTTTCGGATGATCGAGAAAAAAAAGCCGGAAATGCAGACAGATTTCCAAAAAACCCCTTTACACTTTTTTTATTGTACAACACCTTTCAATTATTAGATTTAATAGGGGATTTTTGATGACAATTCGGTTCTCAAATGTTAATGTGACATTATTTCTATTCATATATTGCACTGAATTCATCTTCACTATTGTAATCGTTCAAAACATTTACTTTGCAAACACTCGAAAGACTATGAGACTATATGACTATTGAGAATGGGGCGCAAATGGCATTTTGGATGTTAGACTATAGAAGTCGCAAGAAGCGTGATCATGGACAGAATAGAGAATAAATTAATATAAAATCTGAAATAATTTTTTTAACTTAATTGTTTAATTTTTTAGGTAGGGTACGTGCCCTTATGGACCAACCGCCACTGGTTGTAGATTCTAATATTATTCTACTATTTTCAGTACGAAGGCTTTGAAGCGAGTGAGAAAGGCCTGCAAAAACCAAAAGAGAGAAGCCAAAGAAAAGAGAGAATTTGTAATTATGGTCGTATTGATATCAATATCATTTAGCGGCTAATATCATTGGGACGCGAGTAAAATACACATAGGAAAGTAAAATTTTTGCGAAATAATTTGCGTTTGTGTGGTTGTTTGGTATAGTGGAATGGTATGTTAAGGTTATGCTGTAATGGGACTAAATTAAAGAGAAGTGGGCTTTGTTTGTCAGTGTGTCAGCTAATTTCAACAAAAGATGCCGAGAAAATATTTGAAAGACGGTCTTAAATGCAAAGCGATCTTTCTAGTCTCTAACTCGTCCATGCAGTACAAGCAATGAATTCTACAAAAAGTCAGGAAATTTTGGTATCTTCGATTTTCCTAGTCTCTAACTCGTACTCGGCTCTTACCACCAGTAAATTCTGCCAAAACATCAGGAGATTTCGGAATAGGATTCTCCAGTCAATCCAGGCTTTAAAAAGTGACGTTCAATGGAACACTAGAAGAGCTGATATTGCAAATTGTTTCATAAGATACTTCTCTGAAATCTCGGATAGCGGTCATCTCAACGTACCCCAGTTAAATCAGACAGGACGATAACCATTCTTTCCATTCTCGTAATCATATCAAGTCCCTTTTCAGATGCAGAAATGGTCCTCTGGATCCGCAATGTTCTACTTAAAATTCCCATTGTTTCTCAAAAGGTATATTATACTTTAGTTGCATTTAGTTGTATTCTACAAAAGCTTTAGGAGCCGGGACATACGCCATCAACCGTAAAAAGTTTACTTCGATTCCTGTACATAAACAAGGTAAATCATGTTTCTTAGCTGAAAGCTATCGTCCAATCTGGTTGACTGGCCACCTAAGAAAGACCGCCTCGTCTGGTATATACAAATTCATTATCTATTACCTCAATCTTATGAGGTTTTAGAACGATGTTTGAAAATTTTTCTAGATAAAAAATTACTTAGTTGCAGTTTTTTATGTATCCAGCGCTTTTGATATGGTATGGAGGGCAAGAATCCTGAACTTATTTGCCTAAATATACACATATAACATTTTCATTAAAACAAATTACTTGCAGTTAGGACTGTCGATTATTAGTCTGAACAATATCCCATATCAAATAAGCTTTCTCAGGGCTCTCTATCGATCTGCACCCTATTTATCATAGCTATGAATAACATACAAATATATCTTAGTCTCACGATCACACACGTTCACATATTGTATACGCTCATATCACATTATATCATATACACTCACGATATTCTATTATAATACTTTTCCCTAATCCAAGAGCTTGTGAGCGGATCATCTGGTTAGATACGATCCGATCAGCATAAAAATGTCCCTTGTAAAATGATCCAATACCGTAAGCCCTTTTCTGTCATGTGAAAAATATTTTATTTGCAGAAGACATAATTGATCCTGAGTACACTCAAACTACAACAACTACAATTTTTTTTCATAAGATCTTGAATTTAAGATTTGATTAGACTGAACACATTCATCCCTGAAGGCTAAATATAAGAATGCTCTCTGAATTCTAAATATGCTATTAAGCTCTACCTAAGAGACCTATAAGACCATACGCTGTTTTTTTTTTAATTTATACAAATCCATATTTAGCTCTAAACTAGAAAATGGCAGCATAATTTTCGCTTAGGCTCCTAAATCATACCTGCGCTTTTTGGAGGTAATTCAGAACACAATTTTAAGACATAACTGTAGCATTCACCACTGGTCCAATCTTCAGCTTTTAGAGCATCATGGGTATAGAATTCATATTCATTATGGAGAATTACCTACCCCGAAAAGATGCTAAGAACCTTTGGCAGAGACCATTCATTCCCGGAATCTTTAGTCTTCAACCTCCTAACCCTCAAGTATTTTTTCAATCTCCTCACCCTCTCAAACGTTTCGCATTTGTCAACTTATAATCTGGCCCACGACCTCAAATATCATTTTTAGCAACTAGCAGAATAGCCTTACATTATTCTACATGATTGTAAAAAAATCTCTTCTTTCCTAAAGTAGGGAAAGAAGAGATATACAAACCTATGATAGGGATGGGAAGCAAAATAGAAACGAAACATGTAAAAAGACTGCTGCATGTAAGAAATTATAGAGCAGAAGCCAATAGCGACCATCATCTTGTCGCAGCAAAAATTCAGTACAGCACGTTTAAAGTATAGAAAAACCGAAGCAAAATAACATATGACAGAGAAAAAATTCAAGGTAACGAACTCAAAAAAATATATAACAAGAATAAAAATAACCTAATTTAACCCGATGAGAACATATGTAGAGAACATATGGAAAACAATGGAATCAGCTATTCATCAAGAAGCAGAGGTATTTAAGAGTAAAAAGCAAGCCCCATATAAGAAAGAATGGTCCGATAACGAATGTCAGAAAAGGTTAGAAAAAGGGAATGAAGCGAAAAATAAAATACCAGCAAACACAACAGAAGAAAATATGAAAACATTTCAAAAGTTGAGAAGAAAAACCCGAGATGCCTGTTAAAAAAAGAGAATATCTAGAAGAGGAAATATAAATTATATAAGAAAATTTCACTAATAAAGATATCCGGAATTTTTATCAATAAGTAAAGAAGGCAACAAAAGGCTTCAAGTTTTGGATAGATGAAGGCAACACATAAAATAATATAAAATAATTATATAGATATATATAAATTTATTTTATATTGATATATAAAATATATCAATATAAAATATATAAATATATAAATATATAAAATTATTTTATATAGATATATAAAATAATATAAAATAATTATATAGATATATATATAAATGTCAATACCCCGGGTGTACCTGAGGAAGAGCCAGAATTAAAGCAATTGCAAGGACAAGTGGAAGCCCCAACAAAATAAGAAGGAACAATAAACTCAAAAATAATTAAAGTACAGGAAATAAGGGTTTTATAAACTTGGAAAATATTAATTGGTTATTAATGAACGAAAAAGCTACAAATAAACTAATAACCAAACAATTTTTTAAAAATTAAGAATCACACCACATATCCAAAATGGAAACGCCAACGTTCCATTGCCTAATTGAGATGATCCCACGACAAAGGAAGTTGGCGAAAAATATTATTTCAGTGTGTATGAGTTTGTGTATTTAAATTCAGTCTCAAACCAAAACTGAATTTTGTACGATAATATCATGATATGCTTCTTATTTACGGAAAATCTGCCTACAACCAGAGTAAAAATAATCAACTTTTTCGGGAAAATAAGTTAAAACGGTGTCTGGCTTGCATAGACTCAAATAGTAGACATTTTAAACATTTAATTTAATAATACAATGAATCATGTGTTTCTTAATGTGACATGAATCGCTTAAAAGGAAAAGGTTCAATTTTGATATTCAACGACAATAATGTATAAGCTTTCTTTTATTTGTTGCAAAACAAACCAAATTTATACTGAAACGTATGGAACAAAAGGCTATAAAAATACTATATTTTATTTTCAAATAATATCTTAAAAGGCCAATAAAACAATAAACTGAAATTTTTCTGTTGGGAAAATTTTTTACATGTTTTCCGCGGAACTGCATTGGATTTGGATATTTTGGATACAGGTTCTAAAGAAACTTTTTATTCAAAATGGTATAAAGAATCGTTGTGGGCCTAGTTATCCTAAACATGGATAAGTAATAAATCGGAATGTCAAAAATTAAACGTGGTTTGTGTGCCTTCAAAGTCCGGTGCAAATTCTTCTTCAATTTTGGACATTATCGGATCATGTTTGACAATATCTCATTAGAGTGTCATTACTTCTGTTCTCTCAAAAATTTCTCGAAAGTTTCTCAAAATGAAAAACCCCATTCTCGTAAACATTGGCATAAACAGTATGCGTAATTCTAAAGAAGGCGACGCTAAATAAGTGGGCACCCACATTTTCATGTATAAACGTCCTATGTGTACACTTGAAACAAAAACATTTTTTTAAATTCTCGATACGCGTTTCGTTAACCATCTCAGCATCATCAGGAAATTAATCACTCTAATTGTAAAACTAAACTTTGGGCTATTTATATGACATCCATATCTAATGCAGCGGATAAAAATCATTAGCCGTGAAGTTAAGCAAGCATTACATTAATAATTCAAAATGTTGGCTGAATGGAATCTGTCCTTTATTGTGAATCATAGTTTTCTTACATTTTGTTATTTGAATGCTTCTTATCTATCCAAATCTTCATTATTGTCTACACGATAAGTTTTAAGTAACTAATATTTATATGCTTGAGAGCATGTTGGCAACACAAAATTTTTCATTTCTCCGATATCTAATGTGGACAATATGTTCATAATATAGATCTTTTAGATAGCTCAATATATCTTTGATTACAATTTGGAACTAATTTCGCAAATTCTCCATTTTTTGCGATGGTTTACTTTATCCTTTGGATTACTCAGAACTTCTCATAACTTATCCTTGTCTGGATGTTTTAGTGAGAAGGAATAATAAAAATAAGTTAGGTTTTCCTATTTTTTTGAAAAATCACCATCACTTCGGTTGAAACCCGTAATAAAATGTCTAATTTAAAGTTTATGGAAGATTAATTTTTCTTTAAATCAATATAGTTATAGCAAAAAAACTGAAATTATTTAGGGCGGTGGCCTAAGTTAGTAGCTATAACAAGAACATTATAGATAAATTTATTAGAAAACATCAGATTAGGAAATTATTGCGAGAATCTTCGACGACTTTTCACAAGGAACGGAACAAAAACAAATTTATGGTAATACCATTTGACGTTCAATAAAAACGAGGATTAGACAAGATTGCAGACAAAAAGTGGACATTAAAGTGGTCTACATACCATATAATAAGTTAAAACCTGAGTAAGTTAAGTCCTGGGTATTTTCCGATTTTCCAAAAAATATTTTATTTCATTCTCCAAAATAAAATTCAAATCAAATACCAAGCAAACTCCTAACTATAAAGTTTGTACGTTATCAACGAAAAATAGGGCACACATAAAAAAAGAAAAAATAAGCACGTTTAAATTAAAATTTAATTTAATCATAATCCATTAATAAATGTAATCTGGTTCCAATTTTTTCCTAATCTCTTAATAAGCGTTACCACCAAATAAGTGGATTAAATTCTCGACGAGTTAATGCAAAGCCGTGTAAATTTTAATGTAAACTCGGCGACGAAGCATGATTAAAAACCGTTTCGGAACGAGTTGACTCGGAAAACATTCCAACTTGCCCGTTTTAAACAGCCCGGGACTGGGTAACTGGTTTTTGGTTTTATGTGTACACACAGGACGTTTCTACATGAAAATGCGGGTGCCCACTTATTTAGGGTCGCTTTCTTCAGTTTGGTTAATGTATATACGGTAGTTCGAAACAAAATAGTAAGAAACAAAATATACAGCAAGATATTTATTTAGGTACATTATGCGGAGAGGATCATATGAATAATACTATACACTTACAGACATAGAAATAGAAATTGTAACACCTAAAAGTTTTAGTAATTTTTATATAAATAGTATAATAAGAAGTAAACTATTAAAATCTGATAAAGAAATATGTCGTGGTTATCTTCTAAACAACACAGTTTCGATTTCAAGAAAATTGTTTTCGATTTTAGCACGGTTATAATTACAAACATCACCAACGAGATAAGTTAGAAAATTTTCCAGCCTCAATACGAAGATGGCGTTACTCGTCAAAAATATTCTGTCAATATGAACCCAAGAAAAAATGTATTCGTACACTGTTAAATTTATTTAATACGTTGGAAATAGTTAGAATTGATTTAAATTAAATTTAAGAAAATATATTCTGTAATATGTTCAAAAGGATGACATTAAACAGACGTTTGAAAACATGAACTTAATCAAACTGAAATATATTTAAGATAACATTAATCTAATAAAAACTTTTATCAATATAGAACGAAAGAATTCGTACTTGTAATGAGAAAGGTAATATTAATATTGAGTTACATTTCCTTTTGCTTTAATTATGGCTTTCATTATTTTATTGATAGTGTTAAGAAGTTCTTGACACTGTTCCTGTGTAATGGAATGCTAAATCTCGAGTAGCATAGATCTCAAAATTTCTTTTGTACGAGGATGATGATTTTTGAGCTGCTTTTTGATTATGCCCCAAAGATTTTCAAATCAGGGCTACTAGAGAGCCAATCTAAAGTTGGTACGTTGTTTCTGGCAAGCCATGCCTTGGTACTATGTTGGTACTTCTTGCTATATGAGAACTA
Organism: Cosmopolites sordidus; assembly: GCA_031761425.1. Taxonomy (NCBI): domain Eukaryota; kingdom Metazoa; phylum Arthropoda; class Insecta; order Coleoptera; family Curculionidae; genus Cosmopolites; species Cosmopolites sordidus. The sequence continues at coordinate 359,278 of JARFXV010000799.1, forward strand.
GTGCCATCTTGCTGGAAAATGTATTCATTAACTGTCTGCAATTTTTGAATGGATGTAAACAAATAATTTTCTAGAATTTGCTGGTACTTATTAGCATCGACAAGTTTCCTTATGAAATAAAGATTTCCAACGTCTTGGTTTGTGGTTTGACATGCACTCCCACACCATTAATCCTTGTGTGAACTTTACTGTTCTCTTCAGACAATCATCATAAAATGCTTTGAACTTATTTCTTATGACTCTACTTCGGTGATAACCAATACACATATCAAATTTACTCTCGTAGCATTGTACTCTCGTAATTTATTCCATTGGTATTGATTCCAGGTCAAACGTTCTTTAGCTCATTTTAGTCTGCTACACTGAACCACTGTTAGCAACGGTTTTGCTTTTATTTGTAAGTTTAAAATATAGCAGGGACACTCTAAATTGTAAATATCATTGAAAGTTTACCTTGTAAAATCCGTATCCCGATTATTTTATCCTGCGACGGCAAGTCATTATTACAACATGCTTCATAGTGATATTTTCCCATCCATCTTTGATCGCTGCTGTGGTTTCACGTCTATCTTTTTTTAAATTATTCTTCTATAAAAAATAACTGATATATAACAATATCCTTGCCTAAATATTAAAGATAAGAGATCATAGATTATTATTTAAAATTGAAATCTTTTTAAATGGTATTTTTAACCAACGTTTATAATATGCCTTTGCCATCTTTTACTTCATTACATCTCAGCATTCTCAAGATATGACAAATAAAATGTTATCTGACAATATCAGGTTATACTCCCAGTGGCGGCTCGTGAGGGAGGGCGTTGGAACGTCGCCCATCCAGCATTTAACATAGTAAACTATTTTTCAGAGTAAAACAACATATTTTATTTCGGTTCAGTTTCTTTCTTTTAACTAATTTTTCTGGTTCACCTTCTGTATAGGGTTTCAATAGCACGAAAAGTAAAAAGGAAGAAAGGGAAAGCAAAAAAATAACACGCCTACGCTCTCCCACTTTAAAAACCCACGAGCTGCCACTGTATATTCCCTATTTGACAAAAAAGCAACTTATGATAAAGAATCCTTTTGGACTTAAATTGGTCAATAACATTACAGTTCTTTAAGTTATTTCATCTTATTGCTGTCCTTATATTAAGGATAAAAAATATTGCACACAGACAAAATTTCGAAATTACCTCCAGACAATTTCTTCACAGCTCTTCGCCGATCAGAAATTTCCCTCGTACAGAATATATCAAAGTTCTAGCCCTGGCTATAAGGAAAAAATTCGCGGTCAACTAGAAAAACCTCAACCCATCAAAACCTCATTCCTGCTCTTAGAATAAACTTAACCAACCTAAGTTAGGACCAAAAAGTCAGTTGTGAGCCATAGCGATAGTTTGAGGTGGAATTGTCGACGATTATGTGACAGAGCCAGTATAATAATAATATTTACGGTGAGAGATATTTGCAATTTTTAAAGGAATACATTATTCCGAGTCTGTTAATATTTCCTATTCTCTAAAAGTCCAAATATCTGGTTTCACCACCAGTTTCTGATTATATGTATAATTTTTTTTAACCATGTATATGTATAGGGAGTGTATATATGACTGGCTACGGCTTCGTACGGAATTCCTGTACAACATATTTTGCAAGTTATTGAAAATAGCATAAAACGAAACAGGTGACTTTTAGGTTTTTAAATTTTCGAAATAAGTGACATTCAACTTTGGGTTATTATAACTTACTATGTAGCGAACATCCTCAACATTTCTAACTAAAAATAATTAATATTGAATATATTTAATTTCCAAAGCAATCTGTTTAAAAAAAATAACACTCTACAATACGAGCCAAACAAAATACTGTCATCTCAAAAAGTGGTATTTAATATACCTTATATGTTACAATATTAAAGACTAACACCGTAATATAAGGCTGATACATTATGCGGAAACCTCATATTTCAGAGCCATTTTGACACTACCAAATAATAATTAGTGTTGAAAGATACAATTATAAAAAGTTGTCCTGTAAGAGTGTCACAACTTTAAAATGATGCACAATGATAACCACAAGTGATAATCCAGTAATTTTTGTTTTATCGTGAAGAACAAATAATGGAATTATGTTATGAAAATAATTTCGTTTAAATGTCCCCCTCGGCTTCATCTAGTGGAATGTATTCGTTAAGTTCCGATTACTTTTTCACACATATTGGGTGGTATATTTTCAATAGTGGCCTAAATGTTTCGTTTAAGGCTAAAAATTGTTCGGGGTTTATTTCTGTTAACTAATGCGTCAGTTAAAATAATGCGTCCAGGAAACTTTTTGCAATAAATCGATTATCTGACAAGATGTGTGACAAGTTAAACTGTTTTGTTGAAAGAAAACATTTGTATATATCCACATTTATATTTCAGACCACACATATTCCGTTAGCATACTCTTATAGCGTTCACCAATTCAGTTCAACATAACAGTTCAACCAGTAACACGATTTCCATTATCGTCTTCAAACAAATAGGTTCGATTACTACTTTAGCCCAAAAACCGCACCAAATTGTAACTCTCCGAGGATGATGAGGTAACTTATTTTAGGATTTTCATCGGCACAAATCCTGCAGTTATGTTTATTCACAAACGCATTAAGCATTAAGTTCGGCCCGTCGCAGTAATTTGTTTTACACTGCCGTCTAAGAGTGACATTTACATTTTAAACAATGTTGCCGCGATTAAGTCTCAAAGTTATGACTCATGAAGCTGGAAAAATAATTTTCTATTTGAAAGTTGGTTTATCAAGCTATAAGCAGGCTCATATATAGAAAAACAAACTACTGCAGTTAATCTGTTCAAATAATCAACATGTTAACTGGTACGTATTAAATGATGGTATTAGATGTCAAACTGAATTTCTGTTTATTTTTCCATTAAAAATGTTTTATCAGTAGAAAAATATGTCATATATTAACGGATATGGAGAAGAAATTAAATTTTTCAGATAAATATATTTTTATTTAAATTCCAACGGTCTCTTCTCCACTGGTTTTATAATACTTAGTTGTGTACTAGCCCGTAGAATGATCTTTTCCGTGTTCAAATAGTCCATGGCATCAGAAACAGTCACAGGACTAATGCTTCTGACAAATTTCCGAGTATTTTAAGCCGAATTATATTAAATAATACTTGCGGTTCTATATACTGAAACATTTTCATTTGTCTTAAAAATCCTTTATTATAAACTTCTGAATCATTAACACCACCTTTTACATATTATTTTTGATTAAACTTATTCAGCTTTTACAATAAGTTGTTTTACACTAAGAATGATAATAACTGGATAATTTCAAAAATAATGACATATCTGACATAAAAATTAATTTTTACTATGAGGACCCAATTATATAGCCTATAAATGTAAAAATATTTATATTATTTATAACATTGGAATTTATAATTGAAGGGTATTTCTTGAGAAATTAATTACTGCTGTTGGTTAGGTCAACTGACCTCACGTATATTATGGGATTTTTAAAATACCACAGACAATATCGAAGGAAAGAGTTTTTCTCAAATTTTGTGTTGATTGACGAAATTTCTTGTGCTAATCATTGCAAACATTGAAGAAGACCCACGGTGAATTTACTTTATCGAAAACATGAGCATATGAGTGATTCAAAAGCATTAAAAAATATATACATACAAACATACATACATAAAATATCGATAAAATGAAGAAAATGCTGATGGAAAATCGTAATTCAAGCTTAAGATAGACAGCCTAGCATCTGGACATGTCTCACGAATCCGTTCGTAGATTTAAGGTGTTCTAATGGTGGTTTATTCCAAAAGAGATGAATTTTTTTGATAAAGAAAAAATGGCTCAAAAATCAATCTCACCTTGACGGTTTTCTTTGATTATCATTATGTTATTTTCTTAGAATTTCTTTCGGAGGAACAAAGTCAGCAAACAATATTATCTGGGCGTTAAGTAACGTTTGAGAGAGAATGCTCACCTAAAAGTCTAAATTTGTAGAAAAATAATTCTTGTACTTTAAACCAACATAATGTGCCGCCTCAAAGATCGATTCTTGTATGCGATTTATTAACTACAAACTCAAGAAATATTAACGACCAAGGGCTATATTCACCAGATATAGCTTCGCAAAGCTTTTATTATTCACTAAAATCAAATTTCCAATTTGGAGAAGACGTATTGAGTCCAATGAAGCTATAAACTAAACTTAAAGACTGACAAACTGGCCAAATAACGTTCTAAGGCAATTTCTCATTTATATGTACAACAAATATTAGCGATAAACAATAAATATCCTGCTGATCAATTCCAACATTATGAAGACAATGAAGGTCATTTTTACGAGACAGTTTACATATCATCGCTCTTAGAGCATCGAACGAAGCTAATTTCAGAGAAGTCGACTTAAAACCATAAAGCGAAAGCGTGTTGTGTACAACTGTCCAGTCGGCGGACCACTCCACAACCGTTATTCATTAATTCCGCCGCCGGCATTGTCCTACCTGTCCGCAACACGCGGCACCAATTTATATCTGCCCACTTGATAGATGAATTTATTCGCCCTCTTCAGCGAAAATTGACGGCGCCCAACAAAGATTTACTATTCCGTTATGTATTTTATTTTAATTTGAGTGGCCCATTCTGACACGGACCGCTGCCAAGCTGAGATGTTTGGAATTGGACTGATGAAGGTGTTATTAATTGGCGAAATGTTGGTTTCGGACTCGCGGTCTAAAATTGGGGTTTGCAATATCTCGGTAACGAGATTGCATCATGTTGGCATTTCATATTACCCGTCTGATCATATATACCCGAGAACAACAAAATGGATTACAATGAAAAATATATTGGTTTGATGCAAAAGTTCATTCCACTTTTTGAGATAAATTGAAGAAACATTCTATTTAATAAAAAATATATTTAATTAGTATGTGCTGTTCTGTTCGATGGCCTTTATCCATCTCTCGGATGACTGTATAATCCCGCGCTCATAGAAGTTTAGAAGTTTCTGACTAAAGAACTGATCAAGGTGATTTTCAAAGCCTTCCAAAGAAGTAATGTTTTCACCATTTAAGTTGTTTTAAAGTGATCTAAATAGATGGTAGTATAAGAATGCAAGGTCTGAAGAATACGGTGAATGAACCAAAACATCCCAGTCAAGCTGAAAACATTTGTGTCGAGTAGCCAAAAATATGTGTAGTCTACCATTGTCTTGATGGAACACAATGCCCTTTCTGTTGTCTAATTTGGGCACCCTCTGGTCGATTGCTCGCTTTACTTTACTTGGTCTAAATAGCATTTCTCCGAATTAATCGTCCGGTTTTCTGGTAAAAAATTAATCCCTTCCAGTCTCACCAAATGCATATCATAACCTTCCTTGGGTGTAAATGGGTGTTTGCGCTGATGCAAGGGCCATCTTCGCACTGACACAATGATCTCATACGCTAAACAAACATTATTATACACATTTAATTTTGCATCTCTTGTAACTATGAGTCTTAAAAATGCATCGATTTCATTGTGCTTCAATAATGAATCGCAATCAGAAATCGATCTGTCAATTTTTTTTCGTTAGCTCATGCAGCCGATGCATCCATGCATCGGCCTTGTTGTCAATTCCAAGTTGACGTAATCGCCTCCACCCTGTTGACTGGTTGATTAAAATATTTTTTTTGATCTTTGAAATTGTTCTATGCCAATTAGTGCCAATATATCATTACCATCAGCATCGAGCGTTCGACCAGAGTGTTGTGCATAAGATTAAAATTATTTTCATGAAATTTTCTGAACTACTTATGCTCCGTGAAATCGTCAGCGGCATCCTCACCTTATACAGCATATATCTTGTGTTGTGTCGGTAAAAAATATCGATATACAGGGTTAGTCCAATAAATATCCAGACCGCTGAGGGGAAGGGTTGGACGAAGGTTTGGTTTGGTTTGGTCAAGGTGATATCGGAGGTGACTGATATCACATAGCCTAGGAAACCTGGCTCAATAGTATCCAAAACTTTGGAGTGCGTAGATTGTGCAAAAAGTGAATGGGTGTTTTAAGTTCGCATCGAGAGTCAAGATACAAAAAACATCGAGCAGCAATGTCCACCAAATTTTGCGAGAAATGGAACAAATCTACTATGGAGAGTTTTCACATGATCCATGAGGCTTCCAAGGACAAAGCCATGTCCAGAAAACATATTTTTGACTGGCATAGAAAAGGAGGCAGGGAAAACGTTGAAGACGAACAATACGCTGGATGTCCGATCTCAGCCCGAACCGATGAAAATGTGGCCAAAGTGCGAGAATTACTGAACTCTGATCATTGGTTAGTTAGAGTTGATTTTACAGAAATCAATATGACGATTTGCGGTGAACTGTTAGGACGTTTGGAGATCGATCCAAATGTTCTGAACAGAGTGATAACCGGTGACGAAACTTAGATCTTCGAGTACGATCCGGATACCAAAAGGCAAAGTTCTGAGTGGCACACAAACAAATTTCCTCGCCCAAAAAAAGCTTGCATGTGCAAGTCAAGAGTGAAATCGATGCTCATTGTCTTCTTTGATGCAAAAGGTGTGATCCACAAGGAGTTCGTGCCCGCTGGCCAAACAGTAAACTGTAAATTTTACGCAGAAGCGCTCGACAGTTTGAGCCGTAGATCACCGATTCTTGGATTGTGAGGAAGACACTGGCCAAATACAACGTGGCCGTGCTGCCCCAGCCACCTTATAGTCCAGATGTGGCTCAGCCAGACTATTTTGTTCCCTCGGATCAAGAGGAGCCTGAAAGGATATCGTTTTGCGACGATCTAGGCAGTCCAAAAAGCTTCGACGGAGTGCTTGAATAACCTTGCAATTGCGGACTTCCTAGGGGCGTACGAAAATTGATAAAAACTGCTGGCACCGGTGTATTGAGGCAGGAGGGTCATATTTGAAAAATTATTAAGTTAAATTACATATTTATTATATAAATGTTTTTTATGACCTCAGGCCCGAATATTATTGGACAAGCCCTGTATATCGAACATATTTGCATTGGATGTTAGGGCGCTGCAACATAACAAAGTAGACAAAAATCCATTCTGATAATTCGCATTATAATTTTATGAAGATGGTTTCTAAACACATTAATAAGATTTCGATATATATCTATATATATATATATATATATATATATATATATATATATATATATATATATATATATATATATATATATACAAAAAGACCACTCTTTAGATTGTATTTTTGTCAATATGATTCCGTAGATCTCAAAATATGCAAAATATTTATTATTAGAATGATTTACGTAGTGATTTTCCAACGTCAAAATAATATTTCATATATAATATTTCCCCTTCAAAACAAACTATTCAGTTCAGAAACACGACCAGAAATTGTTCTGTATATCAAAACTTGACTCTCTACCTCTCTATAAATTGTACTGTTTTAGAGATTTGGATTGCTTTTGTAGACTAATAGTCGCCATATCATCCTTCATAAACTTGACTAATCGTTTCTGTAATCCTTATAAAACTATACTTATTATATGGAGAATTTACGTAATACTTTTTTCACCATGATCATTTTAATAGATATATAACACAAATTTTAAAACCTCGTAAATTCACCGAGAATTTAAAATAAATGAAGAAATAAAATAATGAATAATTGAAAAATTTAAAACTTCAAGTTATACATTTGTTTTAGGATCCAAAAGACAATAACCATACATTAATTTAAAGTATAACTTGTTTTACGAATGCAGTTAAGTTCCCAAAATTTTTTAAATATATTTCAGTTTGTTTAAAAAGCAAGTTCAAATTTTGAAATATTCTTGAGATAAAAAGGAAATTAGAAAAGGGAAAAAAAGAGAAAATGTAAGAAGAACTGTCGCAGGAATAGAAATTGCCGTAAGACTTAAGATTTGCCTTAAGAAAAGAAATATGCCCACTTATAACAATAAATAGCCATTAAAAATACTGACTATAAATATTTCCAATTACCTCTGGAAGAATATCTGCAAAAAGGAAATAATTAAAATGCTCATTATTGACTACTAGGTCGAATGTCCCAATTAATATACTAAAAACTAAGTTATTACTCTATAATGTAATCGTGAAACCAATATGGATTAAAGGATACCATTTTGAAGTACAACTCAACACTTGCACAACTGTACAACAACAACCTAACAGCTCAAACTTGAAGATACTCCAATATTTCCGAAATATAGTACAAGGAGGACGTTTCATTGAAAAAGATTCCTACATCTTACTTGATTCGTACTTGTTTAAAATAATTTTGTCTATACTGTAATATTACTCTGCCGAACTAACAACGAGTCCGTTCAGTGGAATCATACGAGTAGTTTTCAACGTAGTTAAGTCTAACCAAAACAAAGAAGCAACCTAATTACGTTTTATAAAGTGGTAATAATTATTTTTGAAGGCATTCTTTTAGATATTGTTCAGCGCTGGTTAACGTTTGTGTGAAAAAGCGGCACTTTGAACCTTAATTTTAAAATCTCAACATTTTACTCTTTATCAACAACAACCGCTGGCAACTTTAAGTGTGTAGTAGTATAGTATGTGTGTAAAGATTGTATCCCATCTTCAATTAAAAAACATTACATGCAAAACATTTTGTCAACAAAGTCTATAAGGTGATTGTACGAATTGCTATTAGATTATTCTGTTTGTTTTAAATGGGTAACAAATTAGGAGTTTGTTTCAATTGGGAAATAGTTTTTAAGAATTTTTGCCTTTCCTATTTCCAAAGTTTTGTAATTTTGTTTCACAGTTTTTCAACATAGTCTCCTTAAACTTCCCTCTAATATGGCTTTCCACCAGGCCTGCAGAATACCCTTGTACAGAGAGTTTGTTCAGTTGATTTATAACATGTACAATTGAGGTACAAATTGTATAAATTTTGAAACAAATGGAAGTTAGAAGGAACTCAATCTTGTGACTACTGGTGTCTATGACTCCCATAATTCACATTTTAATTAATCTGGTGAAAAACCATTTATTCTTTCATATACTCCACTTTGTTTCATGAATGTGTTTATTAGCTTTTTCCAAAAGACTGCTAGACTTTGCTCCATTTATAGTCTTATTTTCCCCAAGAAAATATAATTCCTTTTGAATTCCCAAAAAAATTAAGACCATGATTTTTTCTATCGAAGCAACCCTTTTACCATCATTGGAGCATTAGCCTATTTATTGGAATAATATTTCTCTTTTTGTGTATCTCAACTGTAAAATCAAAACGATCCATAAAATGGGTTTTACTTTTGTTAAAACAACTAAAACTGCTTTTTTTGGCAGCTATCCTGTACATAGCTTTTTCGTATATAATTTCTAAATAAATTAATATCAAAAATCGTTTCTTATGATATCTCACGCATTTACAAATTGCCTGTATTCTAAAATCCTAAACACTTATTACAAATTAACCGTTTATATTATTGATACAGTTTGATTTTAACGTTCACTGCATCCTTCATCTTAAATGATTGTGTCGCTACGTCAAAACTCCGCAAGCCAATTGCATAAGAAGGGCTATACTTTTAAATAAATTTTTAAATTAATAATCGATGAAAGAAATAATACAATAATAATTTGAACATCTTATGAAATATAACTGAATTGACATAACAAAATAAAGGTCATATCATATGAATAATACATATGAATAATACAATATTTCAAATTCATATGAATAATACAATATTTTAGAGCATTTTTTTTATGATTAACGGTTAACCGTCAATGTGTTATATAGGGTGATTTTTTTGTGTATCCGCACTTTAAATTAAAATAAAACAACAACCAAATTAGCGGCCTTAAAACTATTTATTTTATGTGACATTCTATGGCATTAATGTTTGAAAACAATTTCCGACAAAGTTCCACCGGGACTACTTCTGACAAAGCACATTTTCTTAATTCAATTTCTGACCACTTTTTCAGACAATTAGGGTCTTATGCACACAATTGTTCGAGTTATGTTGGCTGCCAAGGCGTTAGTGGTTGCTGGTTTATCGGCATATACCGAAGATTTAACATAACTCCAAAAACAAATAATTTAAAAGCTTTAAATCAGATGACGTTGGTGGTCAATTAATAGATCCTTTCCTCGAAATAATTTTCTTTCCGAATTGTTCCCTCAATAAATCCACTGTTGCGTTGGCTGTATGACATGTGGAGTCGTCCGATTAGAACCTCCAGATCAATACCATTCAAATTTGGAATTAAATAATCACGCGATGATAACGTGCTTTCCAGCTTGGTTTTTAAAGTAATACGGCCCAATGATGCCACCGGCATCATACAGTGAATGTCTCTGGATACTAGAACACACTCACAGTTCGTTTGACAGCGACTTCTATCGGACGTTCGGACATACTAAAAAATTTCCCTTTATTTAAATTTGCGTGCGTACGTAAACTTGGTTCTGTTATTAAAAAAACTATATTATTTTTATGCTTAGGTGTTTGTCGCCTACTTACAGGTTCTCTTTTATTATGGTTATTATCACATAAGATATTTTAATTCTCACACTTAATATATAAGCTCAACGAGCTAGCCTGACCTACAGTAATTATTTTCCTTCGCAGCTCTCTATTCTTAATGTTTTCCCTATATAAATTAATATTAATCTTCTCTATGTCTCACTCTACTTCTGCCTTCCACTTTATTGCCATCCTCTTCTGATTTCCCCACTTATTTGACTTATCACCAAGTTGGGTATTCTTATTTAAACCATCATCTCCGTATGTCCTAGCTATCGCAATATTTGAGTTCTTATAACGCTTAATATACATAGTTCCTTGTGCGGTTCTTACAACTCCTTGTTGGTTCTATTTATTTATAGATTGTCAACATTTCTTTCTATAAATAAATTTTTTTCTCGTACTTCTAACAATATTTGCTCTATCATATGTAAATACTGATCTTACCGTTAGAGTGTATATTCCTGTTTTTTGTTTTATTAGAAATATTCTAACTAGTTAATATTATGTTAAGTACTATACTAGTTTCCGTAGGAGGCGAGATCCATTTTTGTAATACTACGCTTAAGCCGAGATCCTTTTTTAAAGAAGAGATCGGAAATGGGACCGAACCATTTTTGTGTGTATATAATTACCATTCGTATCAGTCTGCCCTAAAACGAATTTTGACGAATTTTTAGTTGGAGCTCAAATTTCATATTTTTATAATATACTCTTTTATACTATTGAGGTTTCAGTATATCATTATATGTGGCTCCAACACAATTAGTAAACAGGTGTCTGATTATTAATAAAGACGAAATCGCGCAACACAGCTAATATGAATTCTTGTAGCTTACGTTGCAGTTATGGTAGACTGATATTTATACTTCAGAGTTGGCCTTGGAAAATTGTTTATTTAATTTTTATTATTTGTTTTTTTTATTATTGTGTAGTGCTTGTTAATACTAGTAAAATAATGTGTTTCTTATAAAATTAAAATATTTATAAGCAAGAACATTATAATAAAAAAATTTGGTGAAAATATCTGTGTTGTTATGCAGCACCTGAGGTATTTTTGTAAAGTCGACTATTAGACAAAATTCACTATATTAAAAAAATACAAAATATTTGTTCAAAGTGATTTATTTAAATTAAATAACAAGTTGATACTTAACATACTGATAACTAACATATTTGTCAATAATTCTGACAAACAAAATACAATTCTATTTTTTCAAAATTTGGACTTTATTCATTAATATATTTTCCTTGAAGAGCAATACAATTATTCCAAAGCTTTTCTAGCATTTCTACACCTTTTCATAGAACTTTACCTTTCGCTTTGCCTTCAAAATATCCTTCAGTTTCGGCAATTACGTTTTCATTGGAGCGAAATTTCTTTCCAGCGAGCATATTTTTTGAGATCTAAGAATAGAAAATTGTCGCTGGATCCAGATCTGGAGAACACGGTGAATGAGGAAGTAATTTGAAGTGCAATTCGTGCAATTTAGGCATCGTTGTCAACAATTTATGACACTATGCATTGCCTTGGTGAAACACATTCTAGTTCATTTGGACTTTTTTTATGAGCTCGTACTTCTAGCGCTCCAATAACTTTAATTTGTGGTTTTGCGAAATAATTTTGTGAATTTTTCTGATGGTGTAACTACCTCATTTGGACGTCCAGAACGTTCAGTGTCATCGGTACTTGTACGGTCACATTTGAATTCAGCACATTAATCAATTATGGTTGATTTTCCTGGGACAGCGTACAGGTAATGTTTATCAAGCTATTGTATTGCTTCGACGGTACTTTTCTTCATCAAAAAGGGTTAATCAATCAAGGGTTAATCAGCAAAGGGTTAATCAATACCCCAAATTATTTTTTTACTTTGTTTTAAAAATACCAAAAGTAGCGTCACTTAAAGCACAACTCAGAACCAAGTATGCAGATTGACATGAAATTTTGACATATACGGTTGAAGGTTAGCACAATCGACTTGTTCTAAGGATTTTTCGTAAGTGGCGCCATCAATATGTCGGACTGGGAACTTATTCACCGATGTGTTACATGAACAGATTGCCTTTTTTACAAAGTGACCTGACTGATTTGTAAATAATCAGCTAATTTTGCTTTTGCAACTACGTCGAAAAACTTGTGGTGTATATTACATAGGTTATAAGATATATGCTTATACCACTTCATGATCAAAAGTTGAATTAGTCCGGAAAATAACATATATCAGCTTAAATAAATAAACAAAAATTAATATCTAAACAATTTTCACTATATTTATAATGTTATATATATATATATATATATATATATATATATATATATATATATATATATATATATATATATATATATATATATATATATATATATATAGATATATATATATATATATATATATATATATAATATATATATATATATATATATATATATATATATATATATATATATATATATATATATATATATATATACTTTATTTTTTCATTATATTTCACTATGTATAAGAATTGTTTCCACACAAAGGCACCGTGTGTTGAAACAATTGTTATACATACAATTTTAAATTTTTAGATATCAATCTTTGCTTATTTAATTAAAATTAATTTCCATCAAGTTAAGATATTTTGCGAGAAAACGGACGATATGTTTAATTTAAATTGATAGGTAGGTATGCAGAACATTTTGATTACAAATATAAACAAATATAACACCATCAATATAATAATAAATATATAACACTATAACTAATCACATAAAAACTGATTATATAATGTTTGCCAGATGTGGTTAGTCAATTTGATAAAGGAAAGTCGTTTCCGGTGCTCGATATTCGATCCTCACTCGAACGATTATCTTCCACAAACGCTCTATAACATCCAGATAAAATTCACCAGTTATATTTTAGCCCTGTGGAATAAATTTCCGAAGAATGATACCCTCATAATTGTTTAAAACAGATCTACATATCTGGTGACTGGATACGAAATTTTTTCGATTTCGGAGAGCCTGGCGACCTCCACATAGCATTTTGGAGCTCTACGATTTCAAGAATGTGCAGATCTATCTGGTTATATTAGTCTGGTTATATTATAATAATAATTATAATAATTAAGGTCCTTGCAATGTTGAACACGTGCAATTTCTTGGTTTTTCATTTAAGGCGTGTAGAACAAGTCGAGTACAGACTTTCCGTTTGTTTAAACCCCTTGTCAAAATTTCGTGAATCATGTATTTTGTCGTATTTAATTTCCCCATTATTCATCTCACAATCAAATTCGCATCGTAGGTGATCATTTTACGCACTTTTTCCACCAACTCATCGCAATTTTTGTTTTGTGATCGATCTGGGATCTATCACAAATAGATCTCTTTGTTTTGTGATCGATTTCTAAATTGAATCATATACTAAAAATACCCTTTCCCCATTGCACCGGTAAGTAGGTACCTAATTGAAATAAAATGCAGTTGAATATACATGTTTTATTTTAACTAAACGTCGCTTCGGTAGTTTAAAAAAATAAACAAATAAAATATAAACTTTAAACAAGTAAAAAACACAAAAACAATTAAGGAACATTAGTTTCAACTTTTACGGATTAAGAGCTGGTGGGTCTAAGCGGTATTTAAACAAAATTAGCAAATAAACTCTTCGTTTTCTTCAATACGGACACACTCTTCATGTGACCACCTATACAATGCCTGGCATCTAGCCTAACCTTCATTTGGTTTAGAATTAAAGTAGCTGTCACTGCAGTATAAACACAACTCGTTACTGTTTTTATCATCAGTGCTATCTTCTGAATCACTTGAGCTTGGTGATGGATTTCTCATTTGTATTTTTGGTTTCTTTTCATTGCCGGAAAATAAACTCATAGTTGCTTTTTCTACTGCCGTCTTTCTTCGGTTTACTGTTTCTGGTTTTTGCATGCTGTATTTGCTGTATTTTTTATTTTTGCTTTAAGATCTTCTTTGTATGAGGTACTAGTAAGCAATACTGCAGAAGCTGTTATTTTATTCTTACGCTTTTGAACAATTTTAGGAACACGTGCTAGCTCATTTAGACTTTGATTAAGTTTTTCTGAAGTGATTTCTCCAAAACTATAGATGAACAAGCAAAATCAACTTGCTGTGAAGCACCATTAAAAGAACTCGTGGGTTGATTGTGAAGTGAGATATCAGCCTCAGGTTTCCACATGCCCTACTCAATAATTCGGACACTTTCTAAACTGTTATCGGTTGTCCAAGTCGTACTCGTAGCTACGAATTTTGCTCCCAGGGTGTAATAGTTTTGCATGGGTTTAAAAAACCAAGATCTAACGGCCGTAAACGGTGAGTAGTATGACCAGGTAGTTGCAAAAGATCAATGGAACGCTGACGAGCAAAATCTAGAGCTACAAGATTTTTGCTGTGTGTGGAATGGCCATCTAGTAACAGAATTACTGGCTTATCTTGACTTGACTGAACCACATGGTGAAAATGTTTCAGCCACTTAAAAAAAAGGTCGCTTTTTATGTACCGAGTGTCAGATATTTCAACGATACTTCCTGTTGGAGCTCCTCGTGCAAGTTCAGGGGCTCTTTCGTTTAAAGATAATCATAGGCGGAATATAAAGACCTGCGGCATTGCAGCAACAAACTATTGTAGTGTTTAAACCTCTTTGCCCGCTAGCAATTCCACTCACTTGGCGCTTACCTTTTTGTGTTACCACTTCTAGCATTTTTTTCTGGACTATCGTGTAGTCACATTCATCAACGTTAAATATTGAATTTACGGTAATATGGTGTTTGTCAACAAGTTTGCTCTGAAATATCGAAAAATTGCATAACCTTTCCTTTTCCAAAGCCTCGTGCCGCGCTAGTGATGTGGATTCTGGCGGACATACTGATAAGTTCGGATGTCTGCGCATAAATGCATAAAACCATTTCTTACCAGCAACTTTGATTTCTTTATTAAATGAATGCCGTAGTTGGTGTTTTTCCGCTAACTGAAATGCAAGACGTCGTATATCTCTTATAGTGAAACCATAAAGCATTTCTTCATTGAATAATGTGCTGAACTAGTGCGTTTTCAGTTTCATTCGAAAAAATACATGGAATGCCCATTTTCTTGACATTTCCAGTGGCATGTTTATTGGTTTCTCTAATGTGTCTTAAAAGGGTAGATTTATTAATGTTGTACCGCAGTGCGCATTGATTCAATCCTATACCTTCCTCTTTATATGTCCGAATGGCCATGGCCATGTCAACTTCCGTCCAAATGCCATATTTACCTCTCTGGCATTTTCAAGGTTTGCCTAAAACAAGTAGCATACATTCCACCGGTTTAATTTTCGAAACGTAAATGTGTTCAATTTGGGAACAACGGATCAATTCGTTTACAATTAACCTCATCTATTTAAAACTAATAATGCAATATTTAAAATGGGTGAGAATGTTGCTCACAGTGTATCCCTAATACGTACAATATATAAACTACTTATCGGTAACAAAAAAAATCACTTTAGGAAAACTCAAGAAAAACTACAAGAAACATTCGTAAAACACAAACACGTGCATAGTGTTGAATGCCGACTGCCGATTCCTTTGAAATTCGGTAGATGGAGATAATTCTCAATAGGCTTTGTACTTTCATTGCAAAATGGCTCCAGGTTGCAAAATGTAGAAAATACCTGGAAGGTTCAATTTAGGTGTGGGTTTAAAATAGGCAACTCTTCCCTATATTGGTTCTGATTAAGCTATAATAACTTAATAGAAAAAAGTAAGTAACTTAAATGAGAAAATGTTAACAACTAATACAATAAGTAAAATAATTAAAGATGAAATCCTTCGCCTTTTTAATGTATGCATTAGTGAAGACTACTTTCAGTTCAATAATACTATTTTCAAATAGAGAGCTTTCTAAATATTAATAGTGTAAGGGAAATTCTTCTTTAGATTAAGTGCATGGACGATATTTTGATATATGGTACCTGAGGCAATGCAGATCGACAAAAATACTTAAATTACATTAACAACATACTCCGAAAGATTACTTTTAAAGCAGAAATAGAAAAAGATGACACCATTAGCTTCTTAGGTCTATGTATAATAAGGAATGTTATTAAATTATTTTATATTTGTTATTAAATTATTTTATATTATTTTGATATTTATGAAAATCCACCTTTTTAAATACAATAATCCCAAAATTTAATTAATTTTTAACATTATAGAACAGAAAATCCGCCTCCTTAATACTTGCATTAACAAAATAATTTCATTTCAGTTATAATACCTGTAGGCGTTTCGAATCGCTATTCACTCTGGCAACACTGGCAGATCTGGTAATGTGTGTAGAGTATTTAGATCACTAATATTATAATGATGATGTCTTGGCGGTGATCCTGGTTCTTATATGTTCAGGCGTGCTGACTTAGCATCTGGGCCTTGTGGGGACAGATCGCCGGGAAACCACGGGAAACGTAAAGCTCACCGTGGGAAACGACGTAGAAAAGCTATTCCGTTGAGGTGGCTTTAACCTTGGCTTGTTTATGGCACTGAGGACGTGTTGGTTGATATACTGACAATACGTTTATAATACAGTAAATAAGTTTAGATTGCAAATGGCATGTACAGGGGTTAATGATATATAACATATATATTATATTTTTATATTTCCTTTGTCTAACCCATATACTTCCTTTTGGTTTATGGACAATCTATTTGTTCCTACCCTTTTCTCAAATTTCTTATTAACGACCCTTAGTTCTTCTTTATTTCTCTCTATAGTGATAAAATCATTTGCATAAGCCAGATATGTGTGTATTTTATAATAAACAAGACTAATTTAAATAATATTTGAACTTAATATATTTTTTGGAATTTTTCAGATATATTATTTATTTTAATTCAACTTTCCGTTCACTGCAACATCGTTCAATTTCATCCATCACTGCTTGGGTGGTCGTTGGTTTGTTGGCGTAAACATGAGAACTTCAGAAAATCCTATAAAAAAGTTCATAGGTGTTAAATCGCAAGATCGCGGGCGGCCAATTGTGGTCACCAAAACGGGAGATGAAACCACCAGAAAAATACGCATGCAAGACCGTCAATGTTTCACGGGCGGTATGGCACCGTCCTGCTTTCTGTAATATCTTCCAATTGAGGAACAAAGAACTGGCTTATCATGTCACGAAAACGTTCGCCATTTACCGATAATATATTGCCTGCATCGTTTTCGAAGAAAAATGGTCCAATGATTCATCTAGACCACAATAGTGACACGTTGGGGATGCATTTGTTTTTCATGAATAATTCGTGGATTTGCGAGCCCCAAATGCGGCAATTGTGCCTATTAACATTTAGATGAAAATGGGCCTCGTCACTAAAGATGATTTTGTCCACAAAATCGGCATTCACTTCTTGGTGTCCATTGATCCAATTGGTAATCTATCTTCGCTGTGAATGGTTTGTTGGCAAAAGTCGTTGAGTTAATTGATCTTTGTAAGAATCGATACGCAAATCTTTAGTGAGAATACGGTGAAGAGTACCTGTTAAGATGACTAATCAAGGACCCTGGACTCTCAGCTACACTCACACGAACTGCCGTGATGTTTTATTCTGGACCATCATTTCGTCGTGTGATTTCCATCAATAATTGAACCAGCATTTAAAATTTTTCGATTATTCTTTTCATAGTTGATAAATGTGAAACATCATTTCTACCGAAAATTGGACGCCCTGTACAAATTGTAGCATCTAAACTTTCAGCATTTTAATAGTAATGTTTAACAATAATGAACGCGTTGCTGTATCGTGTAGCGCTCCAAGTTTATTAACTCCAATATGTCTCTTATCGACCAATCACAATTTTTAACCTATCGAATCATCACTGCTAAAATGGCGCAATTCAAATTTTGCATTCTTATTATAACACCCTTTATTATTTCAGCCAGTTCTCTAAATATAATTACGTTAACTGAAGAACTAAATGAAGTTTGTAAAATGTTATTTCTCATATTTAATTTTATCCGTGCGCATTGTAATGTATCAGATACGAGGGGTGAATATAATGTAATGAGACTGATAGCGTGGCTTTCGATCAGATAACATTCTGGTAACGATCAGGTTAGGTTCCTGTATAGATCGAATCCACAGCAACATCTAATGCGTCTTCAATGTGAGTTTGAACTTACTAGACCCACCCGTGGTCTGTAGTTATTATTTTCCGAATTAAATTTTTCTACTACGTTCTAAAAATGAGTAACAATTTCGAACAACGGTACGCTATCAGGTTTTGTTTCAGACGTAGGCAAGACGTAACGTTGGCGTACCGTGCAGCACCAACGGACGTGCTCCTAGTCCTGACTGGACTCCCACCGATTGGGCTACAGGTCGAAGAACGAATACTCATACACAAATATGGCAAAAAATATAAGGCAAAGGCACAAAGGGCTATAATGTCAAAATGGCAGGAGAAATGGTCGTTTTACCAGGATTGGTCCAAGACTTTTCTATCCTAGAAATGATAAAGGCTATTATAAATAATAAATACGCGGAGGAGATAGCGGATGATAGCGTGGCAGAAAATCATCCATACGTCGCGGCTTAAAGACCGGTGTCAAATCATGTGTACTCTTTTATATCGGGTCCTGCTTTATCTGTACTTATTATCTCATCTATATTATTTATGTCATAACCATGTTTGAGACCGTCAATTAATATTTTATTTATACAGAGAATTATTTTATCTATATTATAGAACAATTGTCAGAACCGTGGATGTAATTATCAACTATTATATATTTTCTATACAGAGAATTATATTATTTATACGATACAATTAATGTTAGAATAGTCTATGCGATTGTGAAATTATTGTTTTTTCTATACAGTGTCTACGGCGTTGAGATCCGTGTTTGCTGAGTAGATTTAATTTCGTTTACAGGCTTGGTATATTGGTGCGATTAGTTATAAAAGTTGCAATAACGGAAGAAAATAGAATGAGCCATCCTCACATCTTGATGTCATGCTTCTGCGGTTCCAGCATGTGGTAGGGAATTGCGCTACAAAAAGAGGTGGTTTTTACTGGAAACTGGTACTGGAGATCCATCAGTTGTTGGTCTGCCTCATCTCCAATGGGAAAGCCAACAGTGTTGCCAGATTGAACGCTACGCCACCAGTCTCATTACTTTATTTACACACCTCGTATGAAATTGGTCATGAAATGTAATAGGAATACTAAATATTTTTCTATATACTACAGCAAATAAATTAGTAACAATTGATACAATATTTTCTTGTTATACACATTTCAATGTGCGAATTGAATTTCTTGAATCGCCCCTATTTTAGTCGAAATAAACAAATATATTAATTACATTTTAATTAACAAAATATACAACAATGTCTTTTTAATAACAAAAATAGATCTTTGTTCTAATTTTCATGCAGTTATTATCAAAGGAAAATATACTTTTTGCTGGGATATTAAAATTCATTTTGTTTGAAAAGTTATGTATTTTTCTATTTTAATAGACGAAAGAAATTCTATGCACCTTGGAAAACAACCGAAATAGAGCAATAAAGCAAGAGAAAATGCAGCTCCGGCTAAAAAAGAAAGAGCGAAGGTTTAACAAACACTCACGTTTCATCCTCCAAAATACTCGGAGAAAAGTAACGGGAGTTCCAGATTAAAAGGATTACCTTAATCCACCTCAGCTCGTAAACTGATTTTATTTCTCAATTTTCTGGGAAGCAGATTAACCAATTTACAAATAAAATTTTCTTTAATTTTTACTGCGGGCTTAACAGGGGTTCCTTTCTATTTAGCAGGCCTTTGCTTTTAGAGTTTCACGTGTCTTTTTTTTTGCTAATTCAGCTTGTGTTTTAACTCCGTGTTTTGAAATGTGAAAAGTTTTTCTCTTTTATTTGCAATAAAATTAATATATTATATACATGTATATATATATATATATATATATATATATATATATATATATATATATATATATATATATATATATATATATATATATATATATATATATATATATTATTCTGTATATTTTTTAGTTGATGATCAGAAGATTGTGGTTAGTACTGGAATAACCGGCAATCCGAAAAGAGAGAGAGAGAGAGATTTCAATATACAACCGTGTAAAATTCAACATGTTAACGCCCCTCAGGATTCTTTTAGTGCGTTCTAAAATTGAGTAATAATAATTTACAGGTATTATTTCAGATGTAGGCACAGTGCGACCGATATTTTTGCAAAATTTTAACAGAACTATGGAAACAGTGTTTTATTAAAGGCCCAGCTTGATAGATGATTAGATGGTTTAAGGCATTATCTGAAGGCCGAAATTCGATTGAAAATGAACTTCGCAGTGGGAGGCATTGAAACTGGAATAAGTGATAAGAATGTCCATAAAATTCGGGATTCCAAAACATACTACAGCAAATAAATTATTAACAATCGATAGGACTTGTAATTGTAAGTTCTGTAATGTGGAAACTCGGCGATATGAACACAGCATCACGTATTGCGGTTAGTACTTGAATAACTGGCCATCCGAGGAGAGACCAGGCTCTTCATCTCAAGGAATTGAAATTTATTTCTCCACGAATTCATTTCAATACTCAACCGTGTAAAATCCAACATGCTAACAGCCCTCAGTCACACTAGTTCCAGGCTCGGTAAGATCGAATGCCTTGTGAGAGGAAATCCACGTTAGTCACTCGCCAGTTTGTAGGTGTTTCGAGAGATTAAGGGGTTCGCTATAAACTAAGGGGTTCGATGTTAATCGGTAGCCGACGACCGTGGTTTCGAGCCACTGCTAAATTGGGCGTTTAATCGCTAAAGAGGCTAGTCTCTATTCCTAAAACTATATTTTCTTAGAGATTTCGAAGTGGGTTATGAGTGTGAAATTAAAATGATTGAACCGTCAATCAATGCATGGTTTGCTACGTGGTATTCTTGTGTTATGCATACGTATGATTCCCAAGTTCTTCTTTCTCTCTTCGAATCTTTCTGAACATATATTTTTCCAACATAATCTCCTAAACTGTTAATAAAGAGTGCCCCAATACCTACATCGAAATTTAGATTTAGCGCAGCTTTTCAACGACTTAACATAGACATTTAATATGTATCGTTTAGAGACCCAGCACTTTAATTATGGATCGTTTTACAATGGAAGAACGAAGAAATTGAAGAGGCGAACGAATTAGAATTAATGCAGAATTTTGTAATATAATTATGTGTTCGGGCGAAGCTTATTTCTAGCTCACAGTTTGTGTGAACAGCAAAATTGTAGGATTTGAGGAAGTGAAAATCCTGGAGTTATTGCAGAAGATCCTTTATATGCTCTTTGAGTAACACTGTGGTGTATATTGTGGACTGGAGAGGTTAGAGAACCATTTCTTCATGAAAATGATGATGATGAAATGGTAAACGTTAATGGTGAAGGCTACCGCAATATGTTGAGAATTTTTTTATAGCCCCGGTTGGATAATATACACCTTAAGAATATGTTCTTTCAACAAGATGGCGCTACCTGTCATACCGTGAGTGAAACCTTGCATTTGTTAAGGACATCTTCTCCTGATCTAACCCCCTTCGACTTTTTTCTGCGGGGTTTCCTGAAGGACAAAGTCTCTTCTAACAATCCGTAGACAATTACTATGCTGAAGCAAAATATGCGTCAAGTTATTGGTGAAATTAAACCACAATTGTGCTAAATTGTTATTAAAAATTTTATGCAAAAATGGCCATCTGCGGAAACAGCCGAAAGGAATATATGGAAAACATTGGTTTTAAAATATGACTGCCATGTCCCTACTTTTTAATAAAATAGAGTAGCATGTTATTTTCCTAAAATTGTTGGTTTTATATAAAAAGGAAATCCCTAAGTACCTATTGGGACATCCATATAGTAGCGAATATATATTGATCGTCATAATTACTTCTTAATGCCAATGAGTTCTGCGTTAATTCTCCATGTTCTAAAATTTAGAAATCAGTGTTGTATAAGCCCGATATTGAGATTCAACTGTTGTGAGCTGGTGCGTTCTCTTAGTGAAACAAAATGAACGGGCTGATTCCCGATCTCTTTTCATTTATTTTCATCCGCATAATTTTCGATTGTAATAGGATACATGTGGTAAATGATGTGGTGGAAAAATGACCCGAAGTATTCATATCGGCGGCGAGCCCTGATCAAAGTATTTCAAGTTTTGTACTTTCAATTTTAGATCAAAGTAATCTAGCCACTGAAAGTACCTCCGACTTTTCAAAAAGGAAAAAAGTGAAAACAAATTGATAGCAATACAGTCCTGTTTAAGATATTTCGTTGCATTTCGGCAAAATGTTAATTGCCCCAATAAATTTCAATAAAAATATTCCTAGTTTCTTCAAAGGCACGAGAGTCGGAGATGTTTAAATTCTGAATAATTTTGGAAAAAATAAAAGATTGTTAAATTATTATTATTATTATTATTATGTAGACTAAAACATTGTTTATTGGATTATGTATTTTGAATTTATTTATTATTATTCACGTATGGGCCCTGGTGGACCAGTTAGAAACGTTTGTTGAGTTAGCCTTCCTTTGCACCCATACTGACTTCATTCTTTCCTTATGAGCTTTTTTCCTTCCGCCAGACCAAGTTGTTCCAGTTTTCCTAGATTTTTCTCTCTGGCCAACTTCACAAACGTTAACCTTGTGTCTGAAACAGCCTCTATCCTGAATTTCACTTTGTGTAATATTTCTTGATCTTAGGTCCTCTTTAATTGTAGCAATCCATTTAATTATTTCTACTTTAGCTCTCCTCTTATTTTCAGAAAATTCGACTATTCCTCTAGTAAGCCTACTTGGATTCATCCGTTTTATGGGTCCGTAAAACGTAAGTCTTCTTTTTCCCACATTGTTGTGTATATCTGTGTATTGTTTGATTTCTTACTTTTCTCGAAGTCGGTATGTTGTGCTATTTATTTGTTTGGGGCCTAAGATTTTTCTTATGATTTTTCTTTTCTTCTTTCCAATCTCCTCGATGTCTCTCTTTCTATTCAAAATGAGCGTTTCTACCACATATAGACATTCTGGCTTAATAACTGTGTTGTCCATGTCCCAGTTTTGTGTTTTTAGATATACATTTTTTGTTGTAAATATTTTGGGTAAATCTCAATGCCGATTCCATTTTTTGACATCTACCCTTATTGGCCGCTTTTTCCACCCCGTTTTCCATTATTATTTCACCCAAATATCTGAATTGAGAGACTCATCTGATGTTACCCTATTTTGTTTTTAGAAATGGTGTTTTTAGTCTGTTGCAGGTCATGTATTGTGCCTTTTCTAAGGAAATTTGGAGTCCTACCTTTCTGCTGTTTCCTTTAGGATTTTAATCTGTTGTTGTGCCGTTAATATATCTTGAGCCAAAATTGCAAGATCAGCAGCCAATGCCAGACAATCAACTTTGATGTTGGTTCTCCCCAGTGTAATGGGCTGGTCAGTATTCAAAGCCGGCTTTTTTTCACGCCACTCCTGTATTACTTTTTCTAGAACACAGTTAAATAAGAATGGTGAGATTACATCCCCTTGTCTTACTCCAGTTTTAACTTCTAAGGGCTTTGAGATGTCACCCATGAATTTAACATTTGACCATGTGTTAGACATTAAGAAAATAAACATGATTGAAATGATGAGAACAAACTGAGAGAAAAGATATCCCTCTGTAGTTGTTTACTTCCGTTATATCTCCTTTCTTATGTAATGGATGGATTAGAGCATGTTTCTAATATTCCGAAATCTGTTCGGTTCGCTAAACTTCTTGTAGAATTTTGGTTATTTCCTTTGGATTTTCTAATCAGTATTTTTTTATAGAGTTTAAGTAGTCAAACCGCCATCGTCGCAATCGTTGTGATTTCATTAATATTGGTCTTTTATTAATGCATTTTTTTTTATTAATTAATTATTATTATTTATTTTTTTTTAAGTTTGCATTACAGTTGTGAATTTCTCAGCTTCTTCTTCTAATTGAACTATTAATGATTTTTACATTTATTTAAAGTTTTTCCAGTCAGTAGTTTTATTGACTAATATGGGTCGAGCTTCCTTTTTGATAATTCGTTCACTCGGTGTTATTATAACTGCTGATTGATCAGGCCGGTCGCGTTGGTGCGGCGGTAAGAGCGCCTGCTTTGCCGAGTCCGCGCTGGGGCTATAGCTGATTCGATTCCAGCGCTCGGATGGTTATTTTTCTTTCTTCTGTCCGTTTATCTTTCCTAAATGTTTGTGATTGTTTCTAGGCAAGAGTGTAAAATCCGACTACGAATTACCCCTCAGTCACGCCAGGTAAAGGCTGGGTAAAGCCGGATGCCTTCTGAGAAGTGTTCTACGTTGGTCACTCGCCAGTCGGTAGGTTTCCTGATAGACTTATGGGTAGGCACATAACCAAGGGTTTATAGCCCGAGGGGGGTGCTGGCCTGGGTTTGTCGGAAGCTGATGACCGTGGTTCGGAATCCACGTTAAGCTGTAGGTCCAGTCGCTAAATAGCCTAGTTGCTGATGCGCCTCTAACCCAAACACTTTACTTTGATTGATCAGACTCCCAGTCGAAGTTTTCTTCTATTTTAGCAAAGTTTGCTGATATATTTCTTGTAAAAAAGAAGTCCAATACATTAGGTACTTTGTTACAATCGGTCGGCTAGTATGTAGGTTTACCAGTGAAATGCCAATTACAGTTTCTTTTGCTTATGGCTTTTCTTAATTCATGGCTTTAGTCATGTTGTCAGTCTGCATCCCTAATCCACGTATTTGGCATTGAGATCTCCACCAAGTATGAACCTCTCTCCAGGATACTCTAGAAGGGATATGTAGTCTTCAATCTTAAGATTATATAGAGATATACAATATGATGCTCCTACTATTAAGTTTTGCCTTGTGGATCTAATACCAACAAAGCTTAGATGAATTTTTCCGCTTTGCATATTACATTCCTCATAATGATTAATAGATTCTTTAATGATAACTGCATTACCTCTAGCTTTGTTAAGCGAGTGTATGGTATGATACACTTTCTATCATTTTAATCTTAAATATGACTGTGTTGTGAGAAATTTTTCTGAAATTAAACACATATCAATTTCTTGCATATTCAGAAATATCTCTAATTGAGGTTTTTTGTTTAGAATGCCAGTCTTTTTTTTATTAATATTTTATTTTCTCTTGGGGATAGCGTCAGTGGTTCTGTCTTCTAAGCTGACCAATCTTTAACTTATTATAACCAGTATTTTCCCCAGTTTTCTGCAGGTGCACAAAACACTTTTTGCGCAGGTGCATTTTTTGGTTTTCGGTAGTTTGTAAGATACGTCGGTTCTCACCATATTAGAAATAATAGTTTTTGGTTGACTCTTTCTATTCTTAATGATGTTATCTTTTCTTTTTTACAGCTCCTTGCCTATCAGCAGGATGTGCTTCGTTACAGTTACTGCTCTTGGCGGCAATATTCCTAGGTCTCGTGCATACTGCTGTTGGATGATTATGTGCACATCTTACACATGTATGTGGATGATTGCAAATCTTTGACGATATCTTTGGCATTTTTTGCATTGTGCAATTAGCTTATTTGTTTTCATTGCTTCTATTTTTACTTTCATCGTGTTGATGTATTGTATGTTGTAAATTTTATTCATATCTTGTGTATGTTCAAATGTTAGGAGATATTAAGTAGTAGACGAAGATATTAGGTAGACGAAAATAAGATGGCTATTCGCCTTTTCTGCTTATTTTTTTCAGTTTCTAAACTACGCATAATATTTTGTATCCTCTTCCTTTCAGTGCTTCAAGAATGTTCGCAGAATCACAGGAAGAATGCAAATCTCCAAGCATAATTCTTATAGGTCTGTTGACTTTATTTTCGTAGGTTTGCTATTCTATACCATTGTTGTTTATTGTTTTGGTTATTTCGCTGTATTCTTCTTCATTGCTTACATTAATTTTAATTTGTTTATTGCTCATCATGCTGGTGCTGCAATTAAATTTTTCTATTTGTAATTTATTTTTCACATCTTCGTAGTTTTGTAGGTTACTTAGTATTATAGGTGGAGGTTTTATAGTTTTTTATTTTTCTAGTTTAGCTTTAGTTACACTAGTGTTTTGTTTATTCTATAGCCTTTCTTTTCTAATTATTTTTCTTTTCTTTTAATATCCACTCTGTGTCTTCTTCTTCCTCTACCCAACTACCTGGATTATGAAATTTGTTTTCGCTGTGCGATTTCAAGGCCGTCAACTGATTTGTTAGGTATTCAATTTCTATTACAGCATACTCCAATTGTTTCAGCAAGTTTTCAATAACCTCTCGTCTGATATAGGCTCAGTAATCCTACTATTACTATTTATTACAAGCATACCAGTACTACCCGCCGACAACATGATATTTTCGCAACATCTTGTCGAACCACATGGATCGTCCGATATCATTTCTTATTTTATTTTAATTTGAAAATATTTTATTACCTTCACTTTTTTGGTTTTTCTTTCTACACCACGTTTGGTGTAGACATGTTTTTCGTGGGCCTGGCGCTGAAAAGCACGTATACGCTATTCGATATATCTCAACAAATATTCGCCTCGCCTCGATGTTTACCGGTTCGAGAAATGGTACTGTTAATTGGCCAACAAGATCCTGGTTTACAGAAATAAACCGGGATCAATTCTTGAGCTTAAACGAAATATTCAGTGCATTATTAAAATATATCACAAAATATGTGTAAAAGAATAATCGAATATTGGGTCTCCAGAATGCATTCCACCAGATGAAACCGAGGGGGACATTTCAAGTACATTATCACTTGTTTTTTAAAATAAAATTAAAATTACTAGATTATTACTTGTAAAAATCATTCCGCCTCATTTTAAAGTTCTGACTCTCTTATTGAACTTTATATGTACACAACCAGTTCTCTAGAAGACCAGACATCATTAAAAATGAACAAAGTATGGAAGAATATTTACACTATAGTCGTTTGTTAAAAGTTCAAGCGTAGAACTATAAACGTCATTCTGTTATTTGAACACCTACCCACCATAATCTTATTCATCCTCAATAAATCTGAAATTATTATACATTAGGTATGACAAATTATATTAAGCTTTACAGCGGTTAAATGGCCGTAAGTGTGCACGCCAAGGAAAATTCTCGTTTTCCTTTAATCAAAGTATACGTTTGCAAAACAAATGAACCGAGCGGGCCTTTTAAATAATCTCCGGCCACTCCTCCATCGTCTCACTTTAAGTAATAGGTAGCAGATTTCCAGAAGATTTACTTTAGCAAAATAAACGTCAGAAAGTATATTAATGATTTTCTTCAATTATCAATTTTCCAACTTTGACTTACTGTCTGAGTTGCCATTAGGGGGAAGGGATAGAAGTGCTTCCTTTACTAATGGCGTTTGTTTGTAAGATTGATGATCAGATTACACGCGAATCCGTCGCAAAAGACTGAAGCGGACGGCCATCTCCGATTGTCTACGGAAATGCGGCAACAGCGCGTGGGATTGGTGGGTGGGGGTCATAGGGCGGGGGTAACGCTAGTTGAGGGAAAGGAAGGTCGGCGAGTCCGGTTTCGCTGTGGGAAATAATATACGTCGCTTAATCACAGGGAACGGTTTAATGGAAGCGTATTTTTGAATTACTTTTTCTGAATTTACATTTTAAAAGAATTTATATTCAGATTCTGTCAGCTAATACGTATTGAATGGATAACGACGAATAATTGGCGCAATATAATGTACGGAATAAGTAAATAACCAATTAACGTGCCATTTGATCCCGAAAGTTGCGCTTTATTGATATCCTAAAGCATGTAAGACGATTTAACCGTGTGTATAAAATAGCAAATGATAAAATAGCAATGACAAAATACTTTACATTTATTGTCCAAATGCGCCAACACATACCTAACTTGTTATGGGTTCCTTAATATACTCTATGCCCCTGGCCTCCTGTTAGCCATCTTTGAGCACCACCAAATTTCTGTACGAAGGTCCCCTAGTAGTTGTCGGTTTATCCAGACCAAAACTGGACAAAGAGTGGCGTGGACACATGTGGAAGTTGGTACTGAGTACTTCTTTTAATTATTTATTATTATTCACGTATGGGCTCTGGTGGACCACGCGAAGTACAATTAGAGGCGTTTGTTGTTGTTAGCCTTCCTTTGTGCCCATACTGATTTCATTCTTTCGCTATGAGCTTGTTTCCTTTCGTCAGACCAAGTTATTCCAGTCTTTCTACATTTTTCTCTCTGGCCAACCTTCCAAACGTTAACCTTGTGTCTGAAACAGCCTCTATCCTGAATTTCACTTTGTGTAATATTTGCTGATCTTAGGTCCTCTTTAATTGCAGCAATCCATTTAATTATTTCTACTTTAGCTTTACTCCTATTTTCATAAAATTCGGCTATTTGTCTAGTTAACCTACTCGGATTCATCCGTTTTATGTGTCCGTAAAACTTAAGTCTTCTTTTTCTCATATCGCTATGTATATCTGTGTATTGTTTGATTTCTTGGTTTTCTCGAAGTCGGTATGTTGTGCTATTGATTTGTTTGGGCCCTAGGATTTTTCTTATGATTTTTCTTTCCTTCTTTTCAATGTCCTCTATGTCCCTCTTTCTATTCAAAATGAGCGTTTCCGCAGCATATAGACATTCTGGCTTAATAACTGTGTCGTAATGTCTCAGTTTTGTGTTTTTAGATAGGCATTTTTTGTTGTAAATGTTTTGTGTAAGTCTCAATGCCGTTTCCATTTTTTGACATCTACCCTTATTGGCCGCTTTTTCCAACCCATTTTCCATGATTATTTCACCCAAATATTTGAATTGAGAGACTCGTCTGATGTTACCATATTTTGTTTTTAGAAATGGCGTTCTTAGTCTGCTTCTTTTAATAATATATGATAAAAACATATTCCACATATGTCGCACAATATTATAATTTTTAATCGAAATGGCGAGATGAGTACTTAAGCAGAGTACTGAGTACTGTTTAATACCAGATGAGTACTGTTTAATACAAATAAATCAAATCTTAAACTAATGTGGACCTACAAAGATGGCTCGCAATTCCTTCGCATAAGGAAAATAAAAATTACTAATATTAATTCTTGTATTACGTGATGGTAATTGTCAAAATTAGAATATAATGGGACATAGCTGGTTGAATTTAGAACTAAGCGGCTGAAACAACTTGGTCTCACTCGCGGTCATTAATCTAGGGTCAAAAACGCCGGTCCCCAGTTGTTCGATCGGGTGGGCCAGGGAGCAGTAAACTAATCGCCATTGGGGCTGCAATTCGACACAAACCATAAATAATTAATAATCTACTTACTACTTACTAATCTACTGAAAAAAACGTACCGGACTCTTTGTTCAGAGTCAGTATCAATTGGCCAACTGGCAGTTGGGCACTCGCACGCGACTCTAATATCTATACTGCACCAACTCTGACCCTTGGGGGGTATGACCACTGAGACTGCAAAAAAGACTTACAAAAGAGAGCGTCTAACTGCCTATTATCCCTTTTTACACTTCCTCGAGAGAGAAATTTCTAAACTAACAATGCAACTACCATAACCATGCAACCGTTGCATCCTGCAACCTACCTAAAATATAGTTTCGCCAGAATAGTTCACTTTTTGGATAGTAACAATTGGAATATCACAAACATTGTAGGGAATACTGTAATAAGATATTGCAACTAAATACCGAGGAAAAATTATAATGTATAATTAAGTGTAATTTAATATATTAAATTAATAATAATCTCTTATATATCTTATATCTTAAAATATTTCTGAAATAAGGTATCCACCTTGTGTGTCTTAAAAATTACTACTTTATTCAAAAAATTACTATTTAACTAACCAACCAGACCAAGAATGTTTAATAAACTAAAAATATTAGTAATGCCTAAGAAATTGTTGTTAGAAGTTATTAGAAATGACACTGAAGAACACTAAGAGCAAAGTAATATTTCAAAAAATGATTTCAAATCAATTCAACATAAATAAAGGAGTGAAAGGGACACCCTATATCACCAAAAATCTTTAACCTTATACTGGAAGCTATTTTAAGAAAGGCAAATCTAAACAATAAGAACATTATAACAAATGATATATATCCATCCAATCGCCTACGCAGATGACCTCACTGCAATAACCAAATCTAAAGGAAAATTAATAGAGACAGTAGAACGACTAGACAGAGATGCCAGAAAGTTCTAATTTAATATCAATAAATAAAAAAAAAATGCACGAGAGTGGGAAGGAAAATTCAGAATAGGAACACCCACTTAAAAACATTTATTGGGGAAGGTGGTTGGTTTCGGGCTAGCGGTCAGCTATAAAACATGTTTTACAATGTTAATTCGTCATTTTTATGAATACTTCATCAGGAGACACTAAAATTTTAATAACATAATAGAAATAATATAGGATACAAACATGTTAAAATATAAAATCACAGAAAAATAAATATATACACTTACAAATAATGTCTATGTTCTAAAACGTATGCATATAAATAATATTTTTGAACCATACGGGCCCCAAACAGGAATTAAAATTCTTTTTTAAACACTAAGGTATTCCTCCTGCAACCATCGAGATTGAAAAGACTCAAGTAGTTTCAAACAGAACATCAGTTATTTGGTAATATTTGAGATGACAGTAAATATTACTAAGACCACTAGTATCTGATTTGAAGTTCATCGTGGTTTTATTTTGTCTTATACGACACATCTCTAAAAACAGTCTTTGTAGTTGTTTTACTGCTGACTGCTAACCCGAAACCAACCAACCTTCGCAAATAACTATAATTTACACGGTCGAGAAACATATCAAATTAAATATATAAGAAGACCTAAAAATTCTGGAAAGGAAGACACTGAAAAAAAATACTTAGACCAAATATATCAGGAGATGGTGAAAGGAGACTTAAAACAGGATTTCATTAACAACGTAATTGAACGGTTATCATGATGATGATGATAATGATTTGATTTATCAAACATTATTCTATTTTCATCAAGTTACTGTTTTAGATTTAATAGTATAATTAGATCTTTTTTGAGAAAATTGAAAAATAATAACTATTACTCGAAAATTATATCGAACGTAACATATGGTACGGTATCCAAGGATATGGTATGAACGGAACCAAACCCAAAGCCAAGCATTTTCCAACTCAAAAATTGAACAAAAATAAACAGCTCAAAGTCTAATAAACGTGAACAGGCTTCAGAATAAAAATAAAAACTGAAATTTGCCATCTGAAATTATGTGTACTTTTCAACATGATATCTGTGCATCTCGATACATACAGACAGGCGATGATCAGAAAGTTTTATGTCTTAAAAATTCATAACTCAAGCTTTTCAAAATTGCTAACCGCAATAGCTTTAAAAGCGTCATCTTTTGAAAATGTCTAGCCAGCAATAATACTAATAAAGAGTAGTCCAACAAGAGTGTCAGAAATGTAAAATGAGGCCCAATGATAACTACAAGTGATTATCCGGTCATTTGTTTTATATTGTATAACAAATAATTGTATTATGTTTAGAAAATAATGTCGTTTAAATGTCCCCCTCAGCTTCGTCTGTTGGAATGGATCTAGAGACCCAATTTTCGATTACACTTTCACACATACCGTGAGGTGGCCGAAAGGTGATATCATGGTGGCCTGAATGTTTCGTTTAAAGTCGAAAAGTGTTCGGGGTTTATTTCAGCAAACCAGAGATTTAACATTAACCCCATAAAGAAAATTCAAGAGCTTGAGATCGCATGATCTTGGTGGCCAGTTAACCATTTTCTGAAATAAAGCATTCAGGAATATTTTCTTGCAATAATGTGTGTCAAGTTGCACCATCTTTTTGAAAGGAAATATTGTTTATATTCACATTTATCAGGTCAGGTTAGTGTGTTAGTATATTCTTATAGCGTTAAGTTAATACTACGCGATTTCCATCATCGTCTTCTAAAAATATCGAATAACTAAGTCCAATAACTTGGATCTGCAGACCAAAAACCGCACCAAACAGTGACTTTTTGAGGATGACGAGATAACTCCTGAATCAACTGAGAATTTTAATCTGCCGAAATCCTGCAATTATGTTTGTTCACAAACCCATTAAGTCAGAAATGCGCTTTGTCGGAAATGATTATTTTTCCACAAAGTGGGGCTCTCCAACTGCTCTGCCCCGAATTCGTGTATCATTTATGCTTCCATGATGAACTGATAAAATGTACTGAACACATCAGTCTATGAATGACATATATAATTTGAACTTGAAGTTTTCAATTTAGGGCTGTATCGGCAATTGAGGCCATTTGGCAGTCCATAAAGAGTGTATACCAAACAAAAACTAATAAAACTTAAATATAGCTAATATTGTATATAAAGTGTAAATGGCAGTAATATGGATTAAAGAGTGTATGATTATATTCCAATGGAACTCAAATAAAGGATACAGGAAGAATAGATAAAGGAAGGTAAATAAAGGAACTGCTACAAATAGTCAGATGTAATGCATTATAGAGCTTAATTAAAAGTAGAGGAATAGGTGAAAAATTAAGGAAAAAAGGGAGTCTAAGAATAGTAGAGATGGGCTATATTAAAGGAAACTAGGAAGAAGAACGGGGGAATTAAAAAATTCATCTACAATTCAAATAGTGCCGCTGTTATTATGTTTTAAATTTCTGACATTCTTATTGGAAAACTTTTTACAATAACAGCATCAATATCTAATAATGGCTATCAAACTCATCTGGAAATGTCTTGGTTAGGTCATCGCGATGTCAGTTTCAAAAATCAGAAGGCTTTTCATTGATTTTCTGCTTTAATTTGTCGAAAAGTTTCAGGTGATATTTCTCTAGGATGATTTAATCTTTGAGATGGTAATTAATTGGAAGAATACCTTTTGCATTCCGAAACATGGAAGCCCTTAACTAATCTGCAAGTGCCACTACTGTTTTGGATCGTTTCCGCGGCACAGTGATGCGTCCAAACCGCATCTGTCTAAATCGGTGCATAACATTTTATTCTTTTGGAAAGATACTTTTTGATGTAGGTCATGCCTAGTTTCATCTTAGTGCCAAGTTTACCTAGTTTCTTCTTGGTCTACGTTTCGCTCAAAATGTATGTGTATGTTTCCTATTCTTTCAATATAGTAACGGCCTTGCTCTCCCAGACGTCTTAATCAAACGATCCACTTTCACAATATCTGGAGTAATGGTAGATTTTTGACGTTTATTAGGATGTGCAACTTTAGGAGTTGTAGAAAAATATTTGAAATTTGTTTTGATTGTTAAAACGAAATTAATACATGAAGCGATCTCAAATTTAATACCTAAAAAATGAGTCACTTGACAGCGTGCTCCAAAAATGAACATCACAATCTATGTGTCATCTGTATGAAGGGCATAAGAAGCCACTACTAATTTCCCGATTTAATGGACATTCAGAAGATACTACTTTTTTGATTTAGCAACATCATCCTACGCAATATTATTATATTCCTGTGGAGTGCATAGTAATATATTCTACATTAATAAACAACAGAAAATTGATCGCATAAATGTTAGCATTTAGAAAGCCGTTCAAATATTTAAAGAAGCTATTGAAAACTTTTATCAAAAAAAATTGGATTTGGGTAATATTCAACCTGTGCAATTATAATGAAGTTGTAAAGAAACTTTTAATCGATAAATGACGACCACCTTACAGCAGGTTGTTCCTTCTCTTTTCTACAGAAATGTACAACACTCAAGGTAAGTGTTAGCCGAACGAAGATTACTAGAAATGCTATGTGAAACCTTTCAAACATTTAGATGAGTTGGGCTGGTGCCGACAAAACAGGAGCGAATAGAAGTTAACCTGCTCCAAAACTTAAATCGGTCGAACTTATTTGCTGACTCATCTTGATCTCATTGCCAATAAGGAGGCAATTTAAAGGTCGGTTAACAAATCTAGGTTCGCCACCCATATCTAAAAAATCTCCCCGTGGGAAATGGATAAATGTTAAGCAAATCGGTTATATACTGAGAAATAACGGGATGTCCGACAGATACAGTACGAACTAGATACAATAAAACAAACATTTTTGGCAAATTTGGCACTGGAAAAGATTATAATGGGAGAAATACTTACAATGAAATAAAGAACATCCTTACCCTGTAGTGAGAAGATGAAGAGGTATCGGTTATCATCACTATGAAGAAAGCGGGTATTATGGCGGAAATATTTAAACTTTAATAGTCCGCGGTACAAAACCAGCTGAGTAATGAGGCATTTTAGATTTCCACAGAATTAGCCCATTATGCCAAAGTTATATCAAGCTATAATTAAAAATCTGGCCCCAGAAATAACTTCAAGATACAACGGAATCAGACTCAGAAGGAGGAATCAGAAACTCGACAAAACTCTTCATACTCTTAACAGCTGCAATGACAACAAAAAGATCATGACAAATGTGCAGTTCGAGGTAAGAGATTGACACTCATTTCTTCATGAGGTTACCAAAACGGTCGGCGAAATCACCGACTGGCTAACCGGTCGGCGAAATTCGCACATCACTAAGGAGGAAACTCTACTTTGGTACTAAATTTTCTAATTTCACAAAATCTTCAGCAAACTATTGCACGAGGAACCGATTTTAAAGATCTTTGAGCTAGGATTGCCTCCGGACCTAGTAGTAATTGTCGGTTCTTTGGTGTAAATTAGATTCGCCCAAATAAAAAATACATTTGAGACGATAGCACCATAGAGTTTCTCTCTTACGCCGGACATCTTCAGCAAAGATCGAAAAAACATGGTCAGATATGGTCGATAATCTGAGATTCAGAAACGTAATATCCGCGTTTTTGAATCATACATCCGTTGTTTCATCTGTATCTGCATTCAGATACTTTGAATCTGAATTCTGAAGCAGTTTAACGTTGTAACAAAATGGCTGTCTTTCTCACTTGCTAGCCAACGCCAAGAATACCAATGATGATCTTTACTAGAAAGTAAGTCAAACCAAAATATTAGTAAAACACATCTCATACCTTGGTTGCAAAACCTATATCTGCTTTCTCCTCTTAAATACTTGGCACTCTCAATTCAAACAATCAATATGAAAGGGATATAATATTATTTAGATGTTATTTTATTTAAGAGTTAATACAGTTTTAATCTACAATAGAATTTCCATCGCTATTGACAATATTCGTCCACCTCTCTTATAAATGTTTTATTCTTTATTTGTAAAATAAGGATGATTTTAAATATATTTTAAAATATTCTTCTGGCGCAGTTTTGATAACTGTCGCAGTAGGATTTTCTTTCCAGAAAGGAAATGTTCTATATAACTGACAAGGCGGTAATCTGATCTTGCAGCATCAGGAGAATGCTGTGGGCGAGGGAGTATTTGCCAGCCTAACTCTTTGATAATTTATTGGGTGATGCTGTAGAATAACACCATAATATTCACCACTTATGGTTTCATTAGGTTTCAGAACCTCATAGTGAATTATTCTTGTAATATGCCACCATATCCACAATAACACTTTTCGATGGTGAAGACAAACTGGTTTTAAAGCGGGCAAAATTGGTTGTCCTAGTGTTAATAATTGTTTTTTCTCATGTGGATTGCCGTATAGACCACTTTTTATATGCAGTAAGAAGTTGTTGAAGAAAACGAGATCTACCTACCCTGCTTTACGTTTTATGTTTTACGTTAAATTTTGTTTTCAATTGGAATTTGATATGGCACGCACATACCTTCTGCTTGTATTCAGTTGATTTAAACACCGTACTATTGTGGATCACAACCATGAACTCTATGGTGAAAGAAATATAGTGGATATCATTAAAATACTACGACTAAGGTGGGCTGGACACGTAGAAAGAATGGAAGATGGACAAATCCACAAAAGGATATTGAAGAGACAAGCGATCGGAAACAGGGGTTGAGGCAGACAATGTTCAAGATGGCATAATAGTGCTCAAGAAGATGCACGAGAACTGTTAAAGATAAGATGCTAACATACAGAAGCAACAAACCGTTTTAGGTGGAAAGGAAAACTAAGGAAGGTCATGGTCGAGTATGACTGTAGAACCACTGGAAGAAGAAGAAGAAGAACGGGAGGAAGAAGATTATTGTAAATCATAAAGTTTTAAAATTTATGGCTAATTCTTGGATGAATTGTTTGTGGTCAGTTTCGTTTTCAACCACTAACAGATCCTTATCAAATTAACAGGTCTTCCAGATGTTATACCGTCGAAAACATTCAAATCACCCTTCTTAAATTGTTTAAACCAACGTTGACATATTCTGCTATCCAAGGTCCCAGGATAAATATCATTAATTATAACTGTGGCATTGTAATGTTTCCGAAACACATAGAGCTTCAAATGTCTAACGTGAAACTTATACACACTTTGCTCTTGCTTTTCTTAAGGTATTCACTTAACACTGATTTTTTAATAATAATTACACTAAATATCAATATATTTACCTAGAATATAGGTTATGTTATATCAAGTGAAATTATTGTCAGTAGATATCAATGTTTCTAAAATTTGAGAAAACCGACTGATATTATAATACATTCAGTACAACTCTCTCCTCAAGATTCTAGTCTATCTATATATGGTAGGGAATTGTTAATACATGTTTTTACCAACAACTTCTTCCCGAAAGCTGCAGACGTTTAGAAACAAAATTCTACTTATTGATGTTAATTTACTCTGGTTTAGTTGGTATCAACGGATCCAGATTTCTCTGTCGATCGATAATCCTTTCGGACAGAAAATTCAGGACCTGGATAGAACAGGATCCATAAGTTAAAAATTCATATTGGGTTATCTGAAATTTACTGCCATATTTTGGAGTTTCATTTTAAAAATTAAAGGGTAGTTCTAAAAATAAAGTGTCAGTTTATAATTCTGGCTAAATAATCTATTATATAATTGAACATGTTTGCCAAGAGAATACTCGAAATACTCATACTCATACATATAGTTAATTTATTTGTCTGTTACACAGTGATAACTCGTGATGATTTACAATTCCTTACATTTTAACAAATGCAATCATGAGCAACATCAGTCTATATGTTCATTTTCACCCAAATTTGTGAGTTGTTTATTTGTGAGTGTTTATTTTTTACTCAAAGGATTAACACCGGGATGATACATTTTGATAAAGAAACAGTCAATTTTAATCTCATCTGGATTTGGTTGTCCAAAAAGTTAAGTCTTGATAAATTGAGTGAATTAAAACAAATTATAGGGTTATTTTAACTTTAACATTCAAAGGGTTATTGTTAACTTTGTTACATTGATACGTTGCTTCTTCACTAGCAATATCCGAGTTATTTATAAGAAATTTTTTGAAACTATTTGAGGACTAATATCGTATCCAACATATTCACCATATTTACCATCATACAAACATCTGCTTTGTTAATCTTCCATTCTAAAACTGCCAATATATTTATATATATATATATATATATATATATATATATATATATATATATATATATATATATATATATATATGAATAATATCATAATTATAGTATTTTTGAGTCAATTTGAGTTTACTTTGATTGACTAAATATTTAGAACTGTTATAGACTATGTCTGTTCCATCTATTCAAGATAATTAAAATTATTCATTAGTGATGTTGTAGAAACACGTTTCTGGCCAATCGAGGAAGCCGATAATTTTAGATATATAACGACGGCTCTAAATCATTCGAACCCTCTTTGAACTTTAATTAGTGAGAATATCGAGATCGGCTAGAAACGTACTGTTTTTGAACTGAATTTATATATATATATATATATATATATATATATATATATATATATATATATATATATATATATATATATATATATATATATATATATATATATATATATATATATATATATATATATATATATATATATATATATATATATATATATATATATATATATATTTTCAGCAAGAAAATCAGAATTTACTGTCAGTAATTTTAAATTATTCATTATTATATATTATATATTAAAATGGTATTAGTATTTCGAGTATTCTCTTGGCAAACGTGTTCTAGAAAAAAAATGAACACTCACAAATAAATAAATCACAAACTTGGGTGAAGATGAGCATATAGACTGATGTTGCTTATAATAGCATATGTCAAAATGTAAGGGATTGTAAATCATCAGGAGTTATTACAGTGTAACAGACAAATAAATTAACTATATGTATGAGTATGAGTATTTCGAGTATTCTCTTGGCAAACATGTTCTATTATATAATAAATTATTTAGCCAGAATTATAAATTGACACTTTATTTCCAGAACTACCCTTTTATTTTTCATAAATTGAACTCCAAAATATGACAGTGTGTTTCAGATAACCCAATTTAAATTTTTAGCCCGTGGATAGAACAGGAGGTTCTGAATTTTCTGTCCCAAAGGATTATCGATCGACAGAGAAATCTGGATCTGTTGGTACCAACTAAACCAAAGTAAATTAACATTAATAAGTAGAATTTGGTTTCTAAATGTTTGAAGCTTTTGGAAAGAAGTTGTTGAAAGAAACATGGATCTTCTATATATACATAAACCAGAATCTTGAGGATACATTTGTATTGAATGTATTACAATATCAGTCGTTTTTCTCAAATTTTAAAACCATTGATATCTCCTGACAATAATTTCACTTAATATAACATAACCTATATTTTAGGTAAATATATTGATATTTAGTGTGATTTATTGTTTATTGTTATTAAACATCCAGTATTAGGTCATATCCCTTAAGAAAAGCAAGAGCAAAGTGAATAAGTTTCACATTAGACATTCGAAGCTGATTAGACAGTTGAAGAAAGGTGATTTTAATGTTTTCGACGGTATAACATCTGGAAGCCCTGTTAGCGGTTGAAATCGAAGCTGACCTCAAACAATTCGTCTATGACTTAGCCATAAACCGTAAAACTTTATTACTCACAATAAAGTTCTTCTTCTTCTTCTTTCATTGGTTCTACAGTCACACTCGACCATGACCTCCCGTTTGTTGCTTCTGTTTGTCAGCATCTTATCTTTAACAGTTCTCGTGCATCTTTCTGCACATTATTATGCCATCTTGTCTGCCTCTACCCCTGTTTCCGATCGCTTGTCTCTTCAACAGCCTTTTAGGGATTTCTCCGTCTTCCATTCTTTCTACGTGTTCAGCCCATCTTAGTCTCTGTAGTTTAATGATATGCCCTATATTTCTTTCACCATAGAGTTCAGACAGAGTTCATGGTTGTGGTCCACAATAGTACGCTGTTTAAATCAACTCAAATTTCAATTGAAAACAAAATTTTACGAAAAACAATGTGTCCTGTAGCGTACAAATGTGTCCATGGTAGGCAGATATTGTTTTCCTCAACAACTTCTTAGTGCATATTAAAAGTCGTCTATACATTAATCTACATAAGAAAAAAAGTGTCCACACTAGAACCACCAGTTTTGTACGCTTTAAAACGAGTTTGTCTTCACCATCGAAAAGTGTTATTATCAATATGGTGGGATATTGCAAGAATTATTCACTATGAGGTTCTGAATCCTAATGAAACCATAAGTGGTGAATATTAAGGAGTTATTCTGCAGCATCACCAAATAAAATATCAAAAAGTTAGTTTGGCCAATACTTCCTCGCCCACGGCATTGTCCTAATGCTGCAACATCAGATTACCGTCTTGTCAGTTATATAAAACATTTCCTTTGCGGAAAAAAATCCTAGTGCGACGGTTACCAAAACTGCGCTAGAAGAATATTTTACTTCTAAATCATTCTTATTTTACAAATAAGAAATAAAACATTTATTAAGAGAGGTGGACGAATATTGTCAGTAGCGATGGAAATTATATTGTAAATTAAAACTGTATTAACTCTAAAATATAATAATATTTTGTACAAACTGAAAACAGAAATTAATAATCATTTAATAAACATCACTAATCCAACATAGATCTTTATTAACAAGCATTATAAGAGCAACTAATAAAAAATCCCTATGACCTTTTCGGACAACTCGATACATACATTTACGAATTGGATTAAGAAACCTGCTCTACTCAGTTCGCTCACCAGATCCGGCTCCATTCGACATTCACTTTTCGAACTCAACTATTTGATAATAATCGACCAATAATCCTTTATCCTAAATTTTATCTAGTTAATATTATTTAATTCAAGTAAGTTTCCTTTCATCAGTTATCACAAAATTAAGCTTTAGTAATAGCTGATTTTTATGATTAAAATTACTTTTAAAATTCCATAGCTTTTACCTGCTATTTCACATTTACAACGATACAATCCCAAATTTCAAATTGCGAAATATAATTATCTTTTACGCCCCCGCAATCCTCCTTTGGAGTTGATTTTTATAAACCCTCCTCCTTAGCGAAAATCTACAGCGCATGAACAAATTCCTGCCAATTTTCAAGTCTGTAGGACTTAAATTTAAAAATAAACGGACGTATATTTATCTTTTACGACCCCGCAACCTTCCTTGGAGAGTTTATTTTTATAAACCCACCTCTTACGAACATCTACGATACATGAGGAACATTCCTGCCGAATTTTAAGTTTGTAGTTTTATATTTTCGGAGAATTCGCGAAAAGTGAGTGGTACCATACTCAACATATTGGGAACACATGATCTGATACACTGTTTGCTTCTTTACCTTAATATTTGGTATGCAATTGTAACTTCAACGACAAACGGTTTAAAACATGTTCATGTTGATGGGTATCTTTCGTATGCTTCTAAATTAAGCGTCTTCTGGTGGTTTTGTGAAAAGTTATAAAATGCAATGAGTTCATACACTAAGTTGTTTCAGACAATTATTCAAATTTGAAAAGGTACACGCTAGTGGTCTGACCGAAATAGGTTTAAATGTTTGTAAAATAACAAGACAACTGAACATTACTGCTTATAGCATTATGAGAACATAAATAGTAAGGATCAGGATTATTCATGAGTACGATATGTTAATAGTCATAGAAGTATTCAAAGACTATAGCTGCAGGTAGGTTTGTGCCGATGATGATAGCGTAAGAGGATCATCGCAATACTCATCGCTTAGTATGGTACTGAGCTAGAATTGAATGGGACGTGAAATGGGGCTCTATAAGCATCAGTGATGAGTCTAGAAGTCGCCATGATTAACATTATGCCACTCAACCGAAGCATTATGATATGAGGGAAGGCATATGCTGGGGAAGTAGGTTCTTCCGACCGACTGCTCGTAAAATCAAACTCAGAAGAGAACAACTTCTCGACGACGTAATAGTAGAAGGCAGTACTTTCTCCTTCTATAATAATCTCCAGGCTTATCCAACCTCCAAATATTCGCTTTCAATCCAAACATACTTCAATGGAATATTAATGGCTTCAACAAAAAGTTCGAAGAATTGAAGTTAATTACTTTAAGTTATAAGCCTGTCATAATTCTTCTAAAGAAAACAAATTTCAACGATTCCTCCTGCCCTAGTTTTAAAAACTATAACATTATAAGAAAAGACGGGGTATAAGCCCTGCGATCTTCAGAAGGTATCGCTATTTTGGTACACGAGTCCCTAGACTAATCCACTATCAAAATTGATCCCGGTGTAGAAGCCAAAACAATTACCAGTCACTTT
Organism: Cosmopolites sordidus; assembly: GCA_031761425.1. NCBI lineage: Eukaryota > Metazoa > Arthropoda > Insecta > Coleoptera > Curculionidae > Cosmopolites > Cosmopolites sordidus. The sequence goes on from JARFXV010000799.1 coordinate 401,536, forward strand.
GTTAAGAAAGTCTCCATTTGCAAGGTTTATATCCCTCCTACGCCGTTCTCTCTACAGGATCTGAACAATATCCTTTTCAAACCCCCTCTCCCCTTCATAATGTGTGGAGATTTTAACTCCCATAATGTAATGTGGAACTCCTCCAAATTAGAGAGTAGGGAAATAATCCTTTGGGCCTTCCTAATTTCAAACAACATTTCCCTCCTAAATCCTCCAGCCTATACCCATGCATACCTAGCTTCCTTAACCTTTTCATCCTTAGATCTCTCCCTCTGCTCTCTTGTCCTTTTCCCTATTCTACATTGGGACATAATGAAATATTTACACGGAAGTGATCACTGCCCAATCAGAGTTTCCTCTATAGGCTGGCATCAACCAAAATTGCCCAAAAAAACCATTAATCTACCGAAAACAGATTGGATCAAATTCCGAGACTCATACATCCCTCCAATCTCAACGTCTACCGATGAGGATTTAGCTTTTGATACCTTTGTCCATTCAATAATTGCTGAAGCAGATTCTAGCATCCCTCACTGTAATATCCAACATCCTAAACCCCCAGTCCCCTGGTGAAACAATGACTACAAAATTGTGATTAGGGAGAGAAAATCGGCTCTAAATCATTTCAAACATTGTCCTACTTTGGAAAATCTTATCACCTTCAAAAGATGCCGAGCAAAAGGTCGTAGAACGATTTTAGAACGATCGCAAAGCGATCTTCCTGTGTTGAGTACATGGGGAATGTGGGGAATTTTGCCAAAAATCAAAAGGTTTTGACACAGTCCTCTCGAGTTAATACATGGTCTAATTAGTAATGATTAACGGATCTCCAATACGGTTGATATTGCAAATTGTTTAGCGAAATTTTTCTCCAACATATCAGGCCACAATAACCTTAGCACTTCCCAGCTAAATCAAAGATCTTCTCAATTTATAAACATCAACGTTGACGATTCTCTCCTTCAGCACTACAATCTTCCTTTCAGCTCTTATGAGCCCTTAGATTCTCTCTATAGAAATAGAAACAGCGCTCAGGGGCCTGACTCAATCATAATTCCCATAATCCGCAGTTTCCCTCAAGTGGCTCTAGACAATTTGCTGGATCTTTACAACGGCTATTGGAGAACCGACACTTACCCGTCTGTCTGGAAGAAATCCATCATGATTCCAATAAATAAGCATGGTAAGCCTCATTCGTTACCTGGTAGCTACCGTCTAATCTCGTTGACTGACAATCTGGAAAAGATCTTTGAAATAATGGTCAATACTCGCCTTGCTTGGCACATAGCACAATCGATTAAATTCTCATCAATTTGACTTTGGACAATCGTCAGACTTCCCTTCTCTCCGCCTGGTGTCCTGGTCACAAGGCCATTAAAGGTAATGAGGAAGCAGATTTACTCGCAAAATACGCCATTCAGCATGGTCAACCTTATAAGCAGAAAAATGACAGTAAAATGCATGAGACTAATGATTGGGCACTGCAGTTTTACATGAGTATTTACTAAAACGAGAAGGTCCCCCGCTTTGCAAATTTTGCAACGATTCCCTATCCGTCAAGCACATTTTTATCGAATGCACGGTATTATACCTCCTCCTTTTTTGACCTAAACTATGACCGCTCTCAAAACCCTTGCTCAGTCAAAATCTTTAACATACTTGCCTATCTGAAAGAAATTAATTATTTCACTAAAATCTAGACAGTGCTAGCGACAATTCGTTCCAGTGCAAGGTATTTTTAACAAAAACAAACTTGTCAACACATCTGTAATAGCTTACCTACGATAAAATTCATCTGTGATAGAAGCCATCTGTGTTAGAACTGTGTGAAACTTATAAGTCAAAGTTTCTGGTCTCTAAATAATCTTGATATCGATGCGACCTTGATCGCAAAATTCTCTATCATGAGATCACTTTTAATACCATGCTTTTTGATTTCTCAACTAGTTCAATATATTTTTTTAGGTTTAGGGCAAAACGAGCAAATAAGACCTCATCAAAACATCAAATCATCAGCGAACCTCAGGTGCTTTAAGCTTTATCCGTTTATGATGATTCTCCGCCATGACCATTAAATTTGTTTGAAAATTCATTCCAGGGTTAATATGAACAGTTGCGATGAAACTGGGCGGCTCTCTCTAATTTCCCTGTGCAAGATAAATAAATCATTTGTGTCGTGTAATTTTACTGCAACTATATGCTTTTTTATGGACCTTTTGCCCTGAATATGTGTATATGTGCTCAACACACGCTAGTTATTATTCATTTGGATATATATTGAATGTTGAATAAACCCCATGTAACGAGACATATTATACAGAGTGGGGCCGAGAAAACGCACGTTTTTCTCCTAAGCATAACATTGTTTATTTTCAAAATCATTTTATTGCAATTACAGCTAAATTAAGTAATAATAGTGCACTTAAATTAATGCTGGAAAATACACTGGTGTCACTCTTCTTCGCAGTCACACACCTGTAATCTCCCTTGAAATGTGTGCATCACTCTCAAAATTATTTCTTTTGAAATTCTTGCGATTTCTTGAGAAATAGCAACTTTCAGTGCATGTATCGTGAGTGGTTTGTTAGCGTACGCTCTAGACTTAAGGTAACTTCACAAAGAAAAGTCGCGTAGAGACAAGTCTGGACAGCATGAGGGGCAAGAAACATCGCTGAAACGGGATGAAACTGTTGAGGAAACATTTGTTCCATTGATTCTTTGAATACATTCCTTTGACTCTCGCCGTAAGCTGAGACACCGTCTTGTTGGAACCAGTTCTCCCATGTTTATTCGTAGCCGTTGAAGTTGTAATAGAAAATTGTTAATTAATAATGTTAATATAAGGCGCCGAAATCACTGTTACTGTTCTTTCCTCCTCTTCAAAAAAGTAAGGACCAACGATCCCTAATTTGGAAATTCCGCATCAGACTATCACTTTTTCGCTATGGAGAGGTCTTTGGTGCAGCTCTTGTGGATTCTCTGCCGTCCAGTATCTACAGTTCTGCTTCTTTACATATCCATTCAAATGAAAATGTGCTTCGTCACTCTTTGCGCTGTGCAAAATTCCTTTCGGTTGCATAATCATTATTTTGTAGTGATGAAATTTCAAATTGTCATACAGAAAGCGTTATAGCGATCGAAGGGACATATCAGAGCTTGGCGCTTAGTGGAACGCTGGGGAGTAGCAAGAGCCACCCTTCTCACTATTTTAACATTGTCTGGTGTTCGAACTGCACGGAGAAAACCGATGGTTTCCTCTTCATTACAGATCCGATAGTTCGAAATACTTCAACCCATCGGAGTATCGTGTTTAGATCTGAAATATGCCCTCGGCGTTCAACGATGGACTGTTGACGGAAAAGACGTTGCGCAGTAACTACAGAATCATTGTTTTGAAAAAACTGCTCGACGACAAGCACACGATGCTCCAAAGTCCACAGTGCCATAATTAAAACTGCACTACTTGAGCTGCCCTTTCGGGGTGCGGTGAGCGGATGCGTTTCTTCTGCGTCACACAGTATTTTGTTATTTTTTGGTTTGATTTTAATCGTCAATAGATAATCACAATTACCAAACGCTTTTTGGAATGCCGCTTGTTCGACAGATTGATAACCTTTCAGTTTCATATTCTATGTATTTTTATTATAAAACATAAATATTTTATACATAGTGTTATAATAATCAGAGTGGACTATTAATTCTTTTTTGTATCTATAAAGATTTTTTTAATATTTCGATGATGATTTAAATGTATTTAAACACATAATAATTTCATGAAAGTTTACTTATTAATTATATTACAAAATAGAAATAACCATAATATTATAATTATCCCCAACAATAAAACATTTCTATTAAAAAATCTAACCAGACTATTTGAACGGTAAACATTTTTGTTGAACAAATAATGATTTTAAATTAATTAAATATAAGCGAAGAACAAATAAAACTAGTTTTAATTAATCTATAATTTAGAGTAAATTATCGTATAACATTTTGAAAATGATTTAAATGCGGATTAACTAAACGCATTTTCTGCCCAAAAAATATTTGTTATCGTTTTGATTGATTGCAATATTTACTCCTGTCATCCTTAAATTATTTTATTCTAAAATTTAATTTAGGCTGTTGCAAAAACGCAAATGTTTACCAAATAAATTTTATTTTAATCATGGAAACATAATAATTGCATAGTAAAATAAATTAAATTAAAATAGAATGCCTTTATTTAAATAAATTATAATTGCAATAATGAATAATCTATACATTCCGGGTCTTATATGAGATTTTTGGCAATCAATCCAGTATGTATTTGGGAACTTTAATTTGTTTAAAATAATCAATCTTTGAAAAATTAATCTTTAGCGATGTAAACAAAAAAAAATCGTTGCCATTACAAGAGTTGAAGAATTTCAAATACAAACTAACAATATTTATCTGTTTGGCGTGGCTCACGGTTCGGAAACTTCTCAATAATTATTCGTCTGTACTTTTTCGAAAACGATTATTAGGCAACAATGTTTCCATTAAACGACGATGATATTGCGAAGGAATAAACTATTTATGCCATAAATTGAAATAAACTTTATTTACACTAAGCTCTGGGTTTGAATATAATTGCACTACATCGCAAAAGAGGTGTAAAGATAAGGATTTATTACACACCAGAAATCCTCGAAACTCAAATCCTGTGATTTAACATCATTAGACTTTGTTAATACTATGTTAAATATTTTATAAGAATAATTCCAAACAATCCATAAGCAAAACGACAATATCCCTTTTCAATTGACATCTTCATCATATATCATATATCATATATCATATATCATATTTCTTAGATCCCGAGAGTCAAACATTTTAGTGGTAACACTTCCACTATAATTGTATCTACACAGGCATTAATCTAAAGCGATGATAGATCGGAATTGAGTTATATCGTCTCAAACTATTTGTACCTAATACCTTAGGGTTTCAACTAGGTGAGTGGATTTGGGAGAAATTGGAAGATATTATGAACATTTTTCACACGTCCTCAATTGGGGAAAGATCTGGATATAATGACATATAAAATAAAAGGTAAATCCAATAGGTTTCTAAGAATTGTACTCTTTAGAGCTATACTAACGGTTTTGTAACGGTACTAACCATACCCTTTGTATATACAAAGTGTGAATTGCTTAGCTAAGATCTGGTGATCTGGAGCTGCTTAAGATATATCATTAGGTGAAATTGTAGGATTTTAGCTTGGATGAACACAATCTACTACAAGAAGCAATACTTACCACACCATAGTCTCTGCAAGACGATGCACGTGAAGGATAGGGTTCTCTTGATTTATTTTGCCATTCGTTTAAAGCGGCAGGTAGTTGCTGGGCTTCGAGTTCAATTAATACTTCGATCGATTGTATCCGATACATATTCTGTCGGTAATAAATATAGAGATCTCGTCAAGCCAACCAAGGGTCGTTAGCGCCGGTTGCAACTGCACTATTTTACTGCACTATAATACGAGGACTCTATAATAAGTACCTGGCCTAGGCCAGAGATGACACCGTCTAATATTTAAAAAGCTCTAATTTTCGTAAATATAACCTTTTACAATAATACTGTCAAACTCTCAAGTCGTGCGTGGTTTAGTTTCTGAATGGCAGCCATTTAAATAGAACAACTTTGGTAATTTTACAACAATGGAAAAAATTGAATAGCCAGTAGTGATATTATATTTATTAAAAAAAAAAAAAATGATGAGATTTAAACGGAGCTCAGCGAAGTTTATGGGGTGTCAGCACCTTCGTTATCAACCATAAATAGTGGACAGCTGAATTCAAATGTGGCCTTAAAAGTTTTTTTGATATAGATCGTCCAGATTATCAAAATGAGGTTACCGCTTCAGAAATGATTGAAAAATCTACGATATCGTGATAAACGATCGGAGGGTGGAAGTGCGCGAGATTATTAAGACTGTGGGCATCTCACTTGAACGGGTGCAGAATATTTTAGCAACTCATTTGACTCACAATTGACAACACAGACACGTGTGTCAACTTTAAAAGAATGTTTAGCGATGTTGAAACGCAATCGAAATGATTTCTTGGCGTCGGTTCGTAACTGTTGACGAAACATGGATTCGTGTACACATAAAAATGTTTTCTTTTGCCAGTGCCAGATACTTATCATACAATCCTCGTATCAATGCGGTTCGGCGTTATCTTGCCGAAACATGTGATTTGGATGAACCTAACGACGCGTTGAAAAATTTCGGTTACATAACGAGACTCATTTAAACTTCCACCCGTGGTTACTAAGGATATCGGCTTCTCAAGCAACTAAATTTCGAATATCTTTTCGATTCCAACACGATTAATCCCAGTATCCTAGCATAATTAGTTTAGGTTCCATTCAATTCTAGCTCGGCAACATTTTAAATGGCATATCTTGTGGTGCTCTATACAAGAAAGTACTCAATAAGGACAGTTCCAAGTAAATGTAGATTAATTATAATCGAGAAAATGCTGAGAATTCTATTCATATAATTGTGGTTTATCACCAATAAAAAATGGGATATTGTCGTTTTGCTTATGTATTGTTTGGAATTATTCTTATAAACTATTTAACATAGTTTAAAAAAAGTCTAACGATGTTAAATAACAAGGTTTGAGTGGTCAAGTTCAATCACAATCTATAATAGAACTAACAAGCGGGAAAAGTATCACGTTTATTAAAGGAACAAGACAGCCTATTTGTTATTATATATAAGGAGTACCCATAAGTAATCAATTAAAAATAGTGTGGAATATTTGCTTCAGTCTAGTTCAGAGTGTGAATGTATAAAGAGATGTTTTATTACGCAATATTACAACACGTGGCCTTGACCTTTGTGACAGCTAACTTCAAACGTTTTTATTATACCGGTGTAAAATGGCGGACACTCAACCAACTGAAGAACATTTACGTGATTTTCGATCGGGCAATAATGCAACGGTTGCAACAAAGAAAATTTGTGATGTGTTTGGAGACGTATTGAAAGTCAATAAGTGCCAACGCTGATGTAGAAAATTTTCCAATGGTGATTTTGACTTATTTAATAGCGATAGAAGTGGACGCGCTGTAGACTTTGATAATGACGCTTTAAAATCACTGGTGGGAACTTATCTCAAACTCAGTATCCAGGAAATAGTAAACACTCTTCATGCTACTTGGTCAACAGTCCAAAAACATCTTCAAGAAATCAGAAAGGTTTACAGGCGGGGTACATGGGTGTCATATCTATTGTCGGAGACGAATAAAGAACAACGGCGTATAATTTGTACATCTCTGTTCTACAACGAAGTGATGTACAACGAAGGATTGTTACTGGTGACGAGAAATGATGGCATAATTCATTTTAAACTATTGAAACCGGGAGAAACAGTTACGGATGAATTGTTTTGCCAACAATTGGATAGATTACGTAACGAAATGTTCGTAAAACGCCCAGATCTGATCAACAGAAGAGGGGTGATATTGCAACACGATAATGCCAGGACGCATGCAACAAGATTAACCCAAGAAAAAATAAGGCAGCTAAACTGAGAGGTTTTACCACATCCCCCATATTCTCGAGACATAGCACCATCCGATTTTCATTTATTCCGATCCATCGAACATTCCCTAAGGAATAAAAATTTCAAAAATATCGATGGTGAAAGAGCTCACCTAGAAACATGTTTCTTCAAAGGAAACAAAATTTTATGAACAGGGGATTGAAACTTTACCAGCAAGATGGCAAAAGGTCTTAGATAAGGACGGATATTATATAATCGACTAAAGATAAAATTAAATGTAAATAAATTGGTTTTTTTGTTGCCACTGAAAGAATTGATTACTTCTGGGTACCTCTAATATTTTCTACAATACGTTTATATCATCTTTAAAATTTGTTTTAATTAATTTTTAATTTTTTGAAAATTTATATCTATCAAATGTGAGCCATTAGCAGCAATACTAATCTAGCAACTTTGTACCCTTTTAAATTCATTTTCTATAACTTTTTGTTTGTTAACATTACTGGTATTAATGTGGCGATGTTTTCGTTGGGCATGGATGTTATTCTTGAGTTGCTGTATAATTGGGGCATACTTAGGTAAACCTTTTAATTCCAAAATCCTCATGAAAAAAATTCGTGGCCGTAGTAGATCCGGTGGCATTGCAGTATTCTAATGGCTTATTATTGCCTATAGACAACAGGTAGTGAACAATTTGAAACCTATGGTTACATGTGAAATTTATTTCTGAAAATTTGGCAAATTTGACAATTGGCAAATTTGAAAATTGGCAAATTTGGCAGCAATTGCGGGAAGAAATTCCCAGTTGTACACTGTGTCATCGAATATACCCTTCTGGAGACTCATCTACACGTGGACTATTTTCAGAGTTTCGTACTGTTCTTGGATATCTGATAAACAGCGTATCCTCAACTATTGCATCCTGAAAATTGCTTGAAACGATAATTTGTCATTTTATGAGGACATTTTCAGATAAATTCACATTTTTTTTGTTTTTCATCTATAATAAAACTTGCACATCTGCACAACACAAGAACCAAACTAGAACTGTCATAACGATCATGAAAAAAATGGCGTCAAAACAAAATGGTGAACGTGATACTTGCTCCACCCTTTATTTGGCATATGCCAAATGTTTCGATTCCGTACAGCAGCAAGTCTAAGGTGACATTTGTTACATCCTTGGATACTTCCAAGACTCATCAAAAAACACACAGAGTTAAACTCCAGCACCATTCCATTCTTGTTCAGCATCATTCTAAGTGACGTTGTCTGTTGCGTGTACGAGGAAGCATATTTAAAAACAATAAACACGCATTTCCATCGCAAATAGATGTCGATCAACAATTACGCTCGAAACATTTTTAACACTACTTACAACAAAACATCATGTATTAACCGGATATTTTCAAGTTAATTTCGTACCGCAAGAAGTCTAAGACCCCGTTTATCTATACGCCTATCCATATCTTCCATACCGTCTCGTTTTTACTTCATCATATTCATATAACTGTAGAAGAGCAATGTACGATAACTTAAACCTGCTATTTCTGTCAATGGTTGTTCATTTTTCAAATTAGCCTTTTTTTTCGGAAGGTATGAAAATACACCGCTAGAGGCAGCACGGGTAGGAGGTACAAACATTTCCATTCTGCTATCCAAAATAATGTTAAAAATACATTTTCAAAATTGATTTAAAAGAAGATGATGTGCCTGATGCTACATTAAAATTTTTAAAAGTCCAATACCATAATGTCCGCGATATAAAACGATCGTTAGCATGTCGGAATTTGCCTATTTCCGGTAATAAAAACATTTTAGTCCAGAGGATAGTTGTCAATATTTTTTTGTTAACAGGATGTTATACTATTACGATTATTTCAATATTTTGCATGCATTTTGTTATTTATGTTTAATTTTTCTTTTTAACAGTTGAGGTATGCATCGCGAATTGTAATGATAATTTTTTTTTTCGAATTGATAATGGTAAATGTTTAGAAGAAAAACAACGCATATAATCACTCTATCTACCTATGCAAAGTTCAGTATCTTGCACTTTTCCTTTTAAAAATCTATTTTTCCATCCCGAGCTATCCCGCTTACTTTTAGCTGTCGAACTTTCATTAACAATATAACAACAGGCCCTGTTGAAATAATTACAATTCTTAATAATTTTCAATCTGATGATGAACTACTTCCTAGCTGTGAAAATTCAAAAGCACTCAAAAGATGAAGGCTATATATTATTTAAGAGCAGACATGGAATCTTCTTTTCGAGCAAGTGTTATATATAAAATTAATATAATTCTCAATGTGCTTTTAATAGTATTTTAGATAGTAGAATGAAAATGTATGTACCGCCTACCCTTGCTGCTTCTAGCAGTATTTTTTCATACTTTCCAACAAAAAGGGCTAATTTGGATAATTCCTTAAATGACCAGTGCACGAACATATTTAGCAGAACCATAAGAATTCTGCTTAGTTTAATAGCATACAAAAAATACCCCAGAAACGTAAAAACAGTTTTTTAAAACGTTTGCTGTTAATTCTTTTAAGTATCGCATACAGAAAATAAAAACAAACATAAAGTGTATCAGTTTTGTTGTATAATATATGCTATATAATATGAACATTTTGAATTTGATACAAATATATACTGGGTGTTGCAATTTTTCTTGTTTCCCAATTTCTAGTTCCCCATTGCATCACCTTTTAATAATGACTTTTTTAACCATGACAAAAATTTAATTAATTTTTTTAATTATCCTGAAATACACTGCTTGTAATTAAAACATTTAAAAGCGAATAAAAATTAAAAACGCTTTTAAATATATACATAACAAAATATTTCTTTTACCCTCGCTGTGTAAAATAAATCGAAGAAAATATATAATTAATAAATAGAAAGATAAAAGACGTCACTAGACTACAAAGGATTTATGATAAATAGGTCCGCCCAGCCATAGTGAATGAACATAGCATGGAGGAAGGAAAAGAGCATACAGTTCATGGGGGAGTGGAAAGCATTTTGGAGGGAAGTTCTACGTTAGAATTAAATACATGAAAAAAAAGCTTTAATTTGAACTGGTATATTGTAAAATACTAACTATTATTGGTGAGAAATGAACAAAAAATACATATAAAAATTATAAACGAAATCTCGGAAACTAAACATAGAAGACAAAGAAGCGCGTAAAAAACTGAAATGAAACTAAAATTGTCATAAAAAAACACCATTGTTTGTAAATGTATACTAAAATAAATGTATATGTGAATATTTTCCAAAATTCCTTTTCCTTTTCGCGAATCAATGAAACAACATGAGAATAATGTATGTCTAAATGTGCGAACGAGGGTTAATAGGACAGGTAATAAATAAACAGGATTTCTCTTAGAGTAGGTGTTAATATTTCTATATCACTCAATATATATACTGAAAGATAAGTGGTGGAGGAAGTATCATGCTACCATTTTGTTTCACTGGCATTTTTTATTCATGATACTTTTGACAATTATCTTTAGTTGTTGTATAATCACAGGCGTACAAGTTATATTACGTATAAATACATGCTGAAAGAATGCAGTGAGATTGTCGAAATTTTACATAAAAAAAATCCATTATTGCAGCTCATTGTCGACTCATCCCCAGGAACGTCGATTTGGTGGCGTGGAGAGTTGACGCCGAATTTTGAGAAGTAACTTGAACATGTTTCCCTATAAAATGCCAACTGTTGCCTCCAGACAATAATTGGAATGTTGTAATGTGATCAGATTTCCTAAGTAAATGGCTCCGAATTATTTTATGAGGATTTTTCAACTAAAAGATTTACCTAAATAAGCCCCAAACCTTACAACAATTCAATGATAATAACCGTACTGAAAGCGCTGCATTAACTGCATTAAAAAAATGTTAAAAATATATAAAGTTATTTTGTATTTTTGTTTAAAAAGTTATAAGTCATTAAAATTTCAACGTGACACTTACCCCACTCGCTATAATTAGAGGATATTAAAATTCTCAATAAAGATATTTGATTATTCTCTAGATTATTCTCTATAAAGATATTTGATTATTCTCTAGATTATTCACTATAAAGATATTTGAAACATAAAGAGAAACAATTTTTACGTTGTTTCGTGTAAAAAGTCGTTTAAATTGAGCGTTTTGTTTAATTCTTGATTAATTGTTAATTATTCTTATTATTCTTAATTATGATTAATTCTTAATTATTTTATGAAAATGGGCATTAAGTAAAATTTTCTTTTAGAAAATTACGTGATATTTACGGTTTTATAATCATCCATCTAAAAGCACTATCAATGTAATTGTTAAAAACTTTCAAGAAACCGGTTCGGTGGAAAATAAAAGAAGAGCAATATATATAATCGTAGTAGTCGTTCACAGGAGCATATTGATTTGGTAGGTGAATGTGTTACCGAAGACCCAGATATTTTCATTAGTCAACGTTCACAACAATTTGGACTCCGTGAATCCACAATCGGCGTATTTTACGAAGGGATTTAGTTTTGAAGGCAAATAAAGTTCAAAAAACAGAGGAACTAAAGCCACTGGATCATTCAAAACGTCGTACATTTGACAAATGAATCGAAGTACAAATAAACCCAAATTGGGTCGAAGAAGCACATTTTGAAATTGGTGGCCATGTTAATAACCAAAATTAACGCATTTGGTATGAGGAAAATCCAGAATTGATTCATGATAAACCTTTACATCCTAAATGAGCCACTGGTTGGTGTGAATTATGGTCAGGAGGTCTAATTGGGCCGTATTGCTTTCAGAATGCTGCTAGTGAAGCTGTAACTGAATGGTGTTCGATATTATGAGATGATAACTGGATATTTGTGGGCTGAATTGAATAATATTAATCTCGGGGACATATATTTCCAACAGGACAGCGCTACACCTGACATAATGCTAACGAAACAATTGATTTATGGAGAGAAAAATTTCCAGGGCGAGTTATTGTAAGAAACGGTGTTGTTAATTAGCCACCAAGATCATGTTATTTTTCAGCATTGGACTATTTTCTTTGGGGTTAAGTGAAAAATCATGTCTACAAGAACAATTCACAATCGATTCCTAAACTAAGGGATAAAATTATTCGAGGGATAAAATTATATAAAATTATTCGTGAAGATAAAGCCATGATTATGCTAAAATGCCGTCCAAAACTTTGACAAAACAGAGGACGTTTATGGAGCTGCAAGAGGTGGTCATTTGGCAACTATTGTCTTTCGTGTTTAAATGCCATACACTATACTTTCAATCAGTACAATTACCAATAAAAAGTTTTTTGAAATCACCGCAAATTCGGTGTTTTATTTAAGAATTAAAAAAAACCGATCAATTTCAAATACCCTTTATATCGCTCATTATACATTTCTTGGAATCTTCTGGATATTTCATATTTCATATTTCCAAAAAAATGTTACTTATTTTTTGTTATTTTACTAATTTTTGTTATTTCAAAAACTAAATATTGTTAAAATATGTTAAGTAATTAAGTGCTATTAATCAGTTTTTATAATATAAAATAATATATAGGAAATTTCCATATTTTTTCCTTTTCATTACGTATAATTGGATCATTTATAAAAAAGACAACTCAAATAACAATAGGTTGTAATCAGGCTAAGTCCACTATCGAAAACATTTAATCAGTTTGTGTGTATACATTGTTTTAATGAGTATCGAGATAATTATTTGTTCAATTCATTAGCTTGATAGTATTACCTTGAGAGAAAAATCGTTTAGAACATGGGTGAAAACGGCGACCAAAACATAGCGTTTCCGTGTTTCCACCCCATTAGTATCATATTAGCTTTGTAAAATATTCAAAGTCTTCACATATTTTACGAGGCTCGTGCTTCCAGTTTATGCACATAAATTAACTGTACGCTAATAGCTGTTAACAAAGGAAGTTTTGCCTGAGACTTGGGAAACTTTCGTTTTTATGGTCGACTTTACTTTAGCATTCTTCAGAACAATGAAATGAATATGACGATGGATGGTGGTGTAGCTAAGGAGGATTTACTAGGCTTTCATATATTAAATTCCATTACTAGGTGTATGACAAAATAATGTGTTATAGTACTGATGATTAAAAAATAAATTGAACGTAAAAATTCTGTTATTAAACTTCATTTAATGTGTAAGACATCACGCAGCTATTACAAAGAATATGGCATTATGATGGCATATCCTAAATATATTCTATGTGCGGATAGATAACATGATCTTGCAGAACAATTGAAGGTCGAATCATTGGATTTAAATTTGAATCTACAGAAACATAGCGTTGGTCGATGATTATGAACAACAAGTTCCAAGACTTTATTTAATATTTATAAGAGGTGAGCTACTTCTGATACTAATTCAATCCAAACCGTCAATCCTCTGATAGTATCACGTCGTATAACAAGCTAAAAAAGCAATTGTTGTTCTTCCCAACGCTTAGCTCATGTACGATGCCTGATACGTTTGAAAAAAAACCCTTTTCCACTCTTCATCTCAATGAAAATCAAAGATAACACTATTCTAAAAACATGGTTTCTATTGATAAGAAGCAGTATTCAACAAATTAAACACGATTATACGAGGGTTGGCATTTATGTATCCGGAATAATAATTATAAACAAATATTTATTATTGAAAAATAGTTTTTCAAAATATTCTCCCCAATGATCAATATGCTTTTGCATACGTTTGAATTGATTTTTAAAGCATTATTTCCATTCCGATTGGGATATCCCCAAAACATGCATTTGAACGCATTAACCGCTTTTTCTGGCGTAGTAAATCGTAGTTTATTCTTTACGGACGGGAAGAAAAAGAAATCATTGGGTGACAAATCAGGACTGAACGGTGGATGACCCATGAATTCGATGTTTTGACCGGTCAAATATTGAGTTGTTCGGTCAGTTGTGTGAGAACTTACGTTGTCATGGTGAAGAATGATTCTGCGTCGCTGGTGGTTTTTTTCATATTTCGTTAAACACTTCTGTCAAATAGTTGTATACCATTTAGAAGTGACCGTTCTAATATTCTCTAGTGGCACTGTAGTCACGTACTCATTTATCCCAAAAAAACTGGCAACCATTTGCTTCAAGGTGCTTCTTGCGCAAACAACTATTATTGGGTTTGGCTCATTTTAAAAAACCCATACAGTCGACTACTGTTTACTTTCAGGCTCATATGCATAAATCCAAGGTTCTTCACCTCTATAGATGTTATACACTTTTAACGCACCACGTTTGTATTTTTTGAGTATTTCTTTACACCAAACGACACGAGCGTTTTTTGAGCGATTATCAAATTATGCGGAATCCAACGCGTAGAAATCTTTTTCACAGCTAAATGTTCATCTAAAATCTTGTGTATGCTTGTCATATTAAGACCCAGGGAATAGTATGACATCTTGCTTTATCGGTTCGCGCACAGTATCGATATTTTCTGGCCCAACTGATTTTGGTTGACCTTCTTTAATTTCGTCCGTGAGCGAAGGACGGCTACGATTGAATTCACTAAACCAGTTAGATGGTGCTTTGGTACAAAAGTCGAAGTGAGTTGATCGATGCACTGTTGTTAAGATAATCCACTTCGAAGGTTATAGTAAATCATCACACGAAAATTCTCATGAGTTAATTCCATTTTTTGACTCAGATAAAATTTTCAAGTCACTAAACAACACAAATAGTGAGTACGTATACAGTTAACAATGCCAAACTTACGATGTATATGCCATATGGCACCTAGCAACAGAGATGTTGCCAATTTCGGATAGGATAGTGAAAGAGTATGCTACCTTATGAGACTTCTCTCTTCGAGAACGAACACCTGTTGCAATATTTCTTTATATCTACCCAGCACCTTTATACCTTTCCATTCCTTTCTGTGCTATCCCAAGTATTTGAATTGATTGTGATATGACTGCCCATATTTACACTTCCGTAGATCAGAACAGGCAGCACGCACTAATCAAAAATTTTTCTCTTCAGACAAAGTGGGAGTCTGTTCATAAACACTATGTTGACTCTGCCAAATAACCTGCCAATCACAGTTAACGAGTCGTCCCACTTCCCGAGCGGTATCATCCTTCATTGAAATTCTTTGACCAACATATATGTAGTAGTCCACCACCTCCAAATCGCTTCCTAAAATAGATATTCTTCTGTTTTCAACAAATTTGTGTAACATAACCTGACTTTTCCTCAGATTTATTTTCAAGCAGAATGGTTTTCCCGTCCTTTGCAGCTCTTGTATGTGCTTTTGTAGTATATCTGGGTCTTATGACAAGAGAACGATATCATCGGCAAATCTAAGGTGGCTTAAGTATGCACCATTTATTTTTCTTCTATCCTGTTCCCAATCCACATTATGGAATACCTCTTCAAAGCAGGGTGAGAAAACTACAGACGATATTGAGTACCCTGCCATACACCCAGTTCTGTATTGATTTTAATTTCAAGATCATCTATGTGAACTGTCGCTGTAGTTTCATCATATACAGGTTTACATATGATCTCTCTATCCCTTGGTTAAGCAATGCATCCATTAGGGCTTGTTTTGATATTGAGTTAAATGTCTTTAAATATATATATATTTTTTTTATTTTTTGGTGGTAAAATACATATATGAATATATGTATATATATATATATATATATATATATATATATATATATATATATATATATATATATATATATATAACGCTACAATCATTTAGTCTAATGGTCAATATAATAGTGTTATAGTCAATAAAAACCACACACAGTGGCATGATGTATTATTTGTGCCTTTCTATGGCCTGTTGGACAACCTGCATATCATCCATTGTACTGAATCTACTTCTGAATCCTACTTGGTCTCTTGGTTGTGCGTCATTCAGTATTCTTAATATTCTTTTAGATATTGTTTTGGTGAAAACTTTGAACAATACTGACAGGAGGTTTATTGGGCGGTAGTTTTTTAAATCTTCCTGTGTTACTTTTTTATGAAGAAAAATAACTTGAATATTTTCCATAGGTTGGGTTTTTTTTGTTCTTTGAGGCATTTTGAGTACAAGTTTGCCAATATTTTATGTAAAATTCGACTGCCAGCTTTTAACATCTCAACTGTTACAGTGTCCTTTCCTGGGGCCTTTCTATTCTTCATCGGTTCTATAGCACTTGACATTTCACGAACAAAATATCTGGCATTTGTTCTTCTGTGGGCATTGCTCTCTGTGCTTGCACCAAAGCGGTTCAACAAAGCAATCTCAAAATCGCTGCTCCTCTGAAGCATGGCAGAATTAACTTTGCCTCTCTTCGATCTTACCATTTTTGTACGTTCTCGTCGACAGTTTATCCTAATCTTTGCTCGTACCCTATATATATATATATATATATATATATATATATATATATATATATATATATATATATATATATATATATATATATATCTATATATATATATATATATATATATATATATATATATATATATATATATATATATATACATCTCAATGAATTTTGTCAAGGTCGATTAACAGTTCTCTCAATCGGGCCTCCGTTTTCATAGTCCGTATATTTAGCGTTGCAATGTCAAAAATCCAAAGTCTGCCTTGGCGCAGGTCTTCCCGCTGCCGTAGGTAGTTGCCCTTTGGCCTCCGGGGAATGAGGGTCGTGTTTGAGGTTGTACTGTCATATTGAAACATATTGAAATACCATGTTGAAGGTATGGACCGTAATCTCCCACGCTGGTCCAATGCGGGTTGGCAGATTTTGGATCATGTTAGTCTGAGGCCTCTGCCTTGATCTGTACGCCAGGGGCGACCCTCCCAGAAGCATAGACTCTAGACGTTATAGCTTAAAACTTCATTGCCCTACTCAAATGTACGTTGAGATGTTTGGTTGATATTACAAGACGAGACAGAAAGTCCTGCGCATGGATCAGAGAACAAACGAAAGTCTGGGACATCATTGGAAGAGTAAAGCGATTGAAATGGAGATGGGCAGGCCATATAGCGAGGCGATGGGATGACAGATGGACCAAGGCAATCCTGGAGTGGATACCGCTTGATCACAAATGTCCGCGAAGAAGACCAAAAGCACGATGGATTGACGACATCGTTAAGTATATTGGACCAGAGTGGTGGCCCAGGTCCGTGAAAGTTGGAAACATGCTGAAGAGGCCTTCATTGTGCAGTGGATCGACATATATATATCGACACATCTCATATATCGACAGCGCCTATTGCCGTTTTTTTGTCAGTCCAGTCCCGACAAATTCTATTGTGGTATTATCATAAATCTCTTGCACCAGTTTTAATGTGCTGCAGCTAATTGATTGATGAGATAAATAATTTTAGATCGTGTATATTAAGTGGTTCCCTAAAACTAGATTTTAATTCTATATCTTAACATGAAGCTCTTCTAAATCATCTTCTGATGATGCTAACATAGTTAGCGAAACGTACGTCGAGAACTTTAAAAAAACTTATTCAGTGTTTAGTGCTAAATCTCTTTTAGTTTAGGGTTCCACACCGAAGCTTCCAATAGAAAAATTGACTTTTTAATTCTTCTTTAAAATTGTTCCATTTTAGTTAATTTCTATAAAATAGTGTATATTTTGAACAAAAGCTTTTGAGATTTAAAATAATTCACATATGTTTTCGATTGACTTTTTAATTTATCTTCTAGACATCTAAAATGAAAGCAAAATGTACCTAAGCAGGTTTATGTTTTTGATGTCATTCAGAAATATTGTAAAGGATTTAGTTTCCCTTATTTGTTTGGTAATACTTTCTTCGCAGACATCTTGGATTTCGTGATCTTCCTTGCTGAGGTTATTAAATATATAATTAGATTCTAATTAGATAACTTACACATATGTCTAAAAGTTTGAAATATTCAAAAATTTCACTTTTTTATTGATGTTAAGTTTTTGGTTTAATCGTTTAGGTAATCATTATTTTAATACAACTCTTACTGATTCCAAATAAAACTTGACACCAAATGACCAATGTCTGTAAAATTGATTTATTATTTTGGTAGTCAAGAAACCAATTGCTTTCAAAAGCAATTTAAAAATAAACAGAACAACTTTCAACAAAACGAATAAGCTGTAGTTCCTCCATGGATCTGTATGCATGCTTGTAGGCGATTTGACATGCTGTCGATTAAATGATCATTTTGGGATTGTGAAATTCTCTCCCACTCTTCACGAGCAGCATCTTTTAGTTCTCGCAGGATAAGAGGAGAATAGTTTCGTTTCTTGATGCGTGTTTCCAGAATAACCTAAGCATGTTCAAAGACATTCATTTCAGGGAAATTTGTTGCCCACCCTAACTTGGTTATTCCCTCCTCTTCAAGAAAATTTTGAACTGCTGCTCTTCGATGAGGAGGTGCGTTGTCATTCATGAAAACAAATCCGTCATCCATTGCGCCTCGAAACAGATGCACAACAGGATTTAAAACTTCCTCAATGTACACAGCACTAGTGACTTTTTTCTCCAGGACTAGTAAAGGTGTCCGTGTACCCCTCTTAACACCACCCCAAAACATCACGCTCCCACCTTCAAATGGGATACGTTGTGGAACTGTTTCTAGTCAGGCTTGTTGATCTGGAGCTGTCCAAACTAATGTTCCTCGTGAAAGACATTCATTTCGGGGGAATTTGTTGGCCACCTTAACTTGGTAGTTACCTCCTCTTCAAGAAAATTTTGAACTGCTGCTGCTCGATGAGGAGGTGCTTTTTCGTCCATGAAAACAAATCCGTTGTCCATTGCGCCTCGAAACAGATGCACAACAGGATTTAAAACTTCCTCAATGTACACAGCACTAGTGACTTTTTTCTTCAGGACTAGTAAAGGTGTCCGTGTACCCCTCGTAACACCACCCCAAAACATCACGCTCCCACCTTCAAATGGGATACGTTGTGGAGTTGTTTCTAGTAAGGCTTGTTGATCTGCAGCTGTCCAAACTAATGTTCCTCGTGAATCAGAAACCAAACCAATTCTCGTGTCATTGGAGAACATCACGTTATTCCAGGCCATGATACACTATTCCTCGAGCTCATTGAAACCTTATATTTTTTGTCGAAGGGTTAGTTTGGGAACACATAAAGGTCTTCTGCGATGTAAATTTACCGCTTTTAGTCTGCGTGTTATCGTTTGTCGTGAAAGATTTACCCCTTCAAGCCTAACAAGCACCCTTGATATACCACTTTCAGATTCCAAACGAATTATTCGAGCTATCGCCGATATCTGCCAATCTTGTGCAAATGTTGTACATTGTTTTCTAGCAATTCTGAGGCCATCTTTTATGTCATTTGTCTCTTGGAATTTTTTATGAATTTTCGATATAACACTTTGGGAAACACTTACAATTTCCATGATATCACTTCAATTAAAACCCTGTTGTAACAAAGCAATTACCCTTGATCTGTTAAAATAATATACCATGTTTCTAGGCATTTTTAAACGAATTGATTGAAAATTGAAAAAGAACTGAAATAATTTGTAAAATACCAGTATCAACGTATCAATCACAGTATCAATACTGTGTTATCAACGAAGCAATGCTTTTGTAATTTTCATTTAAAAACTGTCTAAAATAGTTATATTAAAATACACATCACAATTTTTAGACTATCAAAGGCATATATATCCTATTTGTAAGTATTCCAAACTTTTGGACATATTTAACTATATTTTTGCTGTGAATAATTTGCCATTCCTTGCTCTTTATAATAAGTTATTATTATTATAAGGCAATACGGAATTCGTAATTTGTTTGGTATACAAATGAAAAATTCCAAAAACAAGAATTTTTTTCGTGGTCCACGAAATAATTCCCAATCCTTGGGTTTTTCAACAAAATGTTCTTGTTTTGAAGTATTTTTAATATATTAATGTTTAGATGATGGTTGACTAAGGCAACTTTAGTAAAACTGGTGGTCCTAAATCCACTGGCAATTTCGAGTCTGTTGATTCATCAGCATTTTTCCATCTCTGCTGGTTATTGTTATGATATTCAAATGAATCATGTAGTTGACAAATAATAATTTGATCGATGCCAATCATGATTGATGGGCGAAATGAGATTGTAATCATGTTTTTTCGTCTATCTAGGACCACACCAAGGCCGCTACAATAACTGCAAGCACAACAATTTCTCGTTATTATCAGAGTCACGTGTGTACGACACATGATTATCTGTTTGTATCCGGAAGACCAGCAACATCTTTGCTTCAATATTTTTTATAACTTTTTCTGTGTCTACGCCAGTTCTTGCTCGCTGGAGAATAATAGTACAAAGAGCTTGTCATTGTTTTTGATATTATTATTATTCTTAGTATGAGTGCTGTTATAAACAAAATCCTATAGCTTGCTAGACTAAGCAAAAATCGATTGTAGGAGATCTCCAGTTGTTATAAAACTAAAAATGCTGAATTTTTATTACTAGAAGCGACTTATTATAGAGGTCAATTCTTAAATTTGAATCTTTGATGGGAAACACTAAACTTAAAGATATTTGCAACAAAACACCAAAGTACTTGGTTTAATGTCCCAACGGATGTTTTGCTACCCATATTAGCAGGCGATGATTCAAACTTTTCCTTTTTCATTTACTTTCAATCATCTCCTGATGACGTCCCCATGATTAGAAAAATACACCTCGAGAAATTATAGCAAGTTATTCTATGTTTTCTAGTAAATCTCTTTTAATTTAGTATTTTATTTTGGTATTTACTGGAATTTCGGGTATTTATATATAAAATGATAAGAAACAAATAACGAATTAATATGTTTTAAACACAAAATATCCTGTTCAAGGATATTCGAACTTCAACTTCATTTTTGAAAATATTGTATATCCTAGACGTATAACATTTTGCAACGAGTTGTTTAAAAAACTTACAGTTGTGTCATTTACTCAAACTCCAAAGACGTTACATGGCGAGAATTAGTCGACCTACCTGTAATAGAAACAATAAATTAGTACTACACTTTAAACACATGAAGTTGGTCTTAAAGTTTTTAAAAACAGAACATTTACGGTAAAAATTATTCTACTTTCGATATGTTAGTAAAATGTACAAAATTTAATAGCTTGCACGTTATGTGTATTGTCAATCTTAAAAATAGCATTTTGAGTTAATTTAAAATAATTTTTTATGGCAATTTATAACAATTGTCGCTCCCCACAGGATCAGGTTATATGTGAAAGAGTAGAAATAGAGGATGTGAAGCATCTAGGTTATTAAAATAGGAAAGAGGCAACTAAAATATTCATTTGTAATACATTTGTATGCATATCATACAATAAAACAATTTGAAAAATCATTGAGCACCTCTGGATATTCAGACAAAACTCATAACTCGTTTTAGAGTATCTACGAGGTATATAATAAAACTTATATAAATATTACAAATACTCAAGTCTGGCGAATAATGGGGCTGTAGGGCCAGAGTGATGTTTTTACATCACATTGCCGTTATACAACACACGTATTCTTGATGTTCGGTCTCACACTAGTAACCCTTATTCCAAGACTAAATTTCTCTGTAAAAATGAAAATCTCGGTTCACCATTTGCCCTTGATTATCCATAATTACTTATAGCCGTCCCGTGAGTATGAAAAAACATATCAGCATGCTTTTAATTTCTGATTTGCTCCTTTTTAGGATGTTGTAAGGTCGGAATTTAAAATTCGTATCAAAAATCGTGTTCAAAAATCGAAGACTCGTCACTAGTAAGGAGAATATTCAGAAAATGAAGGCCGTTTTCAATCCACCCCAAAAAGTAAACGCATGCCCTTGTCATTTTGCTTTTACAAAAGATTTTTCCTTTTTTTTATTTTCGCAGAGATTTTCTTCAATTTCAATTCATTGGTCAAAATCTAATGAAAGTTGACTGAGTCAAATTCAACTCTTCTCCGATCATTATGACTACTAACCGACGACCGGAACACAGATCCCGAATTCTGGGGGCACATTCACCATTTCTTGCAGTTTCCGCTGTAAGGTTCATCTTCAGTCGAGTCTCGACCTTCTGGGAATTAATTTAACAAAACACTGTTGTCGGGAGAAACTCATCTGAGTTTCAGAGAAACGTTTTCTTGCGATCAATAAACTTGAACACTTGAAAATGACGATTGTGTCGAAACGTCGATGTTAGATCGAATATTTTCACGGATGGTATATTTTCACGGATAATGCTCCTAAATCATTCGTTTGTTCTGTGAAGAGTTACCACATTTCGCCAAAATTTCATTTGACATTCTCAAGTGTTACTCACTTTGGGTGAAGAGTCCAACTGAGGTGCACGAGTCGTTGCGCTTGCTCTTATAGGCCGACAACTGTATCGGCGATTGTATCGGGTAGTTCGAGGCTGTTCGTGATGCTTCGGAAGTGGTCGTGAGTTCGTCGATGATGACGAACGCACTGGCAGGTCATCAACACCGAAAACCGACGAAAATACCGATAAACTAAAAGAAATGGTGGTCAATAATGGCAAATTAACCATCAGAGAGCTGCAGAGTCTTGAACATTGTTTATGGATCCGTTCAAGATATTTTAGTTAATGATTTGGGTTGCCGCAGGGTTGCAGGAAAGCTGGTGCCGGAAGATCTAAATTCCTCGCAAAAAAGGGACCGTGTTGACATCGTAAAAGACATTTCTAAGGCTAAATTCGACTCAACATTTATCAAACGCATTATTACTGGAGACGATGCGTAGGTTTATGAGTACGATACGTAATACGTACATCAAGCGAGACAATGGCATGAACACATGTAATTTTCAATCGAAAAAAAGGCGATCCTCTCGATTTTCATGAACTATACCGGTGTTGTGCATGTTGTATTCTTTCCGGAAGGTCAAACCGTCAACAAGGAGTATTATTTGGGCGTTATGAGACATTTGCGTGCCATCATTATTCTCGACTTTTTGACCGAAAACGGAACGAACACCATCCAACAGCCACCGAATTCACCAGATTTGACTCCTTGCGACTTTTTCTGTTCAATTGAGTCAAAAACTACTTCGAGGAATGAGTTTTAGCAGGCGAAAAAAAAATATGGACAAATCGAAGACGACTCTGATGGCCATACCCAACGCCGAGTATAAAAAAGTTTCGAGGATTGGATCAAGTGCTGGCATAAGTGCGTTCCAGTCCATGGGGAGTATTATAAATTAAACAATATTAATTTTGATGAATAAAGTTGTATTTTATATCTTCTGAATAAATTCCGGGAAGTTTTTGATCAAGGTGATATTTCTTTTTTATTCTCTCAATGCGACCCTCATTGTTGAGCTTTACATTAGAAATCATTCAGAAATAATGAAATTTACACACAAAAAAGACAATTAAAAAAACAGTTACTCAAAGTCATTAAAAGATCAGAAGCAAAAACAACATTTTGAGGGAAAATTAGGGAATACAGAATAAAACATATGAAAATAAGGTCAAGTGACAAAGATAGAGATGACACCAAATAAACTGCAAACGATCTAAGTTACTTAGGAGTCATCATTAATAACAGAAATAGAGGGAATTTTCTTCACTAATGAAAGTATTCAAATTATAATATATATCAAGAAAATCAAAATTGAAAATATATCCGAGTCATAAGGCTAATAATCATAGACTAACGGAAAATCGGTTCTATAAAAAGGTTCACTAAGAGAGGACGAAAAGAGGACATCCAAAAAAGAAATAAATTGAAAAATGGGGAATGCCCTAAGAAACTGAGTATCAGAATATGGGAAACAAACCCAATTAATAAGCAGAAATAGGAACAACCAACCAAGTCTTAGGCCTGCAGGGAAAGTAGATTTATAATATATATATATATATATATATATATATATATATATATATATATATATATATATATATATATATATATATATATATATATATATTTATATATATATATATATATAATATATATATATATATATATATATATATATATATATATATATATATATATATATATATATATATATATATATATATATATATATATATATATATATATATATATATCTATATATATATATATATATATATATATATATATATATATATATATATATATATATATATATATATATATATATATATATTAGTATAATTATATTATTAATTGAAAATAGGTTAAGCGGCAAGGAACAGTAAACTCTTTAAAGTGTAAATGAGACAGTTTGTTTGGCAAATTAGCAAGGAAATACTTAGCATCAATGGCGGCTTGATAAATAAAGGGCATAATAGAATACTTAATGCTATGTGCATACATAAATGTAATAAGAGCCATTGAAGACGTATTTCAAGACACTCAAAAAGAGTATCACTCTAATCACTGAGACTCTTCAAGAGCGAGCCAATTATTAAAAATCATACTGATGATGATGGTTTGGAGTCCACGTTAAGCTATAAATCCAGTCGACATTGCCTCGGATCCTAACGCTTCAACAAAGTTAAATCCCTTTTACATTCCGTTTAGAGCCGATCTTGCGATCGTGACACAATTAGGGTTTTGAACTTTTTTTTTTTATAAATGTGAAGATCATAAATAAGTTTTATACCAAAATTATTGTTATTTTTATTTTTTCCTTATAATTAAAAAGTTATATTAACACTACGATACACGACCTATTTAAAATTAACAAGAGTACACAACGGTGGTCTATTAGGATCTTATATATAGAAATATTTAATTTTGCATTATTTTATTGTAATATAAAAATTTTAAAAAAGTTTCATTTTAAACATTTTATTTTAACTCATTGAAATAGTTCCAAAAAACTTTAAAATTTAAACCTTAAACAATAAATTCTCAAATAAGTGACCTGAAACTAACGAAAAAAATGTAAATAAGTATCATCAAAAAATTTCCTTGCAGAAATTGAAGCAACCTAAACTTTAACCTTAATTGTTCGCTTGTTGGTGCACACATTCTCTACAGCAGGCTAAAATGTGCTCCATGCAGAACCAGCATTTGCCAAATTTGTAAAAATAGCGTGTTTTGCGTTTTTTACAATATTTGCAATGGCCCCTCTTATTTGGAGGAGGATCAAGTTCATCTTGCCTTCTGGTTTCAGAATATTTCGCAACGGAATGTCGCGAATGTACATGTGCAGTCCCGAAGAATTTGCCCTGGAAGACATGTGGTCTTTGGCTAGTTATTTTCCCAAACTCTTTATGAACAGTCGTCGTTCCTTACTTATATCAGAAGTAGGATGATTGTGTTTTACAATTATAAAAGCGTTGATAGATGCAATATTTAGCATACCATAAAAAGTTATTAAGGGCCAATATTTTGTATTCCTGGCAACATTGTAAGTTGCTGCAAGTTAGTTCACAATGTCCACTTATTATCGTATACTGTATCAGTGTGTATCAACACCAATAAACCAACGATCCATTGTTATGTTTCGTCCTGTTCTAGAAAAATGTTGGCACATTTTTAAAGTAATTGCTTCCGTAGAGTTATTTAACTTATATGGTCCATATTGCTTGTGTAAAAATTCTAGAATCCACAGTGGCGAAAACTTTCATTCCAAACTTTTTGGGTTTGTTCGGAATGTACATTCGGAAACGGCATCTGCCTCGAAATGCAAAAAACATTTTATCGAGGGTCACATATGCTCCAATAGTATATTTCTTAAAATTCTCATCTAACTTTTCAAAAATTTCTCTTACAGATGCTAACTTATCGATTTCAGATCTTATAGCTCTATTTCTTTTGTCATCAAAGCGTAAAACCCTCAATAAAAATCCAAACCGTCTTTAGGCCATGATTGCAATAAACAGTTCACTTCCTAAACCATCTTGGCACAAAAAGTCTTTTAATTTTTTTTTTTGATTCATGATCCAGTCCAGCTAAATAGCCAGCTAATAATTAATCCAGCTAATAGTCCAGCTAATAATTTTTGCATCACGTTTATCCTTTTAACGTTCTGAAATTTCCGTTATATAGATATTTGTGTATTTTACTATTAGATTAATTACATCACTAAACAAAAGATTCCAATAATCGATGGGAGTCATTACCTCTTTCCCTTCGCGGAGAGTTCCTGGCAGATGAGAAACTATATTTTCTCTACTAGTGCGAATATTCTTAGGTGGTGCTATTTTTTTCCATTTCGTCCCATCTTTATCATTATAAAACATACGCCAGTCACCCTCATCAAGGTTTTCATTATTTGATCACTTTAATGATCACTAAGTATCTGTTCATCTCTGTCTGGTAGGCTATAAATCTGAGTCATTATCCTCTTCATCCGACAATATACCACCATCCAGCACAAAGTTCTCGTCATCAGTTAATACACTCTCATAAAAAGCTATGAGTTTCAAGACTTCTTTTTCATTAGGGTTGATGCTAATATGTTGTATCTAAAATTACTATGAAGAGCATAAATATTAGATATCTAAAGTTAAAGTATAAAAATATGTATACCATACCTGCAGTAAAAAACGCAATATCACGACTTTCTGAAGTTAAACTCAACATCAACAAATGCTCTGTTATTTCGCACACTCTGGGCTATAGACTAACAAAAAACTCTGAACAAGACTAAATAAACTTTTCATAGCACTAGTCGGTGAAATTTAATTTTCCAAATATTTCCTAGGTCAAACCTCTTATCGCGTCACAAATAATATTGCACATTGTAACGACGGTGCTCTATCAGAACAAAAGCTCGGATTACACCATATTATAGAAAAATATTAATCACTTTTGTATGTCAAAAGGTACCTAAAAGGGCAAAATATTTATCAAAATGTATGTGTAAATTTACAACACTTTATATGTTTTTCTTGGATTGACAGACCATCGTCGTGCATTCGAGTGTTAAATTGAAAATAAATTTTTAAACCTAGTACCGATGACGCGCCGACCGCTCCCGAAAAAAACCCGAGCCCCTTTGAACTCACAATGTAAGGAGACATTAAACGAAGGCCAGTATCGCCAATATCGGGTCGACTCGGAACAATTCGGAAGTTACACCGAAATTTATTTTCGCGCTCTTTCCGAGAAGACGCTCGGAAAGAATCGGAGTACCAGACAAAAAACAATTTATCGATTTTAGTCATTGTTCTGTAGGTTTAAGCTATATCTTTGACTGCATTTGTTGCTTTGATATTGAAAGCTTATTCAATTGAAAGATTTATTGTATTGTCAGCGATTTGAAAATATACTTGCTTTTAATTGTTATTTAGGTCTTTATATTTAGTATCTTTACATAAAGATATGGAGGCTCAAAGATAAGTTCAGAATGAAATATTGAAATTAGATTAAGGTTACTTCTGTTTTTTGCATTCGCTTTTATACCTTTTATTTATATTATTTAATTCATGTAGGGAAAACAAATTAACGTTCCAAATTTGTAGGAATATTCCTGGGTATCCGCCAAAAATCTACATGCTTCAACATAACGGAGAGTAGTAACAGTGAGAAGCCCTACAGGATTGTCTATTATGTAGGATACGAATAATAATATTCAAGAAAGCGCGAATAGACAAGAACAAAATTCGACTACCAATCTGGAAGATAATCGTATATGAAAAGTGTTATACTTATGAAAGTTTTACAAGAAAATCTAATTTGTAGGTGATCGAAGAGTACAGAAAATATGTGATTTGTGTGACCTCTAGCTGGTTCTGCATTATATATAGTTAGCAGCTGAATTTATTTATATTTGCAAATGTTATTAAATTAAGAGTCTAATGTGGTGGTTTGTTAAACATATAAAGCGAAAAATCGCCATCGTTTTAAAAACACTGTATAGTATGGGTGTGTATATATAGTTTAGTGTGGTGGTTTAAAGAATCAGTGTGATTTTAAAAGTATTGCAAACTTCAATAAAAACAATTAAACTATTTTAAAAACAAATATGTATATAATTTTGGGTGGTGACTGTTTTTATTCTGAACTTATTATTAATGTAGTTTACATTCTATATTATAATCTACTGTAATATATTATCCATATTATTCTAGTTGGGGAAAATTTTATTATGTATATTTAACAGCGTATTAAAAAGTATTGTTTCCCTTCTTGAAGATAAAAATATAGAATTAATTAAACCGCCTTCGATTAGTTCTGCCATACAGTCATCACAATCTAAAGTTTTAGAAGGCAAACGAATTGCTGCTCTACGTATTCATATAGAACGCGTCATTGGAAGAATACGAGAGTTTGATTTTCTCAAACCTCACACAGTTATTAATCATAATAGGATGTTTTATACAGATTATATTGTTATCATTGCTGTAGCATGAGTGATACAATCACCTATAATATCAACATAATTTTAATATTAATTTAAGAAAAAATTACAAATTACGTTTAAAAATAAATTTACTTAATGTTCTTTTTATATGTTAACATAAAGTTATTATAATTAAAATATATTTTAATATTATAATATATGTGACAACAAAAATATCCACAGCAGGTATATTATCAGAATTAGCCTTTATGAATTATTTGTTGCACATTTCTAAACTGAATTAGTAATCAACAATATTTTATTTGCACGTAACCAACAATAATTTTAACAGTATATATACAAGTTAAAGCCATTAACATTACTGACGTGAAAAAACTACCATAATGACGTCACAGACATAGCAGCCAATCGCGACGCGTTCGAAGGGCGTGATTTTTTTTTTAATTTATGAATTTTAATTAATTCAAAATTAGATGTAAAAAAATTCACATCCTTTATCAATATTATTTATAATAAAGTTTTAAAATAAAGTAAAAAATCTATATTTATTTTTTTTATTCAAAAACCCAAATGGGTCACACTTATGACAAATAATACAATATTTATCCGTTCGATATTATTAAGGTGAAAATATCTGTTTTCAACAACTTTTTCCTTAAAAACAAATTTATGATATTTTTATACATTATAATATTATTTTAAATAACAAAAATAATTAATTTCAGGCTATAAAATAAATTATGTATAATCCCAAAAATATCTATATTTTTATTACTTTGTGGTAAATTTTATTGAATGTGTATGCTAACATTGCAAGAGCAATAAAAATATTGTTTATATCGTTCGTTCCTAAAGCAGTTATCGTAAAACAACAAATATTCTGTTTAAGTGTCATAAATCCCATATTCCACAAACAAAAAAACAGGAAAATTGTCGCTCCAACGTTGAGCTCGATAAATTCCCAGTGAGTCTCTATTTAAACTCTTAATAATAAACTCGTATTTCGACAGAATTTTCGGAATGGAAACACAGAAAAAATTTCAGTAAATACCCATCAATAGTTTGGATGGAAACTGCACTCGAAACAAAATTCAAAATTGTTTGATCAGTAATCGAAACTAGATTGATCGCCGGCAAAATTAAATAAATCTATTTGAAAATTTACAAATGCTAAATTTTTCGTCGATCATTACGCAGTATTGGATCTATCTCACTAAATTGAATGTTAGCTTAATAGTCTAAGAACTAGCAACGTTTTCAAGAGAAAGATTTTAGGTAAGCTGGTTTTTTGATATGCCCTCTCTTTCGCTCTCGTGGGTAACGTGCGGGCTACATGGCTGATAATAGAGGTTGCATTTAGCTGTGTACATAATACACAGGTAAAAATATTAACTTTTCAAATTATTTAAAGAAGGTTTATCACTGACTTTTATTAACTTTCAGAAACATAAATTTATAATTGCTAGACATTTTTATTATTATTGATAATATGCTATATGCTATTTTTTATATAAAAAATATTTTCAAAATGTTTAAGTATTTCTGAAACTTTAATATAATGTTATTTAAATATTAAGAAATTGAAAATGAATTTTTTCATTTAAAGCAGAAAATTGAGTATTTTCAATGGCTAGTGATAAAATAAAATGTGTTTTCTATAAAGGCAAAAATGAAAAAATAATAACTTTTCTTGAAGACAAATTAAAAAAATGTAAGAATATTTTAAGTATACGTGTAAAGTTTAATTTAAAATACTATAACATTGAGTTGTCGGAGCAAATTGATACCACAAATGGATATCATAGACAATGTTATAGTAATTTTACGAACTTAGTGGCTAAGTTTCGTAATTTATCTAGTATTAATTCTTCATTAATAGCAGATTTTCCCAGCACATCTAGTTCAACTCCATCATTATCAAATAGTCCAGTAAAGTAAAGTGGTAGTGAGACCACGTCAGATGATGCTACTCCAAGTTTCAATTATTATGTAAATATGCCAGAAACTGACTATTGTAATGAAATTTGAGACTGAGAATGGACATATAGTTAAATGATTTGATTCGCAAAATCAGCTTTAAAAAACATTTATTTAACAAAAACGAAATTTAGCAACCATGAAAGAGCTTTTGACTTAACTAATATGTCTGCGTATACAACGAAAATCAACTAGATAGTGAGTCTGAAGGGCCGGTTACATGATTTTATATAAAATTAAAGTAAACAGTTCTCGGTGATTAGTCTAATGGGAAACTAGATTACGGTTCTCAAAGGATTTTAAGAAGTCTAAACAAAATAAAGGTGATAATAAATTACAGTTCTGGAAGGGGTAGACGAAACAAAAATATAAGTGTTATGTTATAGGCCTCGCTGGTATATAAAATATAACTATATTATAGAAACAAGTTCAAATGTTAAACGTATTTTTTGCGGAAAAGATCGTAAACAAATTAAAGGTAACCAACAAACTTTATATTCTTCAAACGACGCAAAAATTTATGAAAAAAATAACAGAGTGGATGACAAAATTAGAAAATGAAGAGTTATTACAAAAATCAATTGTCTGAAATGCGCAAGTGGAACACTTTTTTATCATTTGTGTGAATTAGAATATTTGAAAGATTACACTAAAGTAGTTGCGGACACATACTTCCTGGCATAACAATAGAAATATCCGCAAATCTATTTTCAATAACATTGTATTATTAATAGAGAAAGAGGTTGTCAAAAAAATGTTGTTTGTTGTTATCTTCTCTTTATGACACGTATGTTGCGACTTGGAACATGAGTTAAAACTTTCTCAATCGGATGTAAGTTTAATGACAAATCATTATCTCGATGAAAAAATATTAAAACATTTCAAGAAGACAATCAAAATTTTAACAAAACATAAAAAAAAATATTATGCATAAAGATTGTGGTTTATTAGACGATCTTCAAAAATCAAGACAAATGATTTAATTATTGGTGAGTGTACTTCCTGAGAAATAAGATCGAGTTTTTTAAGTATTGATTGGAGATAAAGATATTCGTCGAAGAGATGGTATTAATTAACAATTAAGCTACTCAATGGCTTCTCATGCTATTTTTTGTATGAGTAACGGTACTGTTAAACCATCTAATCATATTACTCTTGGTATGACTATAAAAAGTCTTACAAGTAGTAAAAAAGTGTAAAGCTGAATTGCAATAGCATTTATTACGAGTTCGTTATGTGACACTTTGGAGAGCCTTTCTCCAAAATTTTGGAGAAACTTGAATGAATATTTCACTTGAAACATCCAACATTTTTATCATTACTAGCTTTCGGTTGGACCATCAACGATGATAAATATGATTTCGTCTGGTTTGTTGAAGAGCAATTACCATCATCAGTTGCTGATGTTATTAAAGGTAAAAATTTAAAAAAAACGAATAGAACGAGTTATCTAAATGTTATAATTTTTTATTTCGCTAATCATGACAATGAGAGCAATGACGATGACGATGGCTATGAAGATGATCAGTTTTTGTGACACAATTATAGAACGGAAAAACTTAATTCAGGTGTAATTTGCGTGTGATGATCAAAGCATTAAAAAAAAATGTAATTTTTGATACTTCAAATAATTTATTTTCTTAATTTCCTTCATTTCAATTTAATCTGATTCTAATCTCATTCTTCTGTTCAATGCTCAAATTTCATTGTTTTGATACTATAACGCTACAAAAATTATCTTAATATTCTTCTGTCTTTGACAGTAATCTATTTTGCAACTATCTCTCTGACCACCGGCATAAAACCGCGCAATAGTTTTCAGCTTAAAATCGGTCTGGCTCTTGGCTATTTTTACCTGTATAGATATCCTAGATAAACACAACATCTACCCCCAGCTTTAGCTTACTTAAAATTCTCGTTTTCACAACGTGGGTAACTCTCTTATTATAAGCTTCATTGTCGTATGGGGATGATTTTTCTGAACCTCAATGATATGAAATAACATAACCGCAAATACACCCTAGGCATATAAATAAAATAGTATTCTTCACTATTTAAGAAGGCGCAGCACAGTTTATGAAATTAGGTATGTAGCTAATTCATTATTTCTACATCTCCGTCCAATGATTCTGTTGAAACCACATACCGTTCAAATAAATATTCTCTAATGTCGATTATAAATATTTGGTTATTAGTTCAGGATACCAAGGTAATTTATATATTTATACCAACTGAAATGTTGCCTTGCCTTGCTGGATACTAGCTCTATCTACTAGTTTCAAATTTTTAACTAGCTTTTTGCTTGCTGCTAACCAAACCAAACCATATCCACCAAGTGACTCTAGAAATTTTATAGTACAATGGGGACGCACACAGAATTGGCAGATCGAACGCTGCACTACCAGTATCATTACCTTATTTACAGACCTCGTACTGTTTTTTTACTTGTTTACGTTTATATTTCCGGGTGAGATTGCTGAAAATGTTTCAAAGGAAATGGTTTAAACATTTGTTTTTATCATGTTGTAAAGGATTTTTGTATATTTTACTCAGCAATATCCTTATGGTTCTGTTAAATATTCTAAAATGCCACGAGTTCGTGTACAACGTTATTTCAGGCAACTATATGAGCTTGAAAAGGGAAACTAATTGGTCTGAAAGAAATAGGTTTAAATTTTCGTCAACTAGCTAAAATTGAATTGCACCTTCTATTGTTATGAGAACATAAATAAGATGGATTAAGACTCGGAATTATTCACAAGCACGGTATTCTAAGAATATGACAATAGGAATCTTAAACTTCTTGTGGTACGAAATCAACATGTGAATATACGACACAAGGCGTGCGTGATACTTTTGTAACAGCAACCAGTATGACTGTTTTCAGAAAGATTAGAAAGATTAGAAATTATTAGATATTTACTTGCGTGGACAGTTTAAGTGGCCATGATGGACGTAGAAGCGTGAAGGGCGAAAGTTAACTTTCCCATTAGAACGGCATACAGCTATTAGTCCAGGAATCATGATATGGGGGCTATATGTTTGAGAAGAAGGTTATTCTTAGTAAAATTCTTGGGATGTATAGATGTAGGCCAGCATTACGTTGAATCAGCAAGCTCATCCAAATTTCATGTCTCAAACTGAAAGCAATTTTACACCAGATAGAGCTCAAACAGTGCAAATTTTAGAAGAATCCGGTGATACCCCAGTGAGCGACAAAATTCCCAAATCATCGATAGAATACATTCGAATATCATTGTTGGAAGCGGTTAAACTCGCAACTCTAAAAAACCTGAAGCCTGTCTACAACGCACCTGAGTACTTTGACATAAGTAGAATTTAGAATCTTCAGTCGATCACGGTTCATCTGTTGTGCATAGGAGAACCATCCACATCCAGCCACATCGATCTACTGGTGTCCAAGGAAAGATCCTTCAAAATATATTTTAAACAATCATTATGAACTGCCCTATATGTTTGTTTGATTTTTATGTAATGAGTAGTTTGTTAATATCGAGGAGCTTTTTCAACATTTCACAATTTAAAAAATAAATGGCTAAATATGATTTATACGCAGTCTCGATTTCTGTTTTTCTCAAAATTCTGTTTTAAGAAAATAATCCTTATTAAAACAAAATTTAGAGCTGATGTGCACAATGAAATCAAAAAAAAAAATTGTTTTGACTATTGAATGAATCTGTGGATTATACGACTGTTATGATAGATAGGGGAGCTCTTATATCTTTCTGTCAAGGAAAAACCCTTGAGTTTAATAAATCGTAGGAAAACGTACAATTACTTATTTCGAATGGAATATAGTGTGTTTATACAAACACACTGATTATACATACCAAACTGATTCTATGAATGAAAAAAAAGTCTTTGAAGTAAAAAAATGCTTCAGTGTTAAGAACTATACAAAATTGGATGATTAATTGTACATCAAATTGTAAAATTATCCTTTTTTTAATGATGTAATTTAATTTAAATTAGCTTAGTAGTTTTATATGTATGTGCAATTTTACGATGAACAAACTAAATCTGGATATCATGATCTGGTGATTCATGGGAAGCAGTCGTCTTTAGAATGGCTAATACTCGGCTAGCAGAGAGTGCAGGGGCCTGCGGCTGGTGTCTAAACTGAAGTGTTGAAAATTTATTTCGAATAAATGAAAATTATTTGTTATTTGCAAATAACGAATTAATTATACATTGGTTATTCAAAATTAAGTAAATAGAATAATTTATTCATTATTGAAGTTGATTTTATTCGATCTTTCGGATATTTCTTTAAAGATTGAAGTTGAAAAACAAATGAATAAAATTTTAAATAAAATTTCGAAAAATATTATAAAAAAATATAAATAACCTTGTCCATAAATAAACAGTTAATTTAATAAATAGTTAAACCACATAAATTGAATCAATTCTTTTACTGAAAACTTCGCTGTGAAAAACTAAACTCGAAGAGATATACCACTAAGCACCATAAAATGTATTTAAACTTCTCGACTTACGCTTCGATAACCATGTTGGCACCATCAGGAGATGATTTAATCTAATTCAAAAATTATGTTCTACTTATATACAATATGTTCTACTTATATGACATCCGTACCGAATAAAAAATCATGAAGTCTAAAGTTAAATGAATGGGATAGATCCTTTATCCCGGTTTACAATTTTCTTATATTTTTTTTGTTTAAAGCCTTGCAAAGTCTTATTATTATTATTATTCAACCTGGGATTTCGGCAACTACAGACTTTTCAAAAGTAAAATGGACAATAGAATACTTAAAAATACACGACATCTCGGTGTTGCTTTCGCTATCTCAAAAACCATTCTTGGTTCTATAACTAATCGCCAACAATCGACTTATGACAGTATCACCCAAGTGTGCTAACAAAAACTATACATTAATTAATGCACACCTCCCAGTTAACGAAGAAAATTAATCTAATCCTGAAAAAGTAAATAAGTTCTGGGAAATTCTGGAAGACACTATTTCTAAATTTTCTTCTAACCATGTAAAAATCCTATTGGGTGATTTCAATACCCAACTAGGAAACGAAAGAATATAGTAAAAAACAGTCGGCAGTTTTTCCGCTCATAAATGGACCAACCATAATGGCAGAAGATTGGTTGAACTATGTTCGCAGTTTAATCTAAAAATAATGTAATTTTAAGAAGAAAATAACAAAACAAAAAACCTGAAGATGCCAAAACATGTACATAGGAGAATTTCAAATGGACCATGTTGTCATTTCGTACCCCAATTATAAAGAGATTTTAAATGTTCAACTTAGGAAAGGAGCTAATATAGACACGGATCACTACTTGACTAGAATCAAACCTAGCTTAAAACCTCGAAATCTTATTTAAAAGAGACTACTAAATCCAAAGTTCGATAATACGAAAATAAAACCAACCCTAACAGGAATAACAACCTGAAGAATAACCATGATAATTGCAAAGAACTTGCCAAATAATTTGAACAACTACTAAACTATTCTGAGCGTTTAAACATTCTACTAACACTAAACCCTAAAGAAACAAACCTAGATTCATTATCACCGAATGAAAATTAAATAATTAGGTAAATTAAACGACTTAAAAATTACAAGGTTTTTGGTAAAGATGAAATGACTGCCGAACTTTTGAAATTCGCTGGTCCGGGTACAATCAAGGAAATAATCAAAATTGTGAAAGAAGTTTGGCGAACCGAACGGATTCCGGACGATTGGAAAGATACTCTAATCCTTCTGCTACATAAGAAAGGAGATATATTGGATGTAAACAACTACAGAGGGATATCTCTTCTCCCAGTTTGTTACAAAATTTTATTTCAATGTCTACTAGATAGAGCACATGGACAGTTAGAACCTTAAATTGGTGAATATCAAACAGGTTTTCGACCAGGCAAATCCTGAATCTAAAATTGATCCTAAGACATCAAAAACTATACAATAAAAATCTCGTCTATATATTTGTGGATTTCAAAAATGCATATGATTCTATTGACCGCGAATCTTTATTTCAAATCTTGAAAGAACAACGACTAGATCTGAAAATGCTGGCAATTATTAAAGCAACACTAACTAAAACAAGGTCAAAGGTTAAATGGACTCCCGCCATACTTATTTAGCTGCGTTCTAGAAAAAGTAAAACAGGAGTGGCGTGTAAAAAAATCGGCTCTGAATATTGACCAGCCCATTAAACTGGGGAGAACCAACATCAAAATAGATTGTCTGATGTTTGCTGATGATCTAACAATTTTTTGCTCAAGATATCTTAACAGCACAAAAACAAATTCAAATTCTAAAAGAAACAGCAGAAAAGGCAGGACTCCAAATTTCCTCTGAAAAGACAGAATACATAACCTGCAACAGATTAAGAACACCATTTCTAAAAACAAAATATGGTAACATCAGACGAGTTTTTCAATTTAAATATTTGTATTAAATAATCATGGAAAACGGATTGGAAAAAGCGGCCAATAAGGGTAGATGTCAAAAAATGGAAACTGCATTGAAACTTACACAAAATATTTACAACAAAAAATGCATATTTAAAAACACAAAACTGAGATATTATAACACAGTTAATAAACCAGAATGTCGCACATGGCACAGAAGCGCATTTTGAATCAAAAGATTGAAAAGAAAAAAAGAAATATTATAAGAAAAATCTTAGACCCCAAACAAATTAATAGCACAACATGCCGACTTCGAGAAATCAAACAATATCCAGATATACATAACGATATGAGAGAAAGAAGACTTAAGTTTTACGGACACATAAAACGGATGAATTCGAGTAGGCTAACTAGAGTTGAATAGAGTTGAACTAGTTGAATTATATGAAAATATGAGAATAGAGCTAAAATAGGCACAATTAAAAGGATTGCTGCAATTAAAGAGGACCTAAGTTCAGCAAATATTACACAAAGTGAAATTTAGGATAGAAACTATTACAAACACAAGGTTAACGTTTGGGAGGTTGGCCAGAGAGAAAAATATTGGAAGACTACGACAACTTGGTTTGACGGAAGAGAAAAAGCTCATAGTGAAAGAATGAATTCAGTATGGGCGCAAAAGAAAGCTAAACAACAAACGCCTCTAACTGTACTTCGCATGGTCTACTAGGGTCCATACGTGGTAGGCCATATATCGATATATATATATATATATATATATATATATATATATATATATATATATATATATATATATATATATATATAAATCAATTACT
Organism: Cosmopolites sordidus; assembly: GCA_031761425.1. Lineage (NCBI taxonomy): Eukaryota > Metazoa > Arthropoda > Insecta > Coleoptera > Curculionidae > Cosmopolites > Cosmopolites sordidus. The sequence goes on from JARFXV010000799.1 coordinate 439,574, forward strand.
GTTCTCCAAAAGCCAAAAATCAAAAACGGCTTGACCGATTTGAATATTTTTTTGTTTTGTTCGCTCTAATTCAGGGGTGCTTAAAAAAATAAGGAAAACCCAAAAGAACAGCTAAAAATTTAATAATTGGTAATTTAGTACGCGAATCGCCACTTCGGGTTACTTTTAACAGATGGCATTAGTGGCGGGCCTAGCGTCTATTGTCTTTGTATTTAGACATAACCAAGAATTTTAGCGTGACTCGAGGACTTACTTTGAGGTTTTATTTGTAATATTTGTAATATTTTTAAATTCTCATTGACATATCTTAATTGACAGATTTGATTGACAGATTTGTCAGATTTGAGAGACTGTGAGACTGTGTGAAAATAATTCCGTGTCGTTTTATGGTGTTCATTGCAATGCCGAGGAGAAGACGAGCTGACATAGGTCGTCGAAGTCAGTCAAATATGCGATGTGAGCGTCAGATAATGATAATCGTCGTATTGGTATGTCCGAATCGTCCGACCAGATTCATTACGCTCATTAGTTTCTGGGACGGGAAGTGATTCTACCCATTTCTTGGCCAAGATTTAATTCCGGGATAGTTGTTGTTTTCCTTCAAATCAGTCGACACAGTTATCAACCAGGATGAGGTAGTCAACTATCCCACAGAATTTTTGAATTCGCTGAAATTGCCTGGACTACCACCTCACAATTTGCAATTAAAAGTTAACTCAGTCATCATCATGTTACGTAACATTAATCAACTTCGACTATGCAATGGAATGAGACTGATTATGAAAAAGCTAATGAATAACGCCATCGAGGCAATGATCTTCAAGGGAAAATACAAAGAAGAGGATGTTTTGATTTCGCCTATCGCGACGATTTCAACGGACTTGCCATTCGATATTAAGCGGCTGCAATTCCCCTTGCGTCTGGCCTTTGCGATGACCATAAACAAATTACAAGGGCAGTCGTTGGAAGTTTGCGGAATTAACTTGGAGTTTCTGTTTCGCACATGCACAACTATATGTCGCGTGTTCGCGTGTCGGAAAACCAAACCGTGTATATTAAGCGTGTCTTTGTGTATTTACGCACCGGAAAACAAAACCAAAAACGCAGTTTATCAGAAAGCTTTACACTGAATAACTGTATTTATCTTTCATGTAAATAAAATACATTGAATTCATTTGAATTATAAGCAAGTTTCATTTATTAACCTATCGAAATTCAAACCGTACACGATGCAGCCAGTAGTCTCAATGAATTGGAGTTGGAAGATTGATTAGAATAGATAGTCGATGATCAAAAGTTATAATCAAATACATTGTAGGTGATACGAAGTTTATCGGGTCATCGAGTTTTAACTAAATAACGAATTATACCAAATATTTCCAAGATTGTCAAGGATCATTCGAGAGAAAGATTGGTTTTATTTAAAAGCAGATAAGGGCAATAAACAAAATTTCAATACACCTCTGACTACATTAACCATTTTGGTTCAATTAACCATTTTGGTTCAGTTAATCACAATGGTTTCCTATTTAATCGTTTAAATAGACCTTCTTGAATTAATTTTTCTACACGTTCAAAATAATCAGATTTGTCCATTATTACAATCTTATTGCCCTTATCTGCTTTTAAATAAAATTAATCTTTCTCTCGAATGACCCTTGAAAATCTTGGAAATATTTGGTATAATTTGTTATTTAGTTAAAACTCGATGACCCGATGAACTTCGTATCACCTACAATGTATTTGATTATAACTTTTGATCAGCGACTATCTATTCTAATCAATCTTCCAACTCCAATTCATTGAGACTACTGGCTGCATCGTGTACGGTTTGAATTTCGATAGGTTATTAAATGAAACTTGCTTATAATTCAAATGAATTCAATGTATTTTATTTACATGAAAGATAAATACAGTTATTCCGTGTAAAGCTTTCTGATAAACTACGTTTTTGGTTTTGTTTTCCGGTGCGTAAATACGCAAAGGCACGCTTAATATACACGGTTTGGTTTTCTGACACGCGAACACGCGACATATAGTTGTGCATGCGCGAAACAGAAACTCCAAGTTAATTCCGCAAACTTCCAACGACTGGCCTTGTAATTTGTTTATGGTCATCGCAAAGGCCAGACGCAAGGGGAATTGCAGCCGCTTAATATCGAATGGCAAGTCCGTTGAAATCGTCGCGATAGGCGAAATCAAAACATCCTCTTCTTTGTATTTTCCCTTGATGATCATTGCCTCGATGGCGTTATTCATTAGCTTTTTCATAATCAGTCTCATTCCATTGCATAGTCGAAGTTGATTAATGTTACGTAACATGATGATGACTGAGCTAACTTTTAATTGCAAATTGTGAGGTGGTAGCCCAGGCAATTCCAGCGAATTCAAAAATTCTGTGGGATAGTTGACTACCTCATCCTGGTTGATAACTGTGTCGACTGATTTGAAGGAAAACAACAACTATCCCGGAATTAAATCTTGGCCAAGAAATGGGTAGAATCACTTCCCGTCCCAGAAACTAATGAGCGTAATGAATATGGTCGGACGATTCGGACATACCAATACGACGATTATCATTATCTGACGCTCACATCGCATATTTGACTGACTTCGACGACCTATGTCAGCTCGTCTTCTCCTCGGCATTGCAATGAACACCATAAAACGACACGGAATTATTTTCACAGTCTCTCAAATCTGTCAATTAAAATCTGTCAATGAGAATTTAAAAATATTACAAGTATTACAAATAAAACCTCAAAGTAAGTCCTCGAGTCACGCTAAAATTCTTGGTTATGTCTAAATACAAAGACAATAGACGCTAGGCCCGCCACTAATGCCATCTGTTAAAAGTAACCCGAAGTAGCGATTCCCATACTAAATTACCAATTATTAATTTTTCGATTTTTTAGCTGTTCTTTTGGGCTTTCCTTTTTTTAAGCACCCCTGAATTAGAGCGAACAAAAGAAAAAAATATTCAAATCGGTCAAGCCGTTTTTGATTTTTGGCTTTTGGAGAACAGTAATTGTTAATATATAAGTTAATATATATATATATATATATATATATATATATATATATATATATATATATATATATATATATATATATATATATATATATATATATATATATATATATATATATATATATATATATATATATATATATATATATATATATATATATATATATATATATATATATGTATATATAATATGTAATATATATAATAAAATAAAATATATAATAATAAATTAAATCATTTTAATTACATAAAGGCAATATTACAAAGATAAAGTAGATCGACATGAAAAATCGGGGATTTATGGAAATGGTTGTCATTATTGTGAAGGTATAATGGACAAACTAAAGATCCATAGAAACAAGATATAAAGAACACATGACCCAGATTAGATATGGAAAAAATGAAAAATAATCTTTTACCCTACATGCACTCGAACATTACCATATAGAGATATTAATAATTTAAGACTTATTAAAAGTGTTAATAATATAGGGATTTGGAAATGAAAACATTTAAATAGAAAAATGTAAAAAAAATCATGAACGGAGATAAAATAACGATCCCATTCAGTCAACTTTTTAAATTATTAATGTAACGCTTAGTTAACTTAATGGTTCAATATTTTTTATTAGGTCTGGTTGTCATATAAACTGAACATAGTTTAGTGTTTGAATTGGATTAAATCATTCTCTTCTGATTATGCTAACACGGTTAGCGAAACGTGCGTCGAAAAGTTCAAAATCGTAAAATGGTGTTTAGTGGCTAATTTTTTCGAGTTTTGTTTACATAAATCAAACTTCATTTTTTTTATATTATGTATAATTTAAATGCAATTTTAACTTAATTATAAAAACCCTATTTAAAATAAATTTTAAAAACTCGTTTTTATTGAAAACAAATTAATAATCTGTCCAAAAAGAATAAATTGAAAAACTAAGATAGGAATTTTTTATGTAAAATCTAAAAATTAAAAAATAGATTAAACCTTTTTGATATTGAACAAAAAAAAAACTCAAAACTGACCTAGAACTTTTTTTTAAACAAAAAATAATACGTTTTAAAATTTTGGCTTTAATTTTTATTGGTAATTCGTCGGCTAATTTTCTAAACAATGGTTGGAAATATTGGTCATCTTTATTCGTTCATGTTACAAAATTTTAATGATTTTGAAAAACATTATTAGAAATAGATTTCGAATAACAATTACGAATAATTAACGTGGAAAAAAACAGCGAATGATTTGAATAATTAATGATTTGAATAACAAATGATTCGAATAACGAATGGTTTGAGTAACGAATGATTCGAATAAAGAATGATTCGAATAACGAATGATTCGAATAACGAATTATTCGAATAACGAATGATTCAAATAACGAATGATTCGAATAACGAATGATTCGAATAACGAATAATTCGAATAACGAATTATTCGGAATAACGAATTATTAGAATAAATGATTCGAGTAACGAATAATTCGAATAACGAATGATTGGAATGACGAATTATTCGAATAACGAATGATTCGAATAACGAATGATTCGAAAAACGAATGATTCGAATAACGAGTGATTCCAATAACGAATGAAGTAATGGCAACGAATGACAAATAACGAAAGTATTCGTTAGTCAACTTCTTTTTTATTCGGATAATGCAAAACACTGCTACACTGTTTATTTTTATGCTAATAATTTATTTAAAAGAAAAATTATTGTTGTCATGATTCTTAAAAAAACGTCCATCTCTCGTGGACGTCTTTATAATATAAAACCGAAATTTTGAATAAATCGAAAATCGATGAGTATTGTTATACATTAATTTTAGAATTACCTTGCATAATGTAGAATACGCTCGCGCACGCATACACACATCGAAATATATAAAAACCGGCAAACTAAGGCAACACCATGCGCTTGCAAATGATGATCGTGGTTTATATAACGTTTGATAAGATATTTGTTCAAGAAGTGATCCTTTAAAGCGAAGAGCGGTGTGTTTTCAAATTATCATAGGCACAAAGGTTGTACCAGTGTATAACCCGAAGTTTTCACAAATTTGTTGCGATCTGGCGGTGATAATTTTCACTTTACCTTTCGATTTGCGAACCCTGTGAAATTTTGTTTTATATCAATAATAAATAATCTATTTGTAATCATCCTTTTCATGAATAATAAAATTTGCTTAAATAATTCCACTTTATAGACAACCACTAGGAATTTAACAAAAAATCTAACATAGTCACGCAAATTTTCTAATAATATAAATAATTATAAATATTACATGAATAATATTATATAATGTAATAGAAATATAATATTATATAAAATTACATGAATGCTAAAAATGTTAACCTCTACAAATATTATATAAAATTACATAAATGGTAGAAATATTAACCTTTACAAATGATAAAAAAATGTCGCTAAAATTTCATCATTGTTAAAACCATCATCCTTTCATATACAGAAGCATAATAATTAGCTCATAACTGAATCAACATATGGGAGTTGAAAAAATGTTTTTTATTTCAGCATGATCCCCAACCTAAGTATTTATTAATTGCGGCGAACGCAAATGCAAGCCCACAAATGGCAACAGGGTACGGAAATAAATGTTCTATATACTGGTAGCACGTTAGTGACGCATCGTTGTTTATCGTTCCAATCAAAACTGTTTACGCAGCAATCGAAATGGGACGGGATTTAGGAGTAAACCAAATAAATGAAACCAATATTTATGAATAAAATAACTGCTGAATATTTTTTTTTCAATATAGCAATTAAAAAAGCTGTTTTTAATTTATTATGTTTAGTGCTACATAGAAAAAGTTTTTGGGGTGAGAGAATACTCCCTAGTGTTCAACTGTATAAAATATTATTATATTTGAAAGTTTAAAATGTGTATTCAAAATCTCCGTGGTTATTGTCAATTTTCGCCCAGCTCTCTAACAAACTTTCTATTCCCTTTTTATAAAATAAGGATGATTTTAAAATCAAATATTCCTCGACCGAAGTTTCGATAGCTGTCGTGCGTAGGAATTGTTTTTCCAGGAAGTAATCTGACGGTGCAGCGTCAGAAAAATACGATGGATGAGGAAGCATAACTATTTTATTTCTTATTGGGTGATGCTACAGAACACCTTTTCGATTATTCAGTCTTCGAACACAATAAACAAGCTGAGCACAATAATATTCACGATATATGGTTTGGTATAGATCAAAGGTGGTTGTGCAGGTGTTAACCATTGTTTTTTCTTATATGGATTCCTGTTAGAATCTACTTTTTATTTCCAGTAGCAATTTGTTAAGAAGAGGATTTCTGCCTAGCCTGGACAAAATGCACTGCGGATGGTGACGTGTTGAATTTTGTTTTCAACTGAAAGTTGATAGGGCACCCACATTATTTTTCTTTGCACTTTATTAAGTTGTTTTATACACCCTTATATTGTGGACCATGAAGTTTTAAGCTTTGTGGCTAATTCCGGGGTGGTTTGTTTATGATCAGCTTTATATTTGCCAACTACAGATCCTTATCAAACTCAATATGTCTTCCAGACGTCTTACCATCGAAAAGATTGAAATCACCGTTCTCCAACCGTTACACAACACTGACATATTCTGCTAGATAACATATCACCTAATTTTTTACAAAATTGAAGAATAAGCACACTAATGGCACACAATAAGCACAGTAATAACAAATATCAATATATTTCGCTAGAATATAGATAATGTTATATTAAGTTAAATTAGGGCCAGTAGATGGCGAAGTTTTTAAAATCAAAAAAACCGACATTAATTAGTGATACAACCAATGTTGTGAAGTCTAAGCTAAACAGGACTATTGTGTGGGTTCCGCGACTCAGATGAGCGCAACACGTAGCGAGAATACTAGAAGGCCGAAACCAACCACAATTATGTCAGAACTAATAGCGGGCGATAGAAAGAAATGCAGATCAAATACACGATGGTACGAATTAACCTGCATTGGTAAGAAAAGGTGCTGAAGAACTACTTCATATCAAAATCTAGCAACGGGCTACTGGAGATCGATTCGGATGGCGGCGAAAGTTGAATGGGATCACTGATGAATTGTAGCACCACAGGAAGAGAAAGAAAAGCAGCATCGATTGTAGTTGTAGATGTATAACATAGATAAATATATATGCGAAAAAAGTCCTCTTTTTTCAGCACGGGCGTTTTATAAAGAGGGTTTTCCACACATTAGAATTGCTGCCTTAAGATCTGTATAATAGAAACAATAGAATATATTACGCATGCAAAACCTATAATTTGTTTACTGAAATATATTCAATTCTAGAATATGAGGTTTCAGTGGATACGTTCCAACCAATTTATGATAATATATCAATATTCGAACCTATTACTACAAAGATTATTCAATTTCGAAGTATCAATGCTATATTAATATTAAGTATTCAAATTAATAGTTTTCTAAAAATAATAATTCATACAAAATCATTTCTTATAATTCTAATATGTGTATTCTTAGATAGAATCAAAACAATATCAAAAACAGTATTAATTGTTTATGAATTAAAAATAATCCTAAAAAAAATTATTCAAAAAAAACAATAAAATTCTAACAAGCATTTATTGAATGTGTTATCAATATGCAATTTATTATTGATATATGTTATTCTATTCATCTGATAATATGCAGATAAAATAATAAATAATATGTTTAATTGTAGACAGCTTGAAAAAAAAGTTAAAGATATTAAAAAAGGATGTGTAAATAATTACAAACATAATATACAGAACAAATTTCGATTTAGATTTACGTACCAACTAATGAGTTGCAGTCAACATAGCTTCTTAGAGAACGAAACCTCTAACATGTAATAGAATATTGTGATAGGGAAAAATAAGGAAAGCTTTGTTACATTTGGAGAAAATAAAACGTTGTTTCATCAGTGCAAATTTGTAGCAGTATAAAGAGTGTGACCTCTGTGAGTGTCATGTCAACTACCAGTTGAAAACAAAATTTAACGTGTAATCATGATGCAGAGATGGTTTTCTTCAATAATAAAAATAATAATCCGCATAAGAAAAAAAACAATGGACCCAGCACAATGACATGAAGGCAACCACCTTTGCCCACTTCAAGGCCAAGTCTTCACCCTAAAGAAGAATTACTGTCAGAATAGTAGGAGTTTACAGGAATTATTCGTTATAAGGTTCTGAATTCTAATAAAATCGTAAGTGCTGAATAATATTGTACTCAGCTTGATAGACAAAACATGATTCAAAGAAGGTACCAGAATGGCCCAAGAAAAAAATCGCAGAGTTATACTGGGTAGTACATTCCTACTCACCGTATTCTCCTAATGCTTCACCGTCAACTTACCACCTTTACACATCTATGAAGCATTTTCTTCGTGAAAAAAATCTTACTGCTATAGCTATAAAAACTGCACTTGAATAATACTTTATTTCAAAATTACCCTCGATTTGTAAAAAGAGAATAGAAAGGTTGTCAAGGAGATTAGCAAAAATTGTCAAAACGATGGAGATTTTATTGTTGGTTAAAACTATATTCACATTTAAATAAAATATTATTTGTTGTGTAATACTAAAAAACGATATACTATATATATATATATATATATATATATATATATATATATATATATATATATATATATATATATATATATATATATATAGGTTCACCTATCACTCTGTTATCTGGATCAAATTAAAACATTTTCACGGCGATAATCTATGGACTTTATTAATTACTCACAATGGTTAATTATAACATATAACAAAACCACATCATTCAGAAAAACTATATATTTTCATATGAACTGTTGCATGTATCTCTACGATACAAGGGTCATATAATCCAAGTGACCTCAAGAAGATAACCAATATCGCAGAAGAAATTCTGGATGACGAAGATTAATCACAGATCGGTAGAATATGAGATAATTAGAATTTAGCCAGAAAGTTAATGATTTAGTTTTGTTGACAAATAATTGTATAAAATATATTTTGGGGTCATTTAATATCATTGTGTATTAATTATGTGCAGTTCGAATTAATTCCGTGCCAAACAATCTGTGCGATTCGATTAAAATAGAGTAAGTATTGAGCGAACTAGGATTAAAAAGTCATTTTCGAGATCGAATTCGTGGATCTGCGATGATTATAAAGAGTCAGGAGAGGAGAAAGTTGGAGTTTGCTTTTAAAAATTAGATTGCTATCATTTAATAATTGATATGGAATTAATATAGAGAATATAGAGTTTTGACGCCTCTATTCGTAAAGGGGGTGCTGTGACACGGTCTATCCGAAATCAACCAAAATGTGTGTGCATGGAAGGATGTTTTTAATGCTTTAAATATGAATGTCCAATTAATTTACACAAGCTGCATGACATTCTGCCACTTCCTTGGAATGAACTTCGATTTAGATCTTTTTTAGAACTTTAGATCAAGTTATTAGATGGATGCCCCCAAAAGTATATCAGAATGGGTCCATTTATACCATTTTTTTCAACTACTGAAGTTTCTTGGTAAAGAATATCAATATTTCAAGAAAAAATTAATCAAAACATAAACAAATGTAAAAGATTTGGCTCAAAAATACTTCTTAATTAGATGGTACATTTTTCCTATCACATATTTTCAGTATGCTTATAAATATACTTGAAAAAATGGGATCAGGAGAGGCTTCATTGCATCCGCGTATCTCTGAAGAATCATCCTCTGAAGAATTTTATAGCGACGGCATAGTAATTAAATAGGTCTATAGTTTTTAGAGTCGTTCGGTTCTTTGCCTGGTTTTAGGATGGCTGTAACTCGGGAGTTCCTCCAGATCTTCGGTATTTTACATGATGTCATACAGTTGTTGATCAATGTCAGTAAGCAAGTTCTGGCAACAGACCCGAAATATTTAATCTATTCCACATATCTTCGGTCAAGGCTGGCTGCCTTCCGCCATTTGCACTTGTTGATTGCCTTATCGAGTTATGTCATGCTGAATAGTTTAAATATCTCATTTGTCTCCTGTGTGTGGTCGTGATCTATTCTATAAGTTTGGATGTTCGTATTACGTTTGTCTAAGGGCTTTTCATTTTTGAGCAGTTGGCAATTTGGTCTGACTTGACATTGATCTTGACTTGCTGCCTACTATAAAGAGAATAAAGTAAAACCTAACCCCTCGAAGACCCAAAGCTGCACGTTTCACCTGAGAAACAGACAAGCTACAAGGATATTATGGATAGCCTGGGAAGGCATGCTCCTGGAGCACTGCTTAATCCCAAAATATCTAGGTGTCACCATAGATAGAGCTCTTGCCTACAGGAAACCCTACATGAACACTCAGCACAAAGTGGCTGCTACAGACAACATCGCACGCAAACTAGCGGGCATTACGTGGGGTGCACAACCCAGGACAGTAAGAACTACATCTTTAGCCTTGTATTATTCAGCTGCGGAATACGCATGCCCGGTGTGGTACAACTCTAGCTAGACCAAACAAATGCATATACCACTCAATCCTGTCGTTTTATCACGGGCTGTTTACGGTCAACACCAAATGATACACTATGCTGCCGTGCCGGTATTGCGCACCTAGATTCAGATGCAGAGTGATAGCCAGAAGGGAAAAACTAAATCGTCTACATGACCGAGCCATCCCCTATTCGGACATCAACCTACCCGTCGCTAAATCACATTGAGGAAGAGCTTCCTGCACACAACAAAGAATATTACCAACTCACCGCAACAAATTAGATTAGCAACGTGACAAGATAGAAACACCCATTTTCCAGGATCGGTTTATACCAAAAGAGGAATTTTCCCCAGGATACACAAGAATGGGTGATATGAATCCTTGAGGTAAAATCCTTGAATAGACTACGCTCCGGAGTCGCTAGTTCCAAGATTCAAGATTTCTGACGAATTGGTGCTGTGTGATTGTGCACATAATCAGACTATTGCTCATCTCATGTTATGTCAAGCTATGCCCAAACACCTGTACCGTCAAGAGCTCATGAAGGCTACTCCAAACGCGCTAGACGTGGGCAGCTTCTGGTCAAAAATTTATTAGTACTAATGTTCTGTGTTGCTTTGTATGTTATATATTATACAATTTTATCTTTACAAAATTTAACTACGGAACTTATGCTGTTCATATGGTTTCGATGTTTCTGACACGATTGAAATTATTGGAATAAATGCAACGCCCTAAAAAATATATTCTATTGGATTTGCGACTTTGCAAATACATAATGACAGATTGCAATATTTCGGTTACATTGCATCCCCAATATACGTAAATAGCGACTAAAAGTCATTGTTGATAAAGTCCCACTTGTAACTGCAATAAAATATGACGCACTTACGCATACATATGCCCATTAACGAAAAATTTTAAATGGCATTCGTCACACAGTGTATATAAAAACATCTACTATTAGATTTTTGTCAAATAACTTATCTATAAAATATATGATTATAAATTAATTTAATTCTATTTTAATTCTAATTCGAGTATTAGTACATTGCTTCTCCTATTAAATAAATTTCGTGTTGTCCGAAAAGTTCGTAAGGATTTTCAATTAGTTGCTCTTTTAACGCTTGTAAACAAAAATCTGTATTGGATCATTAATGTTTATTTATATTATACATTTGTGTGGCATCTGCAATGTTTACGTTCAGATTCGCTTTGATTTGCCTTCAGTGAGTCAAGTCAATTCAACTTGAAAATGATGGTCGATAACTTGTATTTACATCACATTATGCTTTTCTGTTTCAAATATGGCAAAAACGCTGTCCAAATATAAAATAAGATTTATGTCGTTTACGGAGAGGGATCTAGATAGACCACTGTGCAGAAGTGGCTTGGTCGGTTCAGAGCCGAAGATTTTGACCTGGAAGACCGGCATAACTCTGACCGTCCTCCGAGCACTAATGTCGAGGAAATAAAGGCCTTAATAGGCGAACATTCATGCGCTACAGTATATGAGATAGCAGACAGTAGATAAGTAAAATAGTGTCAAATCGACAGTTTTTGAGTGGGTTCATTACGAAATCTGCAGAATTCAATCTCTTCGTGCGATCTTTTACTGGAAAAAAAAATAAAAAATATATATCTGAGGCTCAATTTCTGAAGTACATAGTAACTGGTAATGAAAACTGGATTACGAACAACAACGTGCAATAAATGAAATCATGGGGGTTGGTCAGTGGTTTTAAGTACGGCGAAAGAATGCCTTCATGGGAAGAAAAGTATGCCTTGGGCTACTTTCATGCAACCAAACCATCAACACTGTATTCTACTGTTAACAATTAGATCGGCAAAGGCAACAGAATAGATTTGAAGATAAACGTCCAGGATTTGTAAACAGATAAGGGGTCGTATTTCATCATGACAATTCACGACCACACGTTTCAATCAGGACTCAGGAAAAATTGTTGAGCTCCAATTGAAATGTTTTGTCCCTTCAAAATTACACAGGCTGACATGATTTTTATTGTCTAAAATGTTAACTTTTTCTACTAACTCGGTGACACTGATTACGAATCCACTACTAATTTTATCGTATAACATCAGATTTTTAAAGTTTTGATATTCTTTCCCTAAGTAATGAGACCTCTCGTGAGGTAGTGTCTTAGTTACGATAGCAACATCACTCATTCGCATCACGGGTGTACTAGAATAAGTCGTTACATCGACGCAAAAACGCGAAAAAAATTGTTGGCTTTTGGTAGGCCTATGATGTGGAGGAAACCGACTAACCATGTTGATTATTTTTATTTTTTACCGAATTAGAAGCTTGACTTGCGTTAAAAAATGTGTGTAATTTTTTGGGCAATGACAAACATCCAGACTATAATAATACTGCCGCAACGTTGTAATATGAGTATAAAACTCCACTTTCTATATTCACATCTAGATTTTTTCATCAAGATATTAAAACTAGGAAAGAAAAATCACTCCCAGACATAATTTATGCAAAAAAACGCAACAGATATCACTCAAGATAATCGTACTCTAACATTTGAATTGATATTTTCAGTCACATGTTTGAATAATTATAAATATTTATTTTTCATTTAATAATTGATTTTATTTAAAAAAAAAATATAATAAACGATTTTATAATTTTGTAGAAAAAAATAGATGTGATAGAAAGAAAATGTGAATATTTCTGAATTCAGGACACGTGAAATAAATAAAAAATAGCTTTTAAAATGCTTAAAAATAATGCTTAAAACTTTTTCGGTTATCGATTAGTGTTATTTAAATGGAAAATCTTTTAAAATGATAGAAGTGGTAAAAAAACAAACTGCTAACATTTTTTGGAAATAAAGATGCTAATAGTTGTAAATAATAATGAAAAGTGCATAGTAGACTAAATAAATATTTACGTAAACTATTGACTAAACTTTATCTTAAAAATATCCCTACGAGCTTTCCGTACAATCCAACATACAAAATTTAAAGGATATTCGAATATCAGTAATTTAAGTATAGTTTATTAAAAGATCATTATTCTAAATTCTATCTTAGTTGGGAATATTTAATGTGTTTTCATACTTCTAACACAAACCAGTTGAAATAAAAGACTTATTTTTCAGTTAACATCAAATTATTTCGATGTGGATTTTTTTTCTGGGAAAATTTGAAATATCAAATGCTGTCATACAAGAATTTCAATATACGTCGATATTCGAACCGAATATTAAAACGAATCCCAGACAGCAATATTTATATTAATAACCCAAATTCCTGAAACAGTTTGCTCTTGTAGAATGTTAAAAATGTTGACCCTCTCGAATATAAAAAAAAAATATGAAAACTGTCACGTAATTCTTAAAATCAATAAATTATCAACGATTCTGGTATAAATTCGTAATAATAAACTTCCAATTCAATTAAAATTGTACAGCTAAAATCAGTATATATATTTAGATTTATCCTGACCTAATTGTACTTGTCCCAAATGCAAATGTTCCAGTGGTAGCACAGTGTTGATATTAATGCTCTTTAAATTGGTAGAAAACTGTTGAACTGCAACGCATTGCAAATTGACAGTTTCGGACAGTATCAAATAAATGAAAGCATTATAATATAAAAAGATTCGGTTCCAATAACCAGTTCAAGCAACGGAGTTATTCAGTGTCTAGCACCTCTCTGACGGCAATTTCCAAGTTATTCTCCCGTGGCACATATCCAGCCCTAAATAAGTCATTATTTCATCCACATCATCATTACAACTCCTCTCCTGCGTTCTCCATTTTCATCTTTCGGGTGGTAGTGATTCCAATAATCTTCTGGGCCATCTTATGTCATTCATTCTTTATGTGTCGAAACTATATTAATAATTTTATTACATATATTTTCGTGACCGTTTAAAATTATCGTAATCTTTTTATTACATAACATAACATAAATTCAAAACAGTTAGGTTATAATAAAAAACACAAATTTAAATTATGGAAGATTTGTTAAATATGTCAGAGTAAAATATATGTCATTTAAAAATTTTTAAAAAAATTTCACATATTAGTTAAAAAATTTGAAAAATTAATTGTTTAATTAGATATTGGCAGGTTTTAAAATGTAAATTTGTGTTTTATAAAAATAATGTTTATTGTAGAAATATTCTGAGGATGGTTCGTTATTAAACCGAAACGTCAATAAAAAAATTAAAACTTATTTACTGACCGAAAGTCCAAAGAAGTAAGAAAAATATAATATATTAATAATGTTTTCTATATTTGTTTTACAATATTCTTTTCACTGCATATGTTATTATACTTTAGTATTTTTTTTTTATTTCCACCTGTTAATATGCTGTTTTCCAATTAAATACCTTCTAAACGTTCGTTATCAACTAATATAAATTCTGACTTATTCTAATTTATTTTCAGTCCGGCAACTTAATAATATTTTATAAATTTTCAAGTTAATTGGTTCAGACTAACGTTATACTCTATAATTATAACTCTATAATTCTCTAATTATAATCGAAGAATGAACTCTATAATTTCTGGTCTCCTGCTTGTAATACCATATCCTTATTCTTACTGCACCATTTTCCCAGATACATGTTTAAATATATTTTAAACACAGTCGGTTCTAGATAATATTTCCATATCAGTTGCAGTAACTACACGTCGTTTGTGAATAAATTTGAGCAACAGTACGCTATAAAGTTTTATTTCAAATTTCGGCTCAGTACAGCGAAAACTTTTGCAAAACTTCAGCAGGTGATGGCAACAGTGTTTTGTCAAGGACCCAAGTTTTCATGTGATTTAAGGTATTCTCAGAAGGCCGACGCTCGTTTGAAGATGAATCTCGCATCGAAAAGTCTCCTGCAAGAAGTGATGAAAATGTTTGCGTTGTGTTCTATATAATTTAGGTTTATATATAATTCCCTATTCATATTAATACATTTTCCATACTAATTGTAATTATCTTAAGTATGATAGAATGTCTTGACATAAAACCTATTTGTTCTTTCGGTTTTTTATACCCTAAATCTGTATTTCAGTTAGTGTTAGGAAATATATTCTCCCTATAGTACAGATGCCAGTGGTTCCTCTCTAGTTTTTGACATTTTATTCTCATCCTCCTTCTTATATGTATTTCTCAAAACCCAAGAAAACACGTTTTTATCTAAGAAAACAAGTAACCCATAATCCATATTTTATTCGTTCTCCGCATTCCCCGCCTATACCAGTTGATTTTCTTGCTTTTAGGTCTTTTGTTATTAATTTTATTTCCACTTATGTGTATTTTTCGCTCCCTTATTCTGTCTGTCTATTCGTTATGCAAAAATGTCAATCTCTTCCCGTCTTCTTTAAACTGTTCCATCTATTATTGATTGGAGGTATTATTAAGATTATTATCATTTATGTTGTTTCACTCCAAGCTTCTCAACTTGATTTCTCCTTATATTGATTATTATTAATATTCACATTTTTTCTCCCAACTAGTGTTCTTTTTATTGATAACTTTTTTTTAACATCCATTTAAAGTGTACTATACTCTTATTGTAGTATTTATTTAAAATTGTCTTCTACTAGTAATATTTTTAGGTGCAGTTGCATCTCTTATTTAATTTGGCTTTCTATATAATTACACCACTAACGCAGTCTCTTATTTCTTTCTGGCTTTCCGTAAGCCTCTTCTTACCATTTTAGTACGCATTTTAGGATAAAATTAAATTCAAATTTTGTTATACAAGATATTTGTTCTGTTTTGAGTTTTTGTTGCTGTCTTGTTCCAAAATGCCGAGATTTCAGCTAACAATTTGAGAGTCAAAATAATTTGTTATATCTCGTTTCAAATATTTTTGATTTACAAACATTATTGTACACGTGGGTAGAATGAAAAGACAGATACTTTTAAATCAAATATTGTTTTTTGATCGAAAATCTATTTATTTTTCCAAGTAGTCTCCTTTAAGCTCGATTACGACTCTGCCTTAAAAATTACGTCCCTTGTTTTGACGATGCTCTCTTCATTTGGGGTCAGTTTCGTTTCAGTCAGCCATTTCTTCATATTTCGAAACAAAATGAAGTCGAAGGAGGCTAAGTCATGAAAATAAAGTGGACTATTCTATTCGCAATGTAAACTAACCAGTTTCGCTGTTCTAAGTTTGTTTTCTTATCAACTCTTTATAATATTTCCAGCCAATGAAAGCGTCTTAAGCTCCTTCACGACACTTTCACTTTAGTGTGTAGTTAAAATCCAGGTTTCATCAATAGTCAGGAATCTTCTTGGGATTGCGTTTATACATGTTTAAACACAGCTTTAAAGCGGTCACTCGATTCTTTTTTTAATTGGCAAACACGGAACCCATCGCGCTGATAACTTTATCATGTCCATATGCTCGTGGCTTAAAATGCATGGGGCATTACTAGAAAGGAAGACACTTTTCAGATATGCAATCACCTTGGCGATCCCACCGCCCATCCATCGAAAAGACTTTTCATTCAATCATCGTACATATTTCATTCGAAAAAACATATACCTAATCGACTGTTGTTATTGTTACTATTTACTTTAATTAATCTTGTTTAAGTATTATATAATCGACAATTGATTTTAAATTCCTTGTATGTTGGTACTATGTACATTTGTGAATATTTTTATTTTCATAAAATGTGTTGTTTATTTTGACAATGTACTGTTGTGTAAATCAATTAATCTTTCACCCTTGTTGTTAATTGCATCCTCGCCGCGGTTTATACCATATTGCTGCTGTTTCGTTTACCCTGGAAAAACTCGAACGTTGAATTCTCCAATTATAATAATTCCCTAAAGTCCGATATTTAATCGAAGTGATCTTCAATTGTTTCTTCAAATTTACCTATGATTGTAAGTGGAGCATAGGGTGCGACTGTTTCTAAAATATTAATGCTCCTCCTCTTATTACTATATTTATATCCATTATCCTGTCACTAATATCTTCCCCTGACTTTATGTTTCTCTTCTGATCAATGTCATTTTTCTTTTATTAAAATGGACCCTCCCGTTCTTATATGGTACATGTAATATAAAATAGACCCTCCCTGTCTTGCATACTTTTCTTAATATCATTTTTTGCATTATGAAAGGATCATAACGTCGATATTTGTGTTTGATATCTCCATCAGTACTGATTTTTGTTTTATTTGTTATATGTTCGTATCACTATCGTGGTGCATGCCAGATAGTGTCAATATCGTTTTAATTTTTAAGGATCTAAGGTAATAGATTCAGTGATCTGGTAATTTCAAATTGTATTGTTTTAAATTACCTCCTCTTGTTTGGCTAAGGGTAGGCTACATTTTTTTGGTACTGGTGAGCTTGTAATCATTAAGAATACATTCCGAATATAAATCATAAGAATTATGATCAGTTTTGTGTAAAATCTTTCCAGTTCTGATTCGATAAGCTTTTTTTTTGAACTCGTCATATTAGTTACTGACTAAATTTTAAAAGAACTGAATCTAAACGACAAAAATATCATGAAAACGGGCAAAAACGCAAAATGTAAAAACAAATAATTTATAAAATATCAGGAATAAAATAAACATAATTTCCATAATAAAAGTTCTCATGAAAAATTAGAAAATAATACGCAAAATTTATAACGGAGAATCGGAGAGAACCGTAGCCAATTGAACCGACTTTTCTCTCAAATGGAACGAATTTTGCTTTCTTTGCCGCAGTTTTATCTGCTGCTACCTATTGTTTGAATTGCTACGTTTAGACACTATCATGACTGACGTGTAGTGGTGAATCCATGTTTCATTTTGTTATAAAATGTTGAAGAAATTCAGCAAAAATGCATTAGGTAAGTCAAAACACTACTGAGAAGAGTTTATTTCAATGCGTCTTTTCTCTAATCCAAGTTTTTAATCGTGTAAAATGTGGAATACATGGTCTATTGATATGCTTCCAATCTTATCAAGTCCCGAATGATTATCATATTCAATAGATGTACTATTACGTTAAAACTCTGCAGTTCACGTTTTTTAGAGTCAAAAACGAAGGTGAAGATCTTTGAAGAACAAAGTACTTTCTAACAGGTCGAATTTAAATTTTATCATTTTTTTCATTTCCAAACTTGTGCTTCGCACGATCATCACAGACAGGCATCACATATATCATCATCATCATCATCATCAGTCCATGTCGATCCACTGCAAGATGAGGGCCCCTTCAGCATGTTTCCAACTTTCACGGTCCTGGGCTTTCCTCTGGAACTCTGGTCCAATATACTTAACGATGTCATCAATCCATCATGCTTTCGGTCTTCTTCGCGGACGTTTACGATCAAGCGGTATCCACAAAAAAAAAATCTAAATTTATGTTTGTAATATTCAAAGGTTTTTAATGTCAGGTTGTTTGGATGTTGTATTGGCAGAAAATATTAACTACTCTATATATAAAAGATTATCAGGAGGAAATAATGATTTTGGTGATTGTAAGTTGTCGGAAAATCAATCTACTACTGGTAGTGATTTAAAAGATATTTTTGATTTAAAGTTAAGTGGGAAAAGTTCAAGTAGTTCATTAAGTTGGAGTGATGATTATGATTCTGAAGTTGGTAAAAAGGTATAAAGTGAATTAGAAAAGATATTTAGATGTTTTCAATGCTTTGAAGTATGTACGCCTTATAATAAAGAAGAAATGGATGAGTGGTTGCATTTTTTCCGCATCTATACATATTGGGTTATAAAACTCCTTTAAACTCGTTAAAAAATTCAAAACTAACTTCAGAATCAGATGAGGAAACCCTTACAGATATAAATAAAAGTCAAGATATTGTGTTATTTTCAAATAACATAGCTTAGTTGTTATTGGTTGTTATAACCTGCTTAATGTTATTCGAGTTTTATTTCCTAATCGAACAATTTCTCACGCTTTGGTGATTTTCCGTGATTTTCTCGGTCACCGGACATTTCCATCTGTAATTTTTATACCTTTGAGGGTACTTGAAATAACACGTGTATAAAGAGCCTCGGACACAGAAAGGATTGAAGACCGTTATACGTGATCGAAATAAAGAAATTGACGAAGAAACGTTAAGAACAGTCTAGGCAAATATTTGAGGACAGTTCCAAACATGTATTCATGAAAATTGCCGTCACATGAATAATATTATTTTCTGCTCTGAAGCATTGTAAATGGTATGTTGCACTAATTACTTTTATGTAGATAAATATTTGTTCATGCTCCTTTAAAAAACGTCCGTTTCTCGTGACCGCTTTGTTTTCAGTCCGTCCTCGCCTTAATAATTTTTTTCTTTTGACAAAATGCTGATTCGGAAACGTTTTTAAATTAACTAGGGTGGCTTCGCAATAGAAAAATAATAGGCCAAAATACATCTAAACCATACGGTAGTTTCCTTTTTTAAGAATAACGATATGTGTTGTTAACTTGACTCTGCTTTATAGATAGTTATTTAAAATTTTTAGTGTTTAAAGTAGTTTTAAAGTGCTTAATGTTTTTAATTCAATGTTTAATCGTATAATAAAATATACATCTAAGTTAGCATAATAGGTTGATCTAAACAAATAATAGACACATTAATATTGTATTTTTTCATTTTGGTTTTGAAGTTTTATGATTATTTCAAATTTTTGTTGAATTAAGTCCAATATATAAACCTTAGGCTCAAATTTTTACAGGGAATTTTTTTTGTTTAATTTTAACTTACCAATTTTAATTAATTCTTCTATTGTAACCTTCGATGTAAAACAATAAACTCGAAGAGATTTACCGTCAAACAACAAATCACTTTTTTTAACTTTTTAACGCGCGTTTCGATAACCATGTTAGCATCAACAGAATTCGAAAAATGGATCATTCAATTTAAGATTAAATCATATCCTGATGATGGAGCTAACATGGTTAACGAAACGCTGTCCAGAAGTTAAAAAGAGCTATTTCGTATTTAGTGGTAAATCTCTTCTAGTTCAGTTATATTAACTTTTAAAAACTTTACACACTCGATATTGTTAAATGTGTGTGTGTATGTTAAAACAAGGTAGATTCTTCAAATTTTTTATTTTAAAGAACTAAAAATAAAATCAAAAAAGCTTTTGGTATTGAAATGTCAAAGTTTTTCGCAGGAATTAATTATTTATTAGAAATGCTAATGGTTTTCCATTTATCAGAAACACAGTAATTGGGAATTAGGGGTGAGATGATGAGCTGCATATAATATTAGAATCGGGCGAATCGAGCGAATATATTATATTTAGTTTTCAGGATTTTGTTTCACTTGAACATCTGCACAATTTAAAAATTATTTGAATTCGATAATAATTTTGAATACTTCGAGAGGTAGATTCCAAGAAATAGAGATTAAATTATTGTAACGGCTGCTTTTCTGAGATTATTGAGGAAAATGGTATGCAATACAAAGAGAAAGGGTAAAATAAAGAATACAATTTACAGATAAAAGATAAAGATAATGCTGGTATACCGGCTTAAGACATGTACACAAAATCTTTGAAGAAATGTTAACCAAGAGAGTATACGAACAAAAGTATAAGAAAGGAGTAGAATAAATAAGCCAAAAAAGATATTGGAAAGAATAGGTCGGAAATGGTGCGCACGAGAGAGCCATAGAGAGAACTGGTCCTAGGAAGAATTTGTTGAACAAAGAAAAGTACTCAACTCCACCATCAGCCCGATACCTCGGTTGGCAAATGTAGGAGTAGCTAAGAATTTTTTAGAACAATAATTTTATTAACATTCTATAATGATTTCCTAACGATACATAAAGTTAAACTACACACAAAACAATTATCAGATGCCAGACAAATCCATATGTATTATGTTAAGCTAATTAACAATACGCTAAGCAAATATTACCATTGGCACCTACAGTCAGGTGTACTCCTATTAATTATTTTAGGTAAAATTAAGTGAGGTTGGTTTGTACAAGGGTGTGTAAATAAAGTAAAAGACTAATTTTTATATTTTTGTGCATAAACAGAGATGTCTCAAAACCATCAAGCAAGATGTACAAGCTATGTCACAACAAATAATGTTAATATAAATATATGAAGTATTAAAAGAAATCCGAGACACATAATGCAATGCACACTTGCGACATATTAGTGATGTATTAAACATATTGAAAAGTAAGAAACAGGTAACTGTTTTCATTAATAAACCCTTCGTTCGAAGTCCGGCTATTCATTTGAGAATGGTGTTGCGGCTGGAGATCTTACCATGACGTCCGATGTTGAAGTCCTGAAGAGTTGTTACGCTTACTTACGAGCTGGCCAGCTTTCACAGACGTATCGTTAGCAAATATAATCTTGAGTCTACAGCGGTATATAAAAACATTTAGGTGGAAAACAATTGTATTGTCATCTTCAAGCTAAGATAACTATTTTATTTTTTTTTATTTATTATTATCATAAAAAATTACTTTTTAAAAATTGATTGTTCGGTCCATCATTAGAATGGACCATTAAGTACAATTAAAACAAAAATACCTCTTGATCTTTATACTCACACCAGCTCAATTTGTATAAACCTAAGCGTAACATGTAATGTATTGAATCATCTCTTCTTCCCTTATTTTATCACATATGGTACAAAACCATGTAGTTTTCGTTTGTACTCTTTGTTTGTTCTTTTTAATCTTCTCTTCTTTGCGACATTTTTTCTTCTCAATATTTTGCGGTTTTGTCTTTTTAATATTTTCTTCGATGCTACGTTTTAATCCCAAAACGTTATCAATAGTTGATAATAATTGTGCTTTCTGAGCAATACTTTTTTGTGTTCGAGAAGACGATGGACCTGACTGTGGATTTTGTGTTGGTAGAGGGGATATTTTATGAAGAATATCCTCAAGGTTTTTACTCTATTTCTCCTAAGAAATATAAACAACAGCGGAATCACTGCCGCTTTCACTGTCATTGAGAATTGACGTACTTATTTCACGTACTCATTTCGTACCAGTAATTATTTCAATTTCAGTAACAATACTACAATGTTGATGTTGTAGCATATCTCATGGTGCAAACCGGTGATCCTGAAAGACATGTCTGTTAACTGGTCAAATACCAGTGGCTTGAAAAGCATTTTCAGCCCCTCTGCCATATGCTTCATTTAGTAATTTAGAAATATGAGTTTAATATATCTTATCACCTTTGTATTGACGCAGAAAAGCTTCTTGCGTCTGAACAACATATTTTTGTAGCGGCCCAAAGAAAGCAACATCTAGAGGTTGCAAACGATGGGTGGTATGTCCAGGCAACTGCAGTAATACTTTTCCATATTCTCTACCAAAGGTACAAGCGTTTAAGTTCTTGCTATGAGTCGTATGCCCATCAAGCAGTAAAAGGACTTTCTTACCTTGATTGCAATTTATATGATTTTTGAAATGCTTCAACCACTCAACAAACAATTCGGAATGTATGTCCTGATTCTGATATAGGAGCAAAGCTTGCCGTGGGTGCCCCAATTTGAAAATCTTTGTTAATTTTTTTTCTTTGAAAACTGATCATTGGAGGAACCTACAATCTGGCAACACTGACCGCGCATACCATAGTTGTAAGAACGCCATGTTCAGCACTTGTTACGCCTCCTACTTGGCGTTTATTTTTACAAGCAACCACGAGTTTTTTGTACTGTTGTAAATCCCGATTCATTGACATTAAAAACAGTTTCTGCGGTGAAATTAAACTGGTCCACTGGTCTACGTTCTCTCTCTATTGAAGCATCGTGCTCTTGCAATTGAGGTACCTTCAGGTTCTCGTATTGACAACTGTCAATTTCTACGCATACATGAGTAGAACCACTTTTTCCCTGCTATTTTCTTTTCTATATTAAATGTATGTGGCAAAAAGTATTTTTCAGCGACTTCGAAAGCTAGTTTTCGCACATGCCGGATAGTCAAACCAAAAAAACATTCTTCAAGTTGAAGAATATGTTTGGTTAGAATTGTTTCCATGTCTTTTGTAAATGTGGTGTTTTTACTTTATTTCCAGTAGTATTTTTTATCCGCATATCTCTTTATAGTTGCTTTAGGTACATGATAAATACGACTACACTCGTTCAGATCAGTATCACCATTCCTATAAACTGCAACAACCTTTAATAAGTCACTTTCGGACCAACATAGGTAATGTCTTCTTTTAGCCATGTAGACCCTAAAAGGTCCAAACCTAAAACCGGTCCATTTCGGGCTACAGCGATATGGTCCAAACTATGCAACTTGACTCAAAATGCCAAAATATACTACATAACACTACTTTTAAATTGGGCTAATAAAACCATCACACTAATTTGCGAAACATTACGAACTATAAATAAAAATTTAGAATAGAAAAATAGAAAAATAAAATAAAAAATAAATAAAATAAAAATTTTATATATATAATTTATATAAAAAGTATATATATATATATATATATATATATATATATATATATATATATATATATATATATATATATATATATATATATATATATAGTGTGTCCAGGATAAGGACTTACCATCCCCTTAAAATTTTTATTTCTGCACCGATTTTCATAAACTTTCGTTTGTTAGATAGATCTCGGAAAACGACATTAAGAAAGTGTATCATATATTTTTTTTGCTAATATTCAACTTTTTGGTTCCCATTTTGAAGAAGTACTATTAGGATTTTTTTAGAGAAAAACTAACCACAGATTCTTGACCAGCACCACCTTAAACCAAACTGTACCTTTTCTAAATTACTGGGTGTCCCAGATATTTGTGATATTTAAATTATATTTTTTGTAATACTTACATGTACTTTCTGTTATTAAAACTGTGTAAGCCATGGAAATCAAAAATTGCAAACTAATTAACAAATGTCACTTTGACTGATTGATTTGTGTTATAGTGATTTCAAACGGCAATAATGATTTATTCTTTAGAAGAAAAAGTAGAAATTATAAGATTAGTTTTTTCAAAAGAATTTTATAGAAGACATTCCGAACCGAACATCAATCATATTACAGTTTCCTGCATAAACCAATATTTTGATCAAAACGGAACTGTTAATTAACTTTCTAATCAGCATCGTTCTCGTGAATTTCGAGTAACTCAATTAGTATATGATTATTTCAATGAGAATCCGCACTCAAGCGTTAGGGACGCTAGTAGAATTTTAAATATGCCGAAAAGCACTATATGGTTATGCTTGAAGAAAAATAACAGAAAACCTTTTAAATCAAAATTTCCTCAAACACTTGAAGTTGGTGACAATGAAAGAAGAATGGAATACTGTTTATAGTTACAAGGCATGTACATGCAAGATCCTACATTTCTCAAAAATATTTTATACACAGATGAAGCCACATTTACGACAAATCATCACAAAATATGGTATCATCGCAAAATATTTGATTATAGCCTCAAGATAATCCACATTTGGTGATACAATGTAAGAGACAATATTCTACTAAGGTGAACGTTTGGTGCGGTATTTTAAATGACATTATTCTTGGACCATATTTTTTGATGCAAATTTGAATGCAGCTAGATTTCTTAGATTTTTACAAAATGACTTTGATGATGAAATTCATGCATTGCCTCTTAATTATCGGTACAATTTACACTTACAGTTTGACGGGACACTCATTCATCTTACAATTAACGTAAGAAACTGGTTAAATAATATTTTTCCAAATGGTTGGATTGGGCGAAACACTCCTATAATTAATTAGCCGCCGAGATTCCCGTACCTCACGCCTCTTGATTTTTTTCTCTGGGCGACAATAAAAATAATATTTGTTTCGAGGTTCCAAACTGCAGACGATATTTGTGATCGTATTAGGAGGGCTTGCCGCTTGATGGAAAATGGCGGAAATAGAACCGTCTAGTATTTAAGTTTTATAATACCAATTTAGATCGACCTGTAAATAAAGGAAGTTTTTTGTTAAAAAATAGTCTGTAATTATTAAAAAAATTATTAATTAATTATTATTGTAAAAAATACCATAAAATAATATCAAGGGCACCCAGTAATTTACAACCATAAAAATCGGTATATTTTAGTTTAAGGTGGTGCTGGTCAAGAATCCGTTGTTAGTTTTTCTCTAAAATAATAGTACTTCTCGAAAATGGGTGCCATAAAAGTTGACGCAGTTAGCCATGATATTAGCAAAAAAACAGGTGATGCCGTCCAACAAAAGAAAGTTTATAAAAATCGGTCCAGAAATAAAAATTTTAAAGGGGTGGTAAGTCGTTATACTGGATACACTGTATATAAATGTCTCAGGTGTGTCTCTCTTGTCTCAGTAAAGAATGGAAGGAATTAACTATTCGAATGCAGCGATAATGAATTTATTTATTTTACACGGATAGTGTGTATTCTAATGTATCCTAATTTAGCACCAATGGATAAAAGAAAATTTAGATGGATTTAAACAAATTTCATTTTTTCGAAGGCACCCCTGAATTTTACCAAGCCAGTAACATCTGACGAGAATGACAACATTAATATTCTGGCTTATTTCCATGCGTATTTACAATCTTCTATTAGAAGAGCTGATGACGAGCTGCATATAACGTTCTCCTCAATATAAAGAATACTGAAGAAACGCGGCATGGGCTTTCTAAAAATTTTCTCAGTTTACAAGCTCAGTTTCAGCTCAGTTTCGCGCCCTTACAAGTCCAGTTTCTCAAGCTAGACGACTGCCCTCAAAGAGTGCAATTTTGTGAAAATTTTTAGTTCGTTTCCAAGAAGATCCACATTTTTGACAAAAAATAATTTGAACTGATGAGTCCAAATTTTTGAGAGGAGTTTTTAACAGACGAAATTGTCATTTCTGATTCTTGTTGATTTCTATAACGTAAAAAAATTCTATAATGGTAATGTAAAAGAAATTATCTGCAAAACCGCCAGTAAACACTAGAGAGCAGATAGAACATCGGGTGAATCAAGTATTCGCAACCTTAGATCCTACTGATAAAAGAAGAGCCGTCACGGAAGGGATCCATATTAGAATGTTAAAGTGTATCGAGGTAAACGGTCAGGTCTGACAAAAATAGCTTTTTACGTAGTATTATGTTTCTAATTTTAATTTTGTTTTGTTGTTTACTGAAATAGAATACACCATTTTTCTTTGCTTTAATTTCATTATTTTGGTTTTTTGTTTATAAGTCGAAAACGGTTAAAAATAAGTATATCATCACATAATACTTTTAGATACAGAATGTATTACTCTTTTGTGCTCAACTATAAAATACAGGGCGATCCATTTAAAATTCCTACATGACATGAATTTTTAAGTTCTAACAAAAGGGCACTATTTTCTAAACGCCCTGTACGCGATAAATTAATTCTCAGGTCATATTGTCATAAGACAATCTATTAACGAACTGTATTCAAACATTCAGGCATGTTGATTGTAAAAAAAAATATTATTTTATTCAGGATAGTTGGCAAATTCTTAAAATTATATTTTTTGTTTCCGAAACGGTTCAAGATAGGTATAGCATATGTCACATAAAAAGTTTCAAAATGCTTCACGTAATAACATGTATGGCATTCCATTTAAAAAAACGAAGTTGGAATCAGCTTCAAATAGATTTGGCAATACTACAGTGCAGAAAATATATTAAATATACAGTTCATGTGCATTTGCATAAGTACCAAATATATTAAATCATTACCCCAAGTAGTTATCCGTAAATTATTCCGTTTTCCATCTAATCGTAAAATCGTCTAACGTAAAATCCACCGTGAATCACCCTATATCCCTATATATATATATATATATATATATATATATATATATATATATATATATATATATATATATATATATATATATATATATATATATATATATATATATATATATATATATATATGTATATATGATGCCTTGAAACTATTTATTTCACCTGAAATGGCATTAATGTTTGAAAACAGTTTCGGACAATGTTTGCCGCGGCTACTTCTAGCAACGCGCATTCTGTCAATCTAATTTCCGACCAGTGTGTCAAGTAATTTGGCTCTTATGTTCGAAATTGTCCGACTTATATCGGTTTCCAAAGCGTCAGTAGTTGTTGGTTTATCGGCATAGACGAAAAATTTTACATAACCCCAAAGAAAATAATCTAAATTCGTTAAATCAAATATCCTTGGTGGCCAATTAGTAGGTCCGTTCCACAAAATAATATTCTCACAGAATTTTTTCTTCAATAAATCGATTGTTGGCTGTTTGACATATGGAGCCATCCTGTTGAAATTTCATCTCATCCAGATCAATACCATTCAAATTCGTAATTCAATAATCCACGTAGTCGAATAATAAAGCCGAATTGGTACATTTGGATCTTCATCTATACCGCCAGCAATATCAGCGATATATTCGTACAGTTTTTTGTCTTGTTTTTGTTTTAATATCGAACAGCGTTAAATGCGTTCGAAATTTGTCGATAACTAGGCAAATACACTACGAAGTTCAAATTCGCGATGTGCTGTATAAGTCTGGCGCACAAATGCTGATTTTGATAATAAATTTCGACAATTTGTAAGCGCTGCTCTGATGTTAAACGTTCCATGATGATTTGCAAGACTAATGATACACCGATATATAGACTTGTGCGCAAACTCACAATTCATTGAATAAAAAATAAAAATTAAATGAATTAATATTATAATGATTTCACTTATTAAAATATTTAGAAAATTTAACATATGTTTTCAAATTTAATTAAAGCCGTTCTCTAAACAAAATAAAAAAATATTTCGAATTTGGGAAAGAATGGTCATTGAGGTTTGAAAGTTCCTTCCAATTTCTGCATCAGACGAATCGTTTGAAAGGCAATGCCAAATAGGGAAAATTGGATGTTAGACTGTTTCTGGAAAATCGACTATCGAAAAAATTCGTTGGGTTTTCAACAAACTAAACACTACCGATCTTTGATACAATAAAGGCAAAAATAAACGTACCTATAGGGGCCGAATATAAATAGATTTTGTAATAACACTAGATATAAACAATGTAAATATGTATGTAAATTTAAAACCGTGATGAAACTGAAAAAGTTTCAGGAGGGTTATTCATTTTGTAATTTTACGAATTTTATTTCATTTAATTAATTTCGAATTTAATTTATTTTACCTCAGAAATTGGTATGTACGTATTAGTAAAATTGAACGTTATTAGTCCTACTTAAACGAAGACATTGTTTCGTAAACAAATATATGTTTGACTAAGGCAGCTGATACTCGATGGAAATTTAGTTTAAATGAATAATCAAAGATTTATATCTAAAATTTCCACTATATTTCAGACTGTATAAATTACTGTTTCGACACACAGTGCATTTTTCAAATAGGAACTTTATTAAACTAACAGTAAGAAAAGTAATTACAACCTAAACTATCCATCGACCTAATAATACCATAAAAGATGATAATAAAGAAATCCATTTTTTCAGTGTCTAGGGCGGCAATATAAATTGAACAACAGTGAACTCAGAGCTGGTCATTTTGCAAAATATCCAATTTTTTTCTTTTATTAATTTGTAGGCTTTCTAGAAGATTTAATTTTTTTAAGATTTATTTTCATTGTGTAACATTTTAAAATTATCATTGAAAGTATGAATTTCTAACATTAAGTTGTTAGCATAATGCGAGTTATTTTGTTGTTTAGTATAACTTCTTTTATGTTCACTGAACTAGTAGAAAAATACCTTCCTGCTTGTCCGACAGAGGCTTTTGGACACGACCGGCACTCAATTAAATAAATTTCGCATTCAGTTTCATTTTTGTAATAATGAGGTGTCCTAGACTATTATTTGTTTTGAAAGCAATATTTATATTATTTATTTTGGATAAATGTTTAAAAACTAATTTGGTGACTTTTCCTGTATATGTAATTGTTTTATACGCGGTATTCTTGATGTTATTGACAGAATATATTAAATTAATAGTTTTATGATTACTTTTTATTATTGATTATTTTATTTATAATGTTTGGGTGGTATCCGTTATTTATTGCGATCTGTTTGATAACATTCAAATCATGTTTATTGTACCTTCTAGTAATTGTTAAATCTAAAAAGTTAATACTATTATTTTGTTCATCTTCAACCGTAAATTTAATAAACTTGAAGAGATTTACCACTAAACACCAAATCACTTTTTTTCGAACTGCTCGATGCACGTTTCGCTAAACACGTTAGCATCATTAAGGAACGCTTTTTTTAACTTCTGAACAGGTTTTGTTAACCATGTTAGCTCCATCATCAGGAGATGATTCAGTCTTAAATTGAATTGATCATCAATTTTTCCAATTCTGATGATGCTAACATGGTTAGCGAAACGTGCATC
Source organism: Cosmopolites sordidus (assembly GCA_031761425.1). Lineage (NCBI taxonomy): Eukaryota > Metazoa > Arthropoda > Insecta > Coleoptera > Curculionidae > Cosmopolites > Cosmopolites sordidus. The sequence goes on from JARFXV010000799.1 coordinate 469,433, forward strand.
GAGCAGTTCAAAAAAAGTGATTTAGTATTTAGTGGTAAATCTCTTCAAGTTTAGTGCTTCACGCCAAAGGTTCCAATAGAAGAATTTAATTTAATGTTCTTATGAAAGTTAAGAATTGACTTAATTGTATATCAGTACTTGTAAAGCAAATTAGAATCTCATCAATATATCTGTACCAGTAAACTGACGACTTAAATAGCTAATGTTAAATTATCTTAGAGAGATCTTTATCTTTTCTAAGTCGTCCAGAAAATTTCCGCCAGTAAAGGACTTGAAGAGTTCCCATTATTAAGCCGTAATTCGGAACATAAAATGTATTATAAAATTCAAAATAATTCTGATCCAAAGTAATTGACTTCTTAAAAGTATTTTTAAGAAGTAATTTGTCGGCTAATTCTAATACTTCATATGGTGGTGTACTCGGGAATAAATTTGGTACATCAAAAGAAATTCGTTTGGATATTTTGGGTAAATTATTATCTTTTATTTTACTGATAAGAACACAGATATTTAGAATGGCATATTTTGGTTAGGATAGGTAAAATTCGTATATTGTAAAATTATTTTAATAAGCTTATTTGATAATTTGGTTGAAGGAGCTGTAACAAATGAAACTACCGGTTTAATTGGATAATTATCTTAGTGCAATTTTATAAACGAGTAAAATTTTGATGCCTGAAGATTCATCATATCACTAAATATAGTGATATTAATATTTGTTTGAAAGTATGTTTGTTTGGATGTTTGTTCTTCAATTACATTCGAACGGATGGAAGGATTCTAATGAAATTTGGCAGAGTCAGATTGTGAAGTCGATTGTGTCGTAAAGTATCGCTCACTTTTGATACCACTTTTGGTACCACTCACAAATTTGGCAGGAATGTTCTTCATGTACCATAGATGTTAGCTAAGGAGGAAGGTTCATAAAAATCAACTCCTTGGTTCGAGGTACTGGAAAAAAAACTCCTAAGGCAGATATAAAAGATAAATCTACTCCCGTTTTTAAGATTTAAGCTATAAATAAAAAATTATCTAAAAGTAATTATAATCATAAAAAATCAATTATTACTTAGTAAGTTATTAATTTTTAATTATTACATTTCAAGTTTAATTTATGCCCAGCGAGCGGCCGGGTAACAGCTAGTTAAATTGTCTTTTATATTTTATAGATGGGGGAATTACTTTACTTAAGAATGGTTACACACTCATACACATACACATATATATATATATATATATATATATATATATATATATATATATATATATATATATATATATATATATATATATATACTGGAGCGGAGGAAAGTAAACACCAAGAATGTATCAGCCCAAGTAGAGTTAGAATTTAGTTATATACTATGCGCATGATGAGGGTGCCAGAAAAATTGAAAAAGTAGAATTCTGGAATACACTACAAGACACTATCAAAGAATGCGCAGAAACAGCGGAGATGTGTATGCTACAGAGGGAAGAAATATAGAAATATGGAACGATGTAATAGGACATCATGGAAAAGAAACGCAGAACAAAAACAAAGTTATTACTAGAATTGTGCCTTGACAATAATATAACAGTCGTAAATTTTCAATTCCAACATAAAGACATACACAATATAACAAGGGAAGTATCATCTAGAGGAGAAAAATCAATATTGGTTTATCTCATAGTGGGAAAAACAGAACGGAAAGAAACAAATGATGTAAGAGTAAAGAGAAGGTATGAAATTGGTAGTGACCGCTATCTGCCGGAAACGAGAATTAAAATCAGGAAGCAGGAAGTGGCGCAGCGAAATGGACAAACAAATTCTGACAAAGAAATAATTAAGTCATACAAACTGAGACAAAAAAAGAATGGAAAGAAAGAAAAAAGAATGGTACAAACTGAAAAGTAGCATAATCATGTCAGCAAGAAAAGCTTACGGATACAGCAGAAATAGTGGAAATCACACAGTAGCTTGGCGGAATGAAAATGCGAAGAAAGAGATTAAGAAGAAGATTTTATGGAAAAAGTACCTAGTAAGTAGAACACTGGAAAACCGTGAAAAATACAAAGAGCAGAATAATATTGCCAAGGTTATAGTCAAGGAAGCAAAAACGGTGAGCTGGGAAGAATAGTACAAAAAATTGTTTTACAGAGCACTCAAAAATTTAAGAAATAACAAATACATAGTCCAGAAGCAGATAAATGGCAAAGAAGGTATCGAAATGACGAATGTCGAATGCATACTCGAAAGATGGAGGGAGTACTTCCGAAACATACTTAACCCGGATACCTTCAACATGCTACACAATTGAAGAAGTAATAGATAATAAAAATTTAGCAATAAGAAGTGAAAATGTAATAACTGAAGCAGAACTAACAGAAGCTATATAAAACCTAAAACTGGGAAAAGCACCTGGGGACGACGAAATCATCCCGAAAATGCTGAAATACATGCGACATGTAAGAAATGTAACTTGAAACTGTTTAATTTGGCATGGAAAAACAAAAAGTGCCAAAAGAATGGACTAATACCTTAATCATACCAATACACAAGAAAGGAAATAAAAAAGAATGCACGAAGGTATATCAGTCCTTTTTATAACACACAAAAATGTACGAAAATATACTAGAGAAAGGATTGAGAACGGAAATTGATAATACACTACTAGAGGAGCAAAGCGGATTCAGAAAAACCCATTCTGTACAAGACCATATTTTACCCTTCAAGTAGAAAAAGCAAGAGAGAAGAATAGAACAGTATACTTATGCTTCATAGACAAGGAAAAAGTTTTTGACTCGATAAAAAGAGAAACCATCTGGCACAGCTTGGAGAAGAAAAATATAAACAAGGATCTTATCGCACCAACCAAAAGCATGTACCAAACCACAACAAACCAAATTAGATCGCACCACAGAATATCTGCTCCTTTTACCAAAATGGGAGGAGTGAGACAAGGAGGGAATCTGAGTCCCCTACTGTTTATAAACAGAGTAGACAAAATAATCAAAATATGTAAGAATAAATTCAAGAAATACTATGTGGGCTGGGCAAAGATGAAACCAGTTGATGTATAAATGTATATATTTGCTGACGATATAGTTCTCATGGCAGAACCTGAGGACAAATTAAAATTCAACATAGGAGTATGGAACGAAGCAGATAAAAAATGTTGTCTACACATCAATGTAAATAAAACATAGATCAAATAACCAAGAACATTGTAAGGAGAGAAAATGGAAATTATATACAATGAAAAGTATAACTACTTAGGCAGGTATTATTAATAATAATGAAAACCAGGATGATGAATAGACTGGCGAAAGCAGGGAGATTGCTCCAATCACTTAGCAGAGACTTCTTAAACAACTAAGAAATATAAAAAAAAACGAAATTAGCAATATATAAAGCAATATATATATATATAAATATAAATATATATATATATATATATATATATATATATATATATATATATATATATATATATATATATATATATATATATATCCCCACACTAACATATGAATGCGAAAATTGGGTCTTGAATGAACGATAAAAGAGTAGAGTACAAGCAGCAGAACTGAGATACGTTCGTAAGGTACAAGGAATAAAAAGCATAAGAAAGGTAAGAATTAACATAGTCAGAAACCATCTGGAAATACTAGCATTCATATCAAAAATAGAAGAGAAAAAACTAATATGGTTCGGCTATCTAAAGAGAATGGACCAATAATGGCAACCCAAGAGAGTTTGGGAAGCTAAAACGATGAAAAAGAACAAAAAGGAAAGGCCGCATAAGACATGGAATAAGAACATTACAGAAACAATCCAAAAAAGACGCAAAACATGGCAGGAAGCAGTTAACCTAGCCAAGGACCGTATATTATGGAGAAAATTCGTTAACACATGAAATGTAATTTCACCTCGATACATTGGGGTAAAAATAGGAAGAATTAAGTAAGTAAGTAAGTAAGTATGTTTTCATTATTTTGACTTTACAAAACTAGAACTAAATGTATCGAGTGCTGAAGTCTCAAATATTAGTAATTAAAAATTCAGCTCGAATATTAGAAGGAATGTTATTAATAAAAATGACAAATGTTCTTCTGACTGTTTCTGAACGTTTACATCTCACGAGGAAATTTCAAAAATAAGATCATTTCAATGCTACATGAGTTGATATAGTACAGGGTACTACAGGGTATAGGGCCGGGTAAAGTACAGAGTGCAGCAAAAAGGATGATTTCGAAGAGTCATTACCTGACTCATGGAAAGAGTGGAAGAGTGACTTGGTCGTTCATGCTCCTTCAGTTCATGTTATTTTCGGTTATCGTCATGGCTTGGAGCGGAATGAATTGCGCTTTACGTGTTGAGGAGTTTATGACATGGTGCTGTTTCGAGATGGAAAAACAATTCGCCGGTGGATTGCAGTAAAAGCATCTGTACTGCAGTTTACCAGGCGTTCTGTACGGAAACATACTACAGATATCGCATCGAAGTGTCCGGAGGTTTCACGCATCTCTCGTAATGCATCCGTACAAATTTATGGTAGCACAACATTAAAGTGAGAGAGATTTTAAAACCAAAACCATTTCGTGTCGGGATATTTTCATGGACATATTGCCAATGGTTGTTTTACTCTGTAACGACAAAACTCATTTCCATCTAACATGCACTCTTGACAAACAGAATTTCGGCTACTACTAGACCAAAGCTAGCCCAAGGTTATTCCACCAGCGACTATTCCAAAGCCCAAATGTTACCCGCTGATTTCGATCTGTGGGGTCGTTATTTTTTCGAGGAAGATGAAATAACGGTAACGGTCACCTCAAATGGAAATTTGAGATGGTACCTCTAGACGTTTTTCGAACAAATGTTTTCGGATCATATTATGTCTTATGGGGTGATATTGGATGGCCCCCGCATTCGCTTGATTTAAACCCTTGTGATTTTGTTCTGTGGAGGTTACCTAAACGCACAAGCGTATCAACATCGGCCACGACATTTGAAAGATCACAGGGCAGCAATAATAGGCATTTTCGGAATTACGCAGAGGAATGGCGAACTTTCAAGAAAGACTCAAAACCATATCGACAATAGAGGCATTATTTAAGTTACGTAACTTTTAAAACAAAATATTTTAAATTGGCAGGAGTTGTACTTTTCAAAAATAAAACGTTTTCTTATCTTGTTTGGTTTGGTTTTTATAGAGGTCCCAAATCGGGGCAGCTCTTTTTCCCGCATCGTGTAAGATAAATACAAAATGCTGATAACAGTGAAAACACAATAATGATCATAAAAGAGCAACAGTGAAGGTTAATGACCATACTTTTAAAAATCATTTATAGATGCTTTGGCGAGATTTTTGAGGGGAATGTTGAAAGGGTCCCTAAACAATGTCCAACACTTATCGCCTACAATTAAAGAATTACCACTAGAATCTTCTATTAATCAAGAATTAACATCGCCGGTCACTAGTCCCAGGACAGAGATTCATCTTCCATCACCAAGTACATCGTTGCCGAGAGCTATCCGACAAAAGGTTGTCGAACCAAATTGTAAATGGAAAAAGCGAAAATTAGAGACAAATTTACCGGAATATTCAGCAGATATCGAAGTAGTATAACAATGTTATGCTCACTGTGGCACACCGACTGATATTATCTAGTACTGATTGACGGAATATTAGGTAATATCGTGTACCAAAGCAACCTTTACACTACTCAGAAAGATAAAATGTTGAATCTAAAAAAGGAAGAACTTTTTACATTTATAGGCATAAATTTCTACATGGGATACAATACTCGACAAGCTTGGACAGACTATTACTCAACGGCACCTGATCTAAACAATCCACTTTTATGCAAAACCATGCCAAAAGACAGATTTGCAATTATTTTATCACATCTATAGTGTAATGATAATAATTAAATGCCTACGATCTGCTGGACAAGCTGTACAATATAAGACCGAAGGATGCGCTAAAAAAATTCACGAGTGTTATCATGGGACCTGAGAAATGAGCGTGGATGAGTCGATGATCAAATTTAAGGGTAGATCTATACTGAAACAATACCTACCTATGAAAATTATCATAAGAAGATAGAATTTGTGGTGTTTGGCTGACTACAAAGGCCATTTATAAAGCCATTTCATATTTATCACGGAAAAGAAAAAGAAGAGAGCTCAACTTTTAAAACTGCAACTCGTTTTAGAATTGACTGAGCAAGAATAGGGAAAAGGTAAAGTTGTCAAATTTGGCTACTCTTTTTCTTCTGTTGCTTTGCTAGGAAGATTAAAAACTAAAAATATATGTGCTTGTGAGACAATCAGAAGTAATAGAAAGGGGCTTCCAGGAAATATGTTTGCTGATTCTAAAATGAAAAGAGGAGTGATTACCGATTTTCAAACTTAGATATTGGATACTGGAAATGGAAATATAACAAAATGGTACATTTAATGTCAAATTTTCATGGAAACGAGGAGGCTACAGTGTCACGTAAGGAAAAAACAGATCAAAGTTTACAGTAACTTACCCAATGGATTGCAAGATTACAATGCCTATATAGGAGTGGCGATACAGCTAATCGATTGAGATACCTATATTGTGTCGACCGAAAATCACCAAAATGGTGGCATAGATTGTTCTGGGGTGTCATAGAAGTAGCATTTGTCAAAGCCTGAATTATTCATCGCTTTATATCCGAAAAATCTACTGTGAAAGACTTTCGATGATTTGTTGTCCAACGGTTGATGACGATGAAAGGTGGTGGAGGAAAAAGAGCTTCTACATTTTAATAACATTTTAAGTCCAGGCCTTTCTAAAAGGCACAAATCTAATTATTCTTCTGTGAGAGATATACGTTTTGATAACAGAGGCACACATTAGCCTATATTTGCACAGAATAGGAGAGAAATGTGTGAGGTTTATAGCGTCAAGAAGATACCACATAGTAAATGTTCTCATTGTAATGTATTTTTATGTTTAAATGATAAAAAAAACTGTTTTGTTGAATACCATGAAGCAAATGTTTGATCTAATTTTTTTTAATACTTGTATTTTTATCAAAGTTCCTAACACTGTAATTCATAAAGTTCCTGACGGTACAAATTGGTCCAGGTCTTAGAAATGGTACTACTAATCAGAATAAAAATCTAAAAAAATCTGTCTTTTTTTAACTACCTTAATAATATAATAGGGTACAATTGGAGAAAACTCTAAAAAATTTCAAAGAGAATCTATACATTTTCCAAGAAATCTACTCATGTTTTCTTGTGGCAAGGATTTCCAGATGCATTGTACGCATTCTGCAAGTTTGTTTAGAGTTCTTAACGGCAGGGAAATACCTCAAAAGTACGACCAAGTCCATACATATTCTTTTGAGGATACATCTTGTGAACCCGTAGGCTAGTTAAATGTCGCTATGTCGCTATGTCGCTATTCTGGCACTCTCATACTGAAAAAAATGAGATGTGCATGAGGCTTCAGATATGGTTTAACGGTAAGTGATATTTAAATTTCCTATGATGGTTAGTAGTAACAAAAATATAGCAAGCCCATATCATTACTCTTGGAGTAATAGCTATATGCGATTCTAATGTGAAATTAAAATTTTCCTAAACTACCGCGTAAACAATATCTGGACTCATCACTAGAACAAACGGAGTCCCATACTGGGATTTATATGACTCATTGATTTCTAGTTCGGCACGAATATGTCATGAGTCTTGTGGTACGCTATAAGAGAAGGTAACTAATAAGCACGATAAGCATACGACTACAATAGTTCTACCTGTAGTTACAGCAAAAGCCTCACACACTTTCCAGATATTTTCATGTCGATTTCGTACAGCATGATGTCCAAGATGCCGTTCGTCACGTATAATTCTATGACGACCTGAGTATAGTACCCACGCACAACTCCGATCCTCAAACTATCTTATCTGTTGAAGATATAACCATATATCGATAGAAGTAGCAGAGTTTCAATCATCTCGCAATTTCATGAAAACTTTATAATGCTTTCATAAATACGGTTCGTCCTTTTCAAATTTAATTGCCTGAAGCATCGAAGTGTACGAACTGATGTAATTTTTGGCACTTTTAGTAACATTTTAATAATACTGCCTAGCTTAGTAGTATAAGAAAAATAATGCACTACTATGATATAAACCAACAACAATTTTTTTATACCGTTTACTTTGCGACATAACAATTATTCGTTGCCATACATTTTCATTACTTAACCTCCGCAGTCACCAAATTTGTAATATATTTCTCAAGCATCGGTTTAAAAATATCGGTTAAAAATAATATAAAATATTAAAAATGTGTAATTTTTATGCTATTGCTTTGGTCAATGTTCAAGATTCAGAGCCATAGAGTAGGATCGGCTTTACCTTCGAGTTAAATATTTTGGAGATATTCATAATATATTATTTAAATATAAAAAAAAAATAAACACAACTTGACAATTTTTGCATCTCTGTCTATATTACCAAATTAAATCTAACTCGCCCAGGCAAATCGATTTTCTACTCATACAACAAATCTTCAAAATATGTCATATTGGCATAACCAACATGACATATTCAATTCTAATTTCTTAAAAAAAGAAAGAAAAAAACCAGTTATTTTCAACAAAGTTTCACCAAGATATTTTTTTATATTTCTTTTCAATAATATCCAGAATAGTCCAAAAATTAATAATTAAAACTAAAAACAAAACATGTAATTTAAAAGTTCAAAATGAATTTAGTTTTCACTAATATCTGGTAGGCAGCTCTCATTGTAATTTAAAATTTCTAAAGTTTTAACATATTCCAATTGCTTTAATAAGCTCTATTCCGAAGACATTTAAAATACATCAATTCAAAAGGAAATCTCTTATCGAATTGTTTCGATTGAGACCATAAATATTATCGGGCTCTTTAAGTTTGGCAGCTATTTATTCGTCTAAAGCACGAGCTTCTAAGGAGATTTAAATTGAATGTAATTAAATTCAAGTAAAATAAATGCTCCCCGAGATTCGGCAAAGTAGAGTAAATAAGAAAGGCAGAAGCCTCGAAATTAATTAAGGCGTTTTGCTAAGGAGACCTTGGCCAAAAATAAATGTAATTTTATTAACTTTAGCTTTTTAAAATATTTGTACATGTCACTGAGAAGAAATCTCGGTATAATATTAAAACAACACATTGCAAATTTACTTGGTTTTAAAATAATACCAGTGTTAATTTGTAATTTTTTTTAGGAATATTACGAGAGTTATTTGAAAATACCTTGAACAGACTTCGAGATAAATTTAGGATTAAAAATTACGGATATTTAAATTATACAGGATGTCCCGAATTGTATAAACCAAACTTTCCAGCGTATTCTATAGCTAAAAATAACGGTACTTTGTCACATAAATCTTAGATAAATTCTTCTATTGGAACCTTCGGTGTGAAACACCAAAATTGAAGAGACTAACCACTAAACATCAAATATTTTTTTTAACTTATCGACGCTCGTTTCGTTAACCAGATTAGCATCATCAGGAGATGATTCAATTAACGAGACTGGATTATCTCCTGAATCTCTCTACAATCAATTAATTAGATTAAATCATCTCCTAATGATGCTAACATGGTTAGCAAAACCTGCGTCGAAAAATTTAAAAAAGTAATTTTATATTTAGAGGTAAATCTCTTCGAGTTTATATAAATCTTAGCCGAATAATGCGTCAAAAAAAACCCACAACTCCTTGCCCCTCCAGTGGGGCATCCTATAGACGGTTTTTCTGAAATAGTTTGGAAACTGTTTAAAATAAAATTATGAAATTTGGTGAGTGTTGTAAACTATGGGCGCCGAACGAACTGTGTATTTCAAATTTAAAAATTTCAATGGGGAGTGCTATATAATGAACGGCCCAATTTTCGTACGTATTTCTTTTTTAATTTCCATTCAAAAATCTAAAATCTCAGACTTTTTTAGGTAAAAGAGGTACTCTTAGTTCGCCTTAATAAGATGCGCTGTTTTCGAGTAAATCGCTTTTAAACTTTTCGTGAGTAACACTATAAAGCACTTCCAAATAAACAAAATACATTTTAAGGAAATGCTAACTAAATATTTTAATTATTTATTAGATATATTTTTTAATTAAGATGAATTACAAGTTACAAGTATTGTTCAAAGTGCATTCCTACAACTTCAACACTTTTCTGACACCTTGAACCACAAATTGTGTGGCGTTGCGTATAAAATTTGGAATTACCCGCAAGTCTTCACATGTATCTTGAACCCTTTGGATCAACTAATTTCTGATATTTACAGCTGTCCCATAGACTGTATCATTTAAAAACCCTCACATGAAAAAATCGTAAAAAGACCATGGCCAGGAGTCCTAACTAGACCAATCCATCGTTAGGACAAATTATAATTTACCACATACGATTTTTAGCAGCATAATCCATTTAATAGCATTCATTCCTTAAATCAGACACATCCGAAAAAATTGTCATTTAAAGAATGATTAAATAGTGTTTGATTTAATCGTAAAGGAAAAATGTGAGGCCCACAAAGAGTCCCGTTAATGACACCGCACCACACATTAATATTCAACTGTTCTTGAAAAGCCATACGACGGATTATGTGAGGATTCTCGTGAGCCCAGATTCTTAAATTTTTAAAGTTTACTGATCTACTGCGGGTAAATGTAACTTCGTCAGTCCAAATGGTTTAATTTTTAAAATTAGGATCTTCCTCCACAACATTTAAAAACCAGTTACAAAAATTCATTATGCCTTTTAACATCACCTTGGCTGAAGATTTTAGATTGACTGCATACGTAAAGGTTTCTTGTGGTCGTTTTTTAATACTAAGAAAAATTTAATTTTAAACACTTCTACAGCTTGACCGCGCAACTGTTGGGTAGTTTTATTGACGCTTAATTAATAATTCCTGTTGAATTTAGCCAAAAGTCCACAATTTATAAAGTTCTGGTGAGCCTATTGGTAACCTATTAGGAAATAATCTGTAATATTCTGAATCTAAATATTCTTAAATAAAATGAATATCGGTGTATTCCTCATAACTAAACATAAATATGACAATATCTTACTAATATCCATTTTTTTTACATTTTAACACTTTTCAAATTAAGAACATCCAAAAAAAGGAATTGTGGAACAAATAAAAGACATTTTGACATGACATACTAAAGTTTTATTGTTTGAAACATTCATGGCATCTTTATTATTGCTATACTATAAACATTAAGCTTTATTGTGTTGCCCACGAAAAGTTTAAAAGCTATTTACGGCAATCCTATCCAGGCGTATTAAAAGTACCTCTTTTACGTAAAAAGTCAAGGTTTTCATAATCTGCAATTAATATAAAAAATGCAAATAATAAAAAAATACATACAAAAAAATGGAACCATGAGATTTCAACATGCCATTTATTGCCAACATGCCAAATGGTCACCACGGTTCTTTTTGCAGACACGGGTGCGCTCGCGCCAATTTTCGATGATCCAGGCATACATTTTGGGCTGTATGGCGACTATGGCTTGACGAATGCTAGTTTCAATTCGTCAATAGTCGCGGGTTTATTGCTATTAGCTTGGATTTTGACATGTCCATAGAGAAAAGAAAAAATCTAAAGGAGTTAAATCGTATGATCTCGGTGGTCAAACGATGGGACCATTTTGTGAAATTAACAACTTGCCGAAGTTGGCGCCCAATAAGCCCATGTTTACTCGGGAAATATGCGGTGCGCCATCCTGTTGAAAATAAAGGTCATCCGCATCAATTCCATCAAATTCCGGAAAAAAATCTTCCAGCATTGCCTTGTAGTGTTCGGTATTGATGGTAACTGTAACTCCTTCCACATTTTTAAAGAAATAAGGACCGATGACGCCTCCATGCCAAAATCGACACCAAAGTGGTCTCTTGCGGATGGAAAGGCCTCTCATGTATCCCGTGTGGATTAGATTCGCATCAATAAAGACAATTTTGTTTTTTGACGATGCTATTGAGCCAGAAATGAGCCTCGGAGAAGATGATTTTGAGATACAATTTGCTTGTTGGTTTCTATCATTTCGAGGGCCCAATTGGCAAATTCACGGCCACGATGGTCGCTGGCTTTAATTCTTTTGCCAGTATCATCTTATTTGGATACAAGCCCAACTAAAAATTCGCCAGGTTGTCATTGGCGAGAGACCTAATTCTTCCGAGCAGCGAGCAACCGAGACGTTGTCATATTCAGCTGTACTTGCTTAAACAGCGGCAATATTCTGAACACTTCTGGCTTTTTTTTCCAATTGGTAATTTAATAATTTTGCTTTTTTCCCGGAACCCTTAGGGTTTTGACTCTTGTTATAAAGATTTTTTTTCTTTCAAATGATATGAAGAATCGTTGGTTTTATTCACGAGGGTTATTTCGCTCACACCCTGAATATTTATAACAAGGACGTTTTTCCGTACTCGCCATGGGTTTCCTTCAGCCACAACTTTATAGCCATCCTCAACCGGGCTTCCAATCTTCTATGATTTGTTTCATTTTCGAAAAGCCAAGTTAAGTATCCCAGATGATCCCGAAAAATCCCGACACTCTTTGGATGATTTAATAGCACTTTTGCTTGCAGTCTTTTTTTTTGTTGTGTTGTGGAGGGTACTTTACAGATAACACTCCAAAAAATACACTCGGATGGGAATCCTTAGCGACATAAAAAAAAAATCAAAGCTTGAAAATGGGTACATGGAATGTAAGAAGAAGTCTGAGTGAGAAAGAGGAAGAATTCATTGAAAAATTCGAGAAGTGGTAGAGTGAAGCTACTAGTATTAACTGAGAAGAAAACGAAAAGCACACTTGAAGTAAGAATTGGGCATACGGTAATATAATGTATGAACCCAGGTTGAAGTAGCCTAATACATAAAAGTTTTATAAGGCAAGTGAGTAAATGGAGTATGATCTCCGACGGATTGGTGAGCATACATAAATAGAAAAAATATACTATTCTAATAATTTTTGGTCTAGACGAAAATGAGAAAAAGAAAAGTAAAGATAGCTTTTAGAATAATTTTCCGGAAGTAGGGACAAGATTCCAAACGCATATATAAATATATATATATATATATATATATATATATATATATATATATATATATATATATATATATATATATGATCATAGACTTCTGCACATCATAGATCATAGACTTCTACAATAAAGGGCCTTATTGTAGCAAATACACTTCCTGAACATAGAGAAGAAATGAAATCACGAAAAGAAAAATTTATAATTGACCTATTCCAAATATAAAGGACGGAATTTGGCGAACTAAAGGATGTAAGAGTAAAAAGAAGCTATGAAATTTGATCGGACCACTGCTTAGCAGAAATAGAGTTGAAATAATTGAAGACTCAGAACAAAAAATACGAAACAGAAAACAGGACAATAAAGATTATCAAATGCCACAAATTACAACAAAATATAATTAAATTAAGATACTAAACTGAAGTCCTTGAAATTGCAGGAAAACTCTTTAAGGAAATTATGACCAAGGCTGCCATCAACATATCTGTTTATATCAAAATATAAACAAGGTAGAAAACATACATGAGGTGGAATAATGATATAATTGTGGAGACTGTGGAAAAATACATTCAGTCGAATTCAATCAAATAATGTAATTAGGATATTACAATAATACTATGATCAAAATGTATGAGGACTTTTGTTAAAAAAATTCACACCCTTGTGTATCGTTGCAACCATTTGCTTTTTAATGACTTTTTGACAATTTTTATTTTTATATGACTATCCTTGATATCTGACAGAAGTTTCCTATCATTTCGTTTGTTAAGTTAGCGAAGGTTAGATAGTTTATAAACAATTATGGACCATATATAGCGTACGTTTATAACCATATTATAGTGTATATAAACAAATGTGTCTATGAGAATTATAAACTATATATAGCATATGACTATAACTATATTATAGTGTATAATAATGTTTAATTGTTAAAACTTAATAGACGATTTTTTCAATGAATTTACGTTAATTTTGCCTATAAAAAGGCATTTCTTGTACAGATGTAAAGATGTAGTGAAAAGATGTAGTAGTGAAAAGATGTAAAGAAAGTGTTACGACGATCAAATAATGTAAAAAATCGTTCACAAGTCATATTAAAAACTTTAGTGATGTTGGAGAAGTAGTCGAAGATGAATTTCGTTCAGGAAGACCGTCTACGTTAGCAAATGAAGAAAAAATCAGGGATCTTGTTCTGATCTTGTATTTGATCGCCGATTAAGTATTAGATCCCATTCGTGAGACATCCAGATTTGCAAAACAATTAATAATTTGTGTATCACGATAATGTGCCATTGTACACCGCAATAAATTATCAATCGCTAAGAACCGAACAAGTACCGTTTCTCAAGAACGATATTCACTAGAGTGTATATTTAAGTCCAGAAAAGCCATTCAAAAAATTTGCTGCTATTTAAACTATTTCAAACATAAGAAAATATTTATTATAGCATATTATTTTTAAAATTCCTTTTTGGTAGGTTACTAGGAACCTAATACTCTAGTAATAGATAATTTTAATTATCGATCCTATGTGATAATTAGTAATCGATTTAAATCGGAAATAAATTGAAAATCCCACCTCAAGCCGTAAATGTCACAGTTCAAAATCATGATAATTTGGTGAAAACTACATGGTCAATTACATCAAACCTTACATTGACTCAATTATAAATTGTGTCTCTTTCTCACTATCATTCAACGAATTACGATCTACATGTGGTATATACATTTATCATAATCCCGTTCAGGACGTGCCAGTTTCACTCTGACACACGGGTGTAATGTTAATTGATCTATTGAATTTAGGTGGAATTCAACGAGCATCGATTACAGCAAATTGTTCCAGTCAGCCTGATAGGATACAGCCTTTAAATTCAAGAAACTGAAGTTTATTTCTCACAAAAATCTATAACTTCAGCGAAAAAGCTTGTTGACTTTCTTTCCGCTTTGTAATCACATCAGAAAAAAATAATTAAAATAAGCAATATATATATCCTTACATTATCCCTCTAGTAAACTAAATTTAATCTTTTTAATACTGAATTAGTCATAATTGATATTTCCTTGATGTATTTTAATAAAAAATCAAAAAACATTTTTATATAAATTTGACAGTTAATGGGTTAAAGAATAAATTCGTAAATTCTGTTGTATTTTCCGAAATATCTATACAGTCATTCTTACTGATTGCCAGCGGCGGTTCGTAGGGAAAAATAGCTAGGGCACGTATAACCAAATTTTGGAATCAGGATAGGGAAATGCGTCGCAAACAAAAATGTTACATTTCTTAGTATCATACACACTTTGCTGTGTAAAAATACGAGTGTAACTGTCAAACATCAGATTTTCAAATAAGTATCTGGATAATAAAATTTTGCTCACCATATGAACATGACCATTAAATCTGTTTGTAGTTGAAGTCCATCCTCCTTCCATTTCTAAGCAACGAAATGGTCGATGACTTGATTATTAAAATTTGAAATTGACTTGACCGTTTTTTTTTCCAATAGATAGCATTGCTAACAGGCACAGCCGTTCCTGGCCGATAGTGTTTCTTAAAAATGTTTTGATTCATTTGAGGCTAGAGAAACATCTTTCGCTTTTCACGGTCGTCATAGGGACGGTACACAAAACAGTCAGCAATTCCACAGATTCACAAAATGTTGATGTTAAATTGTTTTGGATAAATATTTGTAACAGCGGTACAGTCCCACTGTGTTTGATAAAATCGTCCCGTGCGTACATTACCAAGAGTTTATTTTTTAATGTTAAGTAATTAAATTAGTAATTTACGTTTGCAAACAGGTTACATACAGTTTTAATGTCTTCATTTGGAAAGACGACTCGATATTCACCAAATTTTGCAGTTTCAAATAAATTTGCAACAGTTAGGTATACATCGAAACTAAAACGTTCATGAACCTGTTTGGTTAAGGTATCACATATTTCTTTGCATATCCTGACATTCGCATTCGGGGTCCTCCTTGTCAGTAAATTTCCGTTACTTTTTGCGATTCTCTATGATCGTTGTAGATTCTTCACCAGTTAAGTTTACCAAATTCTTCTTAATTTTAAGTGCATCTAGTTACCTGCTTTGCAGTTTATCAAAGAGAATATCGCAGTGAGGCATTATTTTATTGAAACAAAAACAACCAAAAAAGTATCATCCACCAAATAATTTATTAACCCCTGAGCTTGATTAATAGAAATGTTATTCAACTCGGCGTCCATAATTTCGTCAAGGCATGTTTGCAATTCTTCTTTTTAATGTAAACAGCATTCACACATTTAGACTTAAAGTTCCATCTCGTAGGGGGCGCACGGCGTAGACGTTTTTTTTACGACGAGGTCCAGAATAGTTATCCTTTTGTATGATCGAAAAAAGAAAGCGGGAAATGCAGACAGATTTGCAAAAAAAACACCTTTACACCTTTTTCTATTGTACAACACCCTTCAATTAGCAGTGAATATACTCTGCATTTTCATAAATATTTTTAATTTCGCCTGCAATTCCATCTGCTGTGTGATTTTTTGGTATTAAGATGCTCCATAATCTCTCGTAAATTTCACTATTTTTAACATATCTGATTATAAAAACCATCTGTATTTGAGTAGATGTATCGGTTGTTTCGACGGCCTATACGGCAACATACTATGCTGAGTGAATTTCCTTTTTTAATATATCGCGACAAACATGCAACATTGAATCCAGTAATTTGTTTTGAATTTGTTTGGAGATGCCTAGAAATAATTTATTTTTAGAGTCTTATATCAACTTCTAAAATACTGTCTATTTTGGCCAACAAATTTTCTAGCTCTCTGAAAATGCCAAGATTTTCTGAAGTGTAGTAGATTTCGTAATGCCCACATAAGGCAAGCTCAAATGCCACACGGAATTTTATACCGTCAATTAACTAAGACAATATGTAGTCTAAGACACTAACGATTTCTGTCAACAGTTTTATTGTGCTTTTTAATAGAGGCCCGATGTGCACTACTGGCAGAGTGAGAACGAACGTCTGTCTTCCCCAATATATTATATTCTAGTTCATTTTTCAAATATCTTTGTGAAATAGAATGCGGTTTTACCTTTGCCTCCAAATGTTTCAAATCATTAACCCCGTGTTTAATCCAACCAAGATCAAGATCGCCCGCACTCACTGATTTTCTGACTTGTGTCAAAATGCACGAAAAACAATAAAATTTATTTGTTTTCTCGCATCCACATAACAACAAATACTTGGCAATATAATACGCGATGGCAATAAACACTTGACTATTGAGAATGGGGCCGCGCCCAAGATATGACGTTATAAATATTTAATTTTCGCGTTGCTAGCAAAGCGATGCATTGCTGTCTTTGTTTTTCGCACGTGATAGTAACGAAAACAGTAGCGGCACAAACTTGTCTGTATCCAAAGCACGTGTTCATTAATCGGTTTGGTTTTTTTATTTTTTTGTTTTTTTATTTTTTTGGTAGGACACGGGTACGTGCCTTTATGGAACAACCGCCACTGCTGACTGCTCTAATTCAAATACTTCAATAGTTTTCTTGAAATATTCATTGCATTACATTGGTATTTTATGTTTTAAATTAGAAAAGATGTCAATATGCATCAGTATATCAATATAATCAATGCGTTTGGATAGAATCTATAAAATTTAGAAATTGATTGTGGTTTTAAGTGACAACTTCAATACATTAACATTATCAATGTGTTACAGTGTGTATTAAATATACTGTATACTATGTATTAAATAAAACTGTCACAGAAAGCTGATATATGTGTTTTGAAAGCTATAGTTATTCGAACTACTTAGCTTCTCTAACCTTGCTTTTGGTATTTTATTAGAAGTTCTTACGATATCTCAATAATAAGCAAAATCAGAGCAAATGTGATCTGTTGTCAACATACGAAATATTAGGTACAATTGCTTGGAATTTTAATTGTTCAAAATGTAAAATAAACTAATTAATATAAATAAATAAATAAAACGATTTTGTTGCTTTGTTTTGATTTATTAGCACTTTAATTAATTAGCACTTATTTTATTTTTAACTTTGTGTGACTATAGTTTCGTAAACAATGTTATACGACTTTAATCTCAAGTTTTTCAGTTTAATTAAAAAAATCGTTTTATTCTATTTTTAAAACAATCACAAAGAAACAATTATTTAATTAGTATATTTTATAAAATTTCCTTGAAAAACTTAAATTGTATTTCTACAAAGAGAATAATCTAATGACAGGATATTTGTGCCAATAATAAAACACAGCATCTGTGACTACAGGGGTCGTTCAAGAAGTGCGCGACCTGATATAGAGATCTCACAACTATGAATAAAAGACTATGAAACTTGTCAAGTATGATACGGTTGATTCTGAATTCTTAGATGCGTACATTCAGTTGCTTGTTTGTTGTGATCTAGTAAGGCAAACAGGTTTTGACAATTTTTAAAAAATCAATAATATGTAATTTCGAGTTGTATAATTTATTTTAGAGAGACAAACAAGACAAACGGACAAACAAGCAATGTAATTTTTTTTATTGTAAGACATCGTATTTATCATAATATAACATTTCATATATTTTCTAAAGTAGTACGTTCTTTATTCATTAATAAATACCTTGTTTAATTTAACCATGCATAATTACAAGTTAAATTCGAATGTAGTTATATCGAAAGTTCCTCCAAAATAGCAGAGTAACTGAAGATCTTCTCTTTTCCTTCTTAGACGAAACACACATAAAAAATCAAATTGAAAATAAATATTCTTCCTCGCCTCGCCCACACGAATATAAAATGAATATGCTGAAATTTATATGGTTCTCTCGATACATACATAACACGAATAAAAGTAGAAGACAAAAAATCCGCGAAATCAATTATATGAAACAATTTCCGACTTTCAATTCCTATTAACTCAATTCCATATTAACAATTCTGTTAATATGGAGTGATTTCCATGCTAATGATTCAGTGTGGATCTTAGCTGACTGTTATAAATGTAATTAAAATTTGAGATTTTAAAATTTTATTGAAAAACCAATTTACAATAAGCCTCAAAATATTCAAATCGTATGCTTCCTGTTCATTCAAAACAAAATATGATGCTAGTCAGTGGCGCTTCGTAAGGGATGGCGTTGGGGAGCCGTTTCTCCAGCCTTTATCACAGTAAACAATTTTTCAGAATAAAACACCTTATTTTATTTCCGTTCATTTTCTTTCCTTTAACTAATTTTCCTGGTTCCCCTCCTGTATAGGGTTTCAATAGCATGAAAAGCAAAAAGGAGGAAGAGGATAGCAAAAAAAATGTTCAGCAGCACTATTTTCTTCTACGCCCTCCCACTTTAAGAACTCACGAGCCGCCACTGACGCCAGTAATTAGAACTATTTCGAATATTCCACTAATATTATATTTTGGACGTTCTCAACAACTCCCCTCACTGCTGGGTGATAAAATATCTGAATCTCATCCCAATTAATTCAGGATTAAACACAACTGATCAAGATAACTAATAGTAATTTCTGTGGAAAAAAATTATATAGAAGTGAAAGAGAGTTTTGGTTTCGGCCTGGGGCGATGATGATTATACTGATGATTTTAACCAAATTGTTATAACTAATCAAAATTGTAGTCTACATACTATTAGATATCCGACGAAGCGAGCAAGTAAAATATGTAAAGATAAGACATGTTACATTTACAGATTTAAAGAGTATACAGACAGTGGTGCTACAGAAAAACAAAATTATACAAATAGAAAAACAAATAGGAAAATATGTTCCACACTTAACTTTAGCACGACTGTAGTCAATAATAAATAAGATATGTTATTAATATAAATCTATTACTTAAGTGTGCAGGTTTAAAAGTGGTCACAAAGGACAGAGCTTAGACAAAGAAAATAAGCCTATTGATGGATAAAACAAGAAATGGAATGATGCTTTTCCCTAAACTTAAATTTTATCAAGAGGAACCTTCTCTCAAAAACCTAAAAAGCGGATACATATTTTCTCTAATTATAGAGCTACTCGGAAATCATGTGGAAGGATGTTTCAGTGGGGGCAGACGATTGGGTATTTTACAATGGCATGGGGCATGTAGATGGCGCATGGGGCACAGGCTATGTCCATGCAAAAACCACAAATCCATCTCGAAGACGGTGGCATATAAAGGGTGATTTATTTTGTATCTCGGAACTTCTGATAGGGGTCGCTCTCAAACGAACTGTGAGTTTATAACTATAATTAGCCTAGAGAACACCTCTAAAAAACTGCTACCGCAATCGTGTTGTTAAAAGTAACTTGCAAATATTGTTGAGGTGGTGAACTATTATGCTACCACAAAATACACACTTTGTATTTTTGACTATTGACCAAATTAATAAACCCTATTTCTATTCATCATCACAAATCTTTCCAAAAACTTTAACAATCTCAGCGGCAATTTGTCTGATGCATTTTTAATTAGCCGTTAACATCCTAATTTTAATATTACCCTACACACTTAACCAGCAGATATTTTTTAAGGCCAAAATCCAGAAGCGAGTGTGTTTCAACATTGCATACTTGAAAGTCAAGTTTGTGTTATTAGAGTTACTGTAAGGCTTTGTAGCGTTCACAAATTCTTGATCGCAAGGCCAAGACAGTCTAACTCCATATTTTGAGGTGTGTGGACGTTTTCGCGCCTTACCCTTCCCACAGAGATATGTAGGTCAGCTAGCCAAGCCATGCTTAGGCTTACTTTTCTGATATTCTTGTAGAGGGTTTTACGACCCGGACATTAGAGAATCCGGTCAATCGGGGACCTGTCCGTTGAAGAACCAATTATTTCGGAGCCCGACCTGTACCGAAACCAGACCAATTTTGTCACTTTGCACAGTACCCGGTCAATCAGGTTCCAGACTATATGGGGACCCCCGCATAGGAACCCCGAATTGCCTGTAGGCGTACTCATGGTATTTGGATACCCCAGTACTGGATAGGCAAGCGGCGGGATAATCGAGAAATAAGGCCAGATTAATAAATTTTCATTATATTTTCGTATAGAGTTAAAGTTTCACTTTTATATTTTAAAATTACCTACTTTTCTGGCTACCGTCAGAAAATAGACAATTTGCCGTTCGATCTGATTTATGATTGATTATTTTACTTATTTTGATCCTATTTGATTACCTTTAAGTTATATTTACTTTTTAATATTGTTTGAATAGACTTAGTACAATCTAATTTATAAGTACAAGGAACTAGAGACGAGCTCGTGTAGGTTAGAGCGACTTGTTCAGTTTTTTTTTATTTTCCACGCTAAGGTTTGATGAACCACGGTACCTAAACCTTCCTATGTTTTTTATATAATTTTATTCTTTCTAGCTTTAAATGTACTTTGTGTTGTATTTTTTGAGTGTGCTTACGTGTATTAAAATGTAAAATGAAGCCAATTTTTTTTTTTTAAATAGAAGAACCCCTTTCCGGTTCAAGGGTCTTCTATAACACAAGATATATTAACGAACTGGGTGGCGCGCAGTTTCATCCTGTCTAGGACTCTCCCCCCGGTGCTACCGACGAACAGCTGCCGTCGCTGTGGCCAATATTCTTTTAATTGTTTACAAAGAAAAAATAATTAGTCAGCTTGTATCATTTAGTTTTATATTATATGTTTATACAAATGATTTTCTAATATTAATTATTTAAGTTTATTGCAAGAGGCTTAATTACTTAACATATCGGTTTTACCACTATGATGCTTTTTGAAGGGAGTATCCTTTTTGGAAAGATATGTTGCAATGTTTGTTTATTGAATATTATAAGCTCTCTTTTATAATTTTATACACTTTTGAATAATTGTAAACCCTAACATAAATAAAAAATACTAAATTTTGAATGAAACAAGACATATACAAGACAATATTTGTGTGCAGTAATATCAATAAATAATAATTTCATTATTTATTTGCTATTCAAAGGCCAATTTTTGCTAATCTTAAAGAAAATTATTAGAGAACCACTCTGTGGATGATTTTTCAATAGGCTAAAATACAAACCATCTCCAAATAATTTATTAACCGATCTAAACTTAAAAGTTCGAACATTCTGGCTATAAATAATCAGATTAATTTGCAAGTTACCATTTTCCAAAAATACGAAATATTTCCTGTATTAAAGATTTATCAAATTGGAAGACATGTAACATAAAACTCATTAACAAAACAAAGAAAAGTTTTCGCTCAAATTCAATTATGCTGCTGGGATAAAGAATAAAAACAACGAAAAAAAAATTACCCAAAACAGTAAATGATATTTCTGGGGTGTAACATTGAGGTCGAAATCTGGCAACAGAGCCTCTGTTCTATTTAAACGAGCGGCCAAGACACTGGGGAGCAGATAAGAGACTGAAGATAAGCGAGGGCCTGAAAATGGCTCGTCGGACCACAAATAGCACTGAAAACAAGGGTGCAGATTACGAACACTCTCTTATTGTTTTCTCGAAGAACGACTGCAATTATCTGGCCGAACACTATTGCGCTCGTCCTATTCAGGGCAAAAGTGTATTTTCTGGAAATTAGGATAGTTGGCAGGGGATTGATGTTTTGATCGTAATGAACTTGTTTCGTTTGTGAAAGGACTAGGGTCAAAAATTTCATTAAAGAAGGGTGTCCAAGTGAGAAGAAAGGGAATAATTCAATGTTAGTCTTATGAGTATTGTTTCTCTAATGTCTTATTGAATCTATTAATTACAAGTTACATTTTTACACGTTTCATTTTAAATTTACATTATTTCGTTTCGTTAATTTAACTTTAATTTCTTAAAATCGAAATGGTGACTTGTTACTTGATATTTTTTTTTCTGAAGTGAATCTGACCAGAACCATATAATAATTCACTGAATCCTTCATTTTTGCAAGTGATTTTAAGCACTAATTTCGATCACTATATTCTACAATTAATATTCTACGACTGGAATCATTATATTAACATATATTGAGATAGGGTTTTTGTTGATAAACTAGAATGTCGATATTTTACCAATCTTGTATTAATAAATTAGCAAAAAGTTGGCAAAAAATTGTTGATACGTTATCAAAGATAAAGTCATGTTATAAATAGTTATCTATATACATCATTGGACATAGTTAATTTTTTCTTAAAAAAAAATGTTATCACGACTATTTCATATTTATGGATTCCAAAGGTTTCTGCAGTGAAGTGTTTAGTAGTCGTCTCTGAATATAAAAGTCATAGGAAGGAGCCTTGCCTAACTTTATGCACATATAAATGGAGACGGAAACGGCCATATTGAAACACCACAGATGACTCATTGTTTTGGAATTTTGGTGGTTGGTGTCACTCACTTAGAAGTTTAATAGTAGATTTTTGCAATTTTAGTGTGTTTTAATCAATAATAAGTGCCAAATAAGTGTACTGGAATACTCTTTTTGCGTGTTCTACTGTAAATACATATAAATACTTACTATATTGACAATAAAAGCAATAATATCGGAAGTAAGGTAAACACACAAAATATGGTTAGTTGAGCGTCTTGTGGTTGTTCTCTGACACGAAAAAATCAAAATTCAGGAGTAACATTACATAGGTAAGTGCTTTTAATTCTAAATTTGTCAATTATTTAAATATAAAAACGTATGTTGTCTGAATGAAATTTTAAGGTTATGAAGTCAACATATCGCCTGGTATGCATAGGCGTAGTCAAATTGATTTAGGTAAAATAATATAATTATAATGTTATTCAAGATAGCGATTATCTTTTTTTTAAACTTAATTTTTTATCGTATGTTCTAAAATGTTCAGTTTTCTGAGATACTGGGCCTTAAAAATTAAGATTATTTTTTAGTTTTCGTTTGATACATATAAAACATGTTACTTTACTCATATAATCTATAAAATATAACTAATACAGAGTGTTAGCTTTTTATAATCCTTTCCAGAAATTATTGTACTTATAAATGTAAATGTTACTTCCATTTTGATTTAGATTTCATGTCATTAAACTAGTCTATATTTTTTCAAGATTTCCGAAAAATTCCAAATAGAAGAATACAATGGATTAATTTTATTCAAAAGCCAAACTTTATTCCAAACCGATGTAGATTTTTATGTTCCCATCATTTTGCTGAGGATTATTTTGATCGAACTTCTAAGGTAACTACTACCAAATGCTGTTCTAACAATTGAAGTGGACTATTTAAAATATGTAATTTTGTATTTTATCATTTTGATAAATATCTTTCATAGTATTTACTCTTGAAAGTTAGCTTTTTTGGTTGTGGTGAAAAAAGAGTTTATTCTCGAAATTACATCTAACACTTTAGTTTATTTATTAACTATTTACACTACAAGAATTAATTATATTTGCAAAAACGCTGTAGTAGATGAAAATTGTGGTAGCGAATTAAACACTGAACAACTAAATACATAATGGATACATGTATTTTAATAATAAGTAATTTAGTAGATATAACGGCTTTTTATTTATTTTATTCACCCTCAATATATCCTTAAATGTTTTAAAGCTTGGTGTTTGTTTCGCAGTTTTATGGTTACAGGTACGATGGAACATTTTCTACCAATTAAGGCCGGTTTCACCAAAATTAAAAATCTGCTTTTGCTCTCTACAATAATTTGTTTAAACTGTCCTTGGAAGAAGGCTGCAGCTCTCTTATCAGCTGGTGCAAATTTCCCTGCAATTATTATGATTTTTAGATTAAACCGAATTTTCATAGATTCTAGTTTGCATAGTTATTTATCAAAACTATGTAACCAGCCCTTTCTTGCTGTGAATGACATTATGTTCTCTTTTGGGAAATCTAACTAAAATTTTGTCTTTGTTTTTCGATATTTCACGTATGAAAGATTCGTTAATAGCATCGCTTTCCAAACTGGGAGTCGCGACCCCTAAGTAAGGAATATGGGGGCTCGCAATGTGTTAAAAAAAAAGATCCATATATGAAACATCCTTTTATTAAAGTATTTTTAATTTAAAAATTAAATATTACCAGGTAATAACAACATAATACAATAAACTTAGATAAAGTAATAGCCAAAGTTGTTTGAAATAATAATTTAACGCGACGGTTGGTTTTGCTTTTCACTTAAAAGTTTTTTTTATAAATGAATCATCATTGCAAACACACATAAGCAAATTATTTTCCAGTGATAAATGATTTCTAAATTTAGTTTTTAAAGCCACCACAGACGAGAATTCTTTATCAACCATCCGAAGAAGCTACAGTGTAGCGAAACGCGTTATATGCTATAGAAAAATATAAGTGGAAATTAGACAACTTTGTTTTATTTATACCATTTTGAATACATCAAATTGCGTTTTTCACGCAATATAAAGTAAAGTAAAGTGTTTGGGTTAGAGGCGCATCAGCAACTAGGCTATTTAGCAACTGGACCTATAGCTTAACGTGGGTTCCGAACCACGGTCATCAGCTTCCGACAAACCCAGGCCAGCACCCCCCTCGGGCTATAAACCCTTGGTTATGTGCCTACCCATAAGTCTATCAGGAAATCTACCGACTGGCGAGTGACCAACGTAGAACACTTCTCAGAAGGCATCCGGCCTTACCCAGCCTTTAACTGGCGTGACTGAGGGGTAATTCGTAGTCGGATTTTACACTCTTGCCTATAAACAATAACAAACATTTAGGAAAGATAAACGGACAGAAGAAAGAAAAATAACCATCCGAGCGCTGGAATCGAACCAGCTACCGCTCCAGCGCGGATTCGGCAAAGCAGACGCTCTTACCGCCGCACCAACGCGACCGGCTCACGCAATATACGGCGTATAATCCAAATACCAAACTTCTTGATGAAGGCATCGATTTTGTATGTCATTAGTAAAATGTTTTCATTAAGGCCTTGTAAACTCGTATTCAAGTCATTCAAATGTGAGAATATATCACTCAAGTAAGCCAACAGTAATACAGTTTGTCCATCTTATAAAAACTCTGAAAATGAGCTGTGTTTATGTGTAAAAAAAGATTTTTAATTCATCTCATAATTCAAAAAGCCTCGTTAGAACTTTTCCTCGTGACAACCGGCTTTTTGGCTTTTAATAACATTGACAATTTTTACGGCTTCTGATAGAACATTTTGAAAATTTATCAGACATCTTTTTTATAGCAAACGCATTTCTGTGAAGAAAACAGTGCGTCCATTCCATATGTGGCATAATGTCTTTAAATTTTAGTATCACACCACTGTTCTTCCCCTTTATCGCTTTCGCGCTATCAGTACATACCGCAATGCATTTATTAAAGTCCACGTTTTTGTTTTGTGTTGCATCAATAAAAACTTTAGTCCTTCACCAGTTGTACGACCAGGGATTGATTTGCAAAATAGCATATTTTGTTTAATTATTTTATCAGACGATACATTGTCTTGTGTCACAAATTTGTCCATTTTATTTAATGTAATAAATTTATTTTATTACCACACTGTTATTAATTTATTTAACACTGAGTGAGAGAAATAATCATAGTATTACAATTATTACAATCATAGTTAACAATTAAACTCTTCGCCTCGTTCCTTTGTCTTTATTACCAAAGCGCATAGCACGCAAACACGAACCTGCCTAAGCACGTTCGGGACGAATGGTCGGTCTTGCGTGCGCGGGATGGTGACACGAAGTGCGTAGACGGGTCATTTTACAAGTGCATGCCAGTGTAGAGAACATGTTCGAACTGGTAAAAGTAATATAAGAACAAGAGGTTACAGAAGTCTTGTAGTTCGGTATTTGTGCCTCTTTGCGGTATTTCGGTATAAGTGTAATGGCCCATTCACACATCTATCTGTTATCGACAATTCGTCATTTAATACAAAAACAAATAGATGATTCTTTTTTTTTACGTATTCGTAAACATTCGTAGAAGTTTATAAGCCAATTAAAAATAAAAACGATTCTTCATAAATTACGATACTGAAAAAAAGGACGAATCGTTGCCGTTGTTGCCGTTAATCGGCCGATGTAAAACTTTAATAAATGCCAAATTAACATATTGTAGTGAGAGGGTCGCAATGTTTTTTATTTAACTTATTTGCTATTTAGTGGGTCGCGACACCTAAATGATTCAGCCAATGATGGTTTATATTATAGTCTTAGCAACGGCTTCATAGTATTTTTTATTCAGTTATGTTAACAAATTTAGATTTGTTACTAATATACTAAGTATTATAAATATTTTACAATTTATTTGTTTGTATTTAAACCAAATTTTGCAAATTTTATACAAGAGTATTATTATTTTCTCTGGTCATTCGATTAGAAATAAACAAAGGTGTTTGTACAAGTTCACACGCGTAAATGTTTAAGTACATTTGGACAATTTTTCACTCCTACGTTTATGCATGTTTCAACAATATTATACATAAAAGCATATTTATTCTTAGAAAATATGATATTTTGGAAACAATAGGACTCTATTATTAATTATGTTTAAATGTTATTTAATTAAGTTCGCGTCAAGATTTAAGAGCTTTATCGATATTAAAAGCTGACCTATTTAAAGCCAATTTGTTAGCGAATCCATTTACAGTGCTTAAACCGTAATCTGACCGCTCAGATGAGTTCCAAATTAGGCTCGGGGTCTTAGCTACGGGGTGAAAAATTTAAGCTCTGTAACAATTAGCAATTTGCCAGGCGCACCTTCGCCCATGCAGCGGGAAAATAAGAAAATGGGATTATTCACCATAAAAAAGCAATTTTTCAAACGTAGCCTGGCTCAGTCCGTAAGACTTTTAATTAAGTAAAGACTTTTAATATAGCCGGGCATAATTCAAATTTATATCAGCGGACTAGATTAATGGAAATTGGATTCGGCCTCATTTTTAAAACTATTATTAAACGCCGACGTGTGCGAAAAGGAGAAGCGCCGCTCAAAGTATTGCTGCTCAATTACACTTAATTTTCGAGTTCGGACTTGAGACGTGATCCTACTTTTCTGTATTTTATTGGATCAGATTAAAAATAAAATGCCTTCAATTTCAGATTAATTTTAAAATTTGATTAATTACTAATTTAATATTCGATAATTCATATTTTTCATAAAATTTATTTTTCTAACCATTACATATAATATTTTAAAAAGCAAACTACTATTCAAGGTAGTCTACGAAGAACGGACGATTTAGAATAGGTAGTACTAGCGACTTTGATGCTGTTTAGTATCTATTATGCCCCTATGCACTTAAGAGCACCGTGTGTTTGCTACGATACATTTTTTAAAACTGGTGAGTTTGTAATTAAAATGCAACGACTTTTTCGGCATTACTTCAACATCCTAGCCGGCGCACCATCCCACCAGCAGAAACACCATTCTCAGGTGCAAGGTAGCGGCACTACGAACGAAAGGTTCACTACTGAAAGACACTTGTTCTTCGGCACACTCATCGCGGAATGTTAATAGGGCGAGGGAGGAAATTTTCGTAACTAGGGAAGAGTAAGATCACTCTAAAGTTTTTTTTTATAGGATTTGGGTTGAAAGAAGGAGACAACGCATCATATTTGCTCATATAATGTTTGATAAATATGGGATAGTCAATAAACAAAACTGCCAACTCTGGGCCTCAGAAAATGCCATCGAATTCTGCCTAAGATTACTAAACAATCCTAAACAACAGTGTAGTGTGGAATTATCAAATTTTCTTGAAAATGGTCATCATCTAAATGGCAATATTTTCTTGATTTAATAGTATACTGAGATGATTACAATGACAATTTTTATATGAATTAACTTTATAAAAACAATTAATAACAACCGTTTCACTTTAGATGAATTAGTAGATGAGAGGTTCCCAACTGGACCACCGCTCCTTTACAAAAAAAAAATCCAACGTACGCTCTTCCATAATAATTAAGTAGACCAAATATTAAAATATTCTTGCACATTATCTATACCTATTTTATTTGTCTATCTATCCATTAAGAATTACAAAGTATAAATTAATTAAAAATACCATGAAATGTAGTTAGAAATTATTTATTAAAAATTTAAAAATATAAACCAAAACAATAAGAAATAAAAAAAAATAATAAAATGGCTGGTGGAGTTTTAACATCAGTCGCAAATCGCCACGGTCAGTGAAGTGCAGTCAGTTTCTTTTCTTAGACAGTATTTATTATCTACTGCACTGAATCCACGCTCAGCCAAATACCATAACAGAAATGGAATTAAAAGTTGCTGCACTATTTCCAACAATCTAGAGTAGAGAGGTGGTATTGATTTGTGAAGCCAGAACTCTTGGTACAAGTTTCTGAATGTTACTTTTAGTTCTTCGTTAATAGTGAGTTCTACGAACTAATTTTCAAAATTTGATGAATCTGCTGTATCTGCATTTGGGAAACATTTAAAAATATTCTGGAATTGCTCCGTAAAATCAGCATGAAAAAAATCAAGTTATTGCCAGTAAGCAACTAAATCTCTCTATTTTGCAGAGACTGCTGATAATGTGAGAAAGTGGCTGTATTCACCTCTACCTAAATTTTGTTTGAGCAGAAGAAGTTTTCTCACAAAAAAAGCTATGGCGTTTTTTTTAATAAAATTTAATTCATCACCTTTTTCAGGTTTTCATATAGTTTTTAGTCTCTGTTTTCAAGGAAATACAGTACTGAGTCAAATCGATTGATTAAACGATTCAGACAAATACCTTTTGAGAGCCAACGATCTTCTGTATGCAGCAGCAAGCGATTGTAATCTTCATCATTTTCACTACAAAGTTGGCCAAATAATCTGTCATTCAATGAATTGCTTCTAATCTTATTGCAGCTCTAATAATGCAATGGAGCGACATATCCAGGCATTTATTCTGATTTTTTGCAACTAAATGCTGACGATGAATAACACAATGTACAGCAAGTACATTTGGTACTGGTGTTTTAAATGCGTTATGAAACCCTAATGACGTCCCGTCATTGCTGGAGTAACATCAGTAGTAGCTGAAAAAATATTACGAATAGGAATTTATTTCTCTTCAAATAACTTGTTCGTGGTATAAAATATCGATTCTCCCTTTGTATGGGTTTCCAAATTTTTAGGGAATAATAACTCTTGAAAAAATTGTTCTTCTTTTACAAATCGAACGTATGATAATAGTAGTGCTTCGTGAGTTGGTAGAGTTGATTCATCGAGTTGAATGGAAAATTTGCAAGCCAAAATAAATTTCTTAATAGATTTTTATTGTTACACATGTTTATTATAGATTTTACTCTATATATGTTTCGCCTTATTAGGGTTCTCTCAAGAGTAGCTTGAACTATTACTAATAGTTAAACAAAGTGTTTTCAAGTATACAGATATTTTTTTTTTCAAATTTTTATAACTAGTCTAGTGTAATTTGTATTTTCTTCCTTTTTCTTTTAGATAAGATTGCTTGATGATTATAGTTATACTAGTATGAGTTTCAAGTTATCCTTAAAGTTTCCAAAAACATGAGAAAATATATCTTATATTCCTTGCTGCATGAAATCGATATAAAAATATCCAATAATAAATGCTATTCTTGCAACTACAGAAAGGACTATTTCGAGGATAATTGAGTTTCAATTAAATCGGACCTGAAACGGAGCTCTAATTGCATCAGTGATAAGTCTAGACTTCTTTAGATAATCACGATAGCTATAGAAGGGTCAGACTTTTTACTGAATGAAAAGCAAAATTTAGCATTCATATTAGGACGGAATACAGCTCACTCTAGAAATTATGGTAGGGGCGGTTGTATGATTGGAGAACAGGTCATTCCTAGTAATGATTGGAGCAATGTTATATGGTTAATTTGTCTTTAATGGTTAAATTCCATCTTTCTAAAAAAAATTATCAAACCGCATACAACTCAACAAACGTCAAGCCGTGCAGTTGGTTAAAGAGGTTGCGAAAGCGATACACTTAACGAGACGGTCCTGGAATTACTTATTGCAACGGAAAGCAATACGATATGATGATGTACGATAGCGACACTTAGCTATACAGTAAAATCCCCAGATTTATCAGTGATGAGACATGTATAAAACGGCATTGGTTGAAATAGGGAGCAATTGCCTCAACTACGAGCAACTTTATATGAATTTGAAGCAATATTTACAACACTTTTACAACCTTACCACAAAAAGTCATTAATCATTTAATTCGGTAAATGCCTCGCACAGTTATAGAGTGATATATCAGGGTAGTGGACCTACTCATCATTAAGGCTTGTGTTTTTTTATCATTTTTTGAAATTATAAAAATCCAATAAAATAAAGCTTTCAGGGTTACATTTTTTGTTCACCAATATTTGGATGTGGGAAATGGAGTTTTAAAATAGCAAATTTTCCATTCAACTCGATGAATCAACTCTACCAACTAACCAAGCACTACTATTATCATACTTTCGATTCATAAAAGAAGAACAATTTTGTCAAGAGTTATTATTCGTTAAAAATTTGGAAACCATTTCAACGGGAGACTCGATATTTTATACCATAAACTAGTTTTTTGAAGAGAAATAAATATTCCTATTCGTAATATCATTTTAGATACTACTGATGTTACTCCAACAACAAACCCTAATGACGGGACGTCATTAGGGTTTCATAAGGCATTTAAAACAACATCTGTGCTTGCTGTACATTGTGTTATTCATGATCAGCATTTAGTTGCAAAAAATCAGACTAAATGTGTGGATACGTCGCTCCACTCCGTTATTAGAGCTGCCAATAAGATTAAAAACAATTCATTGAACGACAGATTATTTGACCAACTTTGTAGTGAAAATGATGAAGAGTACAATCGCTTGCTGCTGCATACAGAAGATCGTTGGCTCTCAAAAGGTATATACGATTGTCTGAATCGTTTAATCAATCTATTTGACTCAGTACTGGATATCCTTAAAAACACTGCACAAACACAAACACTGCACTGCACAAACATCCTTAAAAACTGCGTCAAAACCTGCGTGAAAATATCGAAAAATTACATCGCTTATTTTACGGATGAAAGAATACATTAGACTATTAGTCCGGGAGTATATCCGATCGTTTGTGTCCCATTTATTGGAAATGTGCAGACGTTTTACCAAGGTCACACTTGGCATTCTCAATGGCGGAATGTCTGCACGTTCCCAACAAATGGGACACAAACGATTGGATGTACTCCCGGGCTAATAGTCTATATATATATATATATATATATATATATATATATATATATATATATATATATATATATATATATATATATATACATATATACAAGGTGTTAGGTAAACATGCGGCAAAAATGCATGGGGTTATTCCTTGTCCTATTCTAAGGATATTTTGTTCTATGATGATTTTTGAAAAACCCCTGTGTTTCGAAGATACAGGGTAAATAAAATTTGCGACAACTATATTCGATATTTGTTGAAATCATTAATGTAAATAAAAGTAGGGTGTGCGTTTATAGAGTTTATAAAGTCCAATTTTTTTATTTTTTTCGATCTCGATCACTTGGAACGGCTGTTCTATCTAGTAAGTGGATTTCATCGGTCGCATTTGTTTACATAGATTGAGTGATGTTTGGCTGTTTGGCGTGTCTTAAATAGTAAGTGAAGTCCTCTATCATAATGTATACAAACGCCGAGATGACTGACATGCACTTCATGTATGGACTTGCTGATGGTAATGCATTACAAGCTAGGCGATTGTACAGTGAACGATTTCCAGTCCGTAATGTCCCCGACCAAAAAATCTTCGAAAACATTCATCGACGTTACCTGTTGATTGTCCTCCACGTATTGCATTATGTCAATGAATATTGCAAACTTTATTTCGCATCCCGTTAATCCTGACACAAATTCTTTTCACCGATGAAGCCACCTTCGCAAGAAACGCAATAAGGAATTTTCATAATAACCATGTGTGGGCAGATGAAAATCTGCATGAGGTATGCGAAGATCGTTTTCAACATCAGTTCTCGTTGAATGTTGGGGTTGGAATTGTAGGTGACTATCTAATTGGACCGGTATTTCTATCACAAAGTCTTACTGACGAGGTGTATCGCAACTTTTTGGAAGCAACGCTGCCTGAGTTTTTGGAAGATGTACTATTGGCAACAAGGCATGAAATGTGATTTATGCACGATGGTGCACCACCACATTTCAGTTTGGTTGCTCGTGATTTTTTAACAGCAACATAGGGACATATTTTTTTAACAGCAACATAAACCCCCCTGATTTGTGAAATCGGATAATTGCTGGGTGTAACTCAATTAGAATCGACCCTGGTGTGTTTTGAAAGTCGATGACGAGAAGATTAAATACTTGTATCAAGACTGGAGGAAGTCATTTCGAACATTTATTGTAGATTGAGCAACTTTACATGTACTTTTTGATAATAAAATGTTAATGTCGTAAATTTTGTTCACCCTATATCTTCGAAAATATTTTTAGAATAAGTCAAGGAATAACCCCTTTAATTTTTGCCGCATGTTTACATAACACCCTGTATATATATATATATATATATATATATATATATATATATATATATATATATATATATATATATATATATATATATATATATAAAGCTTCATACATAACTCTTTTTTTTGTACCCCAGACGACTCAGATGCATGTCGTCAGAATAGATGCCAAATAGATTCCAAAAATATCGGTCTAACAAATTAGAAAACCGTGACAGCTGACATCTCTAGATAGAAGAAGAGGCCTACAGAAAGCTGTTGAGCCAAAGATGATGAGGATGGATGAGCATTCAAGAGTTATTTTTAGCGAGATGCAATTAAACCGATTTGATAAAAAGTTTGAAAACTTTTTTCTTTTTCAACTTCATTTAGGAGGAATTTAGATCGGTCATTCCTTTGATCTCACCATACAGCATTACTTTCTTTTGAACGTAAATCAATTTTAGTGCTGATCATCTAAGCTGATTTGCCACGCTTAGCTATGATTTTTTTTTCGATTAGCATTACTGTATAGAACCAATATGTCAGCGCCAGTTATTGAAGCAAGAATAATTTCTGGCATTATTACAGATATTACAAGTCGAAATGCCGTCTAGTAATTTTTTTATTGCTCAATTGAGATCAAATCAAACGGGTCAGTATCGAGCTTAACCAATTCCCAATTTCGAAAAGTTTTGAAACCATACTAGCATTGATGTTATGTATTCAATCAATCTTTGGTGTTATCAAATAGTGATCACTATTTCTCACAGTTCAATTTTATTTTCACATCTGTAAAGACCGGCCATCACAAGATGAAGTTATTCATTGTAATATTAAAATTCCTTTCTCTCAGTTTACTCCAGATTTACTTTTACTTGCAGCTATAGAAGATACTTTACTGCAACTTTGCGATGCAATATGCTCGTTATAATGATAAATCATTGCAAATTAATAGATCACATCTCTTTTCTGGCATACACTATATTAATAATTTTTTATAAAAAAAAAATGTAACATAAAAAAATTATCAATCTGTCTCAGAGTTTTTTATTAGAAAAAAATATATATGATATATCATGTTAGAAATGTTGTTAATGCTGCTAATTTATTCATAGGCAGTTTTCAGTTAACGAATAGTAAACGAAAGTGTCAGTTCTCTGCGGGTTTTAGACAGCATATTAATCAATACTTGAGGCTACGCTCTTGGGCAAAATCAGCACCTCTTAAATTGGCAGGTGGTTTAAATTTCGATAGGGTTAAGACACCCTGGGATTTACACCTTGTCTTTGGCTGGCGTCAAATGTTAAATGAGAAAATCTACCCAAATAGCATGGTGTTGATATTATTGTGTTAATAATGTGTTAATAAATAATAGTGTTATGTAAATGTGGAATATGGATTTAATGATAAAATGGATTGTATAATATTCATCGCAATATTCTAGTACGCATAGTTGAGTTATTCTTTATGGATCCCATTTGTCATATTTCGCTTATTCTTTCTATCTAGGTTTTTGGTTTTTTCGTTTTCGCTTTTTAGTCGTTCCTTCCCTTATTTTCTTTCAGGTTAGTCTTTCTTGACTCATCCTCTTGATATGACCAAAATTATCTACTTTCCAAATTTTCCTTAATTCTATGTTAATTCAGCTTTTCTCAAATGTTTTCGTTTTTGATCTTGTGGACTTTAGTGACTCCTGCTATCTTCCTTAGATATCTAATTTCTGCATTGATAATTCGTGATTATCTTGAGTAACTCAGATTTTACATCCATATAGTATTTTCGAATAGTTATTGTGTTATAAACTGCTAGTTTTGTTGCGAGTATAGTCATATTCTTTATATTTGCGTCCATTTCATTATGTTCCGATATGACTTTCAAATATTCAAAATATTATACCTATTCTAATTTGCTTCTTCATTAGTATTCAACTGTCCTTTATTTTCTACTGATTAATTTGTGAAAATGTGTTTTCTTTTATCTGCATTGATGAGCGTCTTAAATCCTTGGATTTCTTTGGATTTCGTTTTTGTGGCGTATCGGTAAGATCGCATTCCCCATTAGAAAACGATATTTCCATTTTGGGTCAGAGTTAAAATAATCCTATGCTGTTTGCCCTACGAAGATTATATATGAGCTACGGGAACTAATTTTTCATGTTTGTTGAGATTTTCAGGATGTCGCCGGATTATACAGACTTTTTGTACTGTCCGTTATGTTTCATTGCGTTTTATCTTCACGTATATGTAACATGTTTATTGCCTCTTAGTCGTGGTACTGAATAACAAGTGGTATCGTTGAGTTGTCACACGTGATGTCAGTGAAACTAGGGGCCTTGCGGTATCTTCTGATTATTTCCTTAGAAAGCTTTTTACTGTCTTATTATAATCTTATACTTTGGCGGTATTTTTGTTTTCTAAAAATCCTTCCAATGATTGATGTTATATCAATGTATGGGCCGACAGCTGTAACTATGACTATAATATCTTGTTCGTTGGGTTTTTAAGTGTTTTTGCTTCTGTATCACCTTACCTGTGGAGTAACCTTTTTTAACCACTTTTGAGGAGTATTTGCACTTTATTATTCAGCTCTGCCTTTATAGCACTGATGAGACAAATCAATTTGGAAATTAGTGTATAAAGGACTCCTTAGAGTTGCAATCACTGACTAAGTAAATTTGTGTTAAAGAATATTTATGAACGTTGGTATTCTGTAGGTTGTGTGCTCGATAGTTCCATTGGCCTTTATCAGGTGATCTAAGTAGAGTAGATATATTTCCATTTTTATCGAGAATTGATATGTTAATGTATCTTGTCGAAATAATTTAAAGATTTCTTAGCCACGTATCTCAGCCATACTTTAGGTTGTTCGTACTTACGAATATAAAACCAACAACCTATTCCAGGACCCACTCGCTGACGCTATAATGGCAACTGGCGGAACGAAGTACGGAGAAAAATTTCTGTTAATAAAATCTCTCACACAGGCCCATTATGCCAACGTTTTAAATATATTTAGTACCGTACCCAAAGCCTGGAAGGCGGGAAGTTTCGTGTTGTCCACGACTGCTGAAAATAT
The DNA here is from genome assembly GCA_031761425.1 of Cosmopolites sordidus. NCBI lineage: Eukaryota > Metazoa > Arthropoda > Insecta > Coleoptera > Curculionidae > Cosmopolites > Cosmopolites sordidus. The sequence continues at coordinate 506,030 of JARFXV010000799.1, forward strand.
CTGCCGTATGATGGCGCAAGTTGTATGAGCTTACACGCGCCCTCAAACCTGGCCAGTTGACACAGCCTACCCCTGATCGTTTCTTCAGATGCTTTTCTTGCGTTCAGCTCGAACTGCATCTATAGAAATAGATGCAGTATTCATGCCATGCGAACAACAAATTCAAATCATTTATTGAATTACATATTTTTCATCAATTGGCTACCGACTTATGAAATTAAATTTGAGGTTAGTCAATGATTTCCTTCTTTAAATAACCTTATAATACCATTCATAAGCATTGAAGCATAAACATTTATTGCAATAGTAATCAAGTTTTGTTTCCGTGGATCTATTGGAAAACATTTTTTTTTTCACAAAATCTTTAGTATTATTGAGTTATCACTTAAAATTCTCCTGAAAGACTTGCTTTCAATCAAAAAAACTAATCAATTTATACATATCCAAACCAGTAATATAATTTAAGTAATGTCATATAATTCCAGTACTTTTAGTAGTAAAATATATTTAATTTACCAAACACAAGTTTGGTGAACTGAACTTAAAATACGTAATTATCAAAACTACACTATCGCCATTTATTTCCTCAAACCTCGCTCCTTGTTTCCTTGGCATATGCAATACTGCGGCACTCATCGAAGCTTACGAAATGACGATATTATTGAAAACACTTGAATCAATATCAAACCGGTTACCGGAGTGACGTTCATCACTAACCAACAGAAGCCCATAACGAAATATAATAAACCACTTTTCGCATGCACTTTCTATTAAGACATAATTCTATATATGGTATAATTTCCTTTTATGAGCCTTAAAACATATTAACAGTTTATATTAGACAGAACAGAAAAATGCAACATTATGAGAAATATATTTACTTATAATATATATATACCACCAGAGTACCGAATAAATTCAAATAAAACACCAATTAGATGCCTTGAAAATATTTATTTTTGTGAAATAACATTCAGTAGCATTAATGTTTGAAAACTAATGGTTGTATGTCCGCAATTGTCCGATTTATATTGGCTTTCAAGGCGTCAATAGTTGATGGTTTATCGACATAAGTTAAAGATTTAACATAATCCCAAAGAAAATAATGTAAAGGCGTTAAAGCACATGACCTTGATGGCCAATTAACACGTCCGTTCCTCGAAGTAATATTCTCACCAAATTGCTTCCTCAATAAATCGATTGTTGCGTTGGCTGTACGACATGTCGAGCCGTCCTTTTGGAACCATATCTTCTCCAAATCAATACCATTCAAAGCTCAACTTCTTGCGAACGGTGACGAATCAAAAATTTAACCAACTTTCTTCGAAACGAGCATTTTTTTGTCCTGTCTGTAAAGTATAAGTTTGAACTTCCGAGAATCACCTGGTGGTCCCCAGCAATTCTTATCGTGAACCAGATTTTTCTAGTACCTGAGAATGAATGACAACAAGTTTGGACGCACCATTGCTATTAAGTTTTATTCCAGACTTGGACAAAGTGCAACGGAAATATTGACAAATTTTCTATTGGTCAAGGTTTTCATTTGGTATAAGGCATTCTCAGAAGGCCGATAGCCGATTGAAGATGAACCTTCCAGCAGAAGACCTTTAAAGGCAAGAAGTGAAGAAAATGTCCAGAGAATTAGGGATATTGTCATTCTCATCGTCGGTTGATGGTTGGAGTGATCAGGGATGAGTTCAATTTTCTCACACAACTGTTCATCGGATTTTGATCAATGAAAGCGCAAACCTTCTAAATGTACAAAGGTACAACACAATGGATTGTTTTGACTCTTTGAGGTGGAAATCTAACAAAAAAACTTGATAGCGGACCGTTGCTCTAAATTGTTGTAACTCATTTTCAGAACGTACTAGAAAAATAATTGCTAGAGGCGACCAGGTGCTTCGAGGGAATACAAACTTGTACTGAAAACACATCAGATGTTGGCCTGTCCCCCCTCCGTAGAGCAAGATAACAGGGTTGCCAGACCAAACCACATAGATTTAGGACCAGAGTCTCTAGGTCACCAGTCTCATTTCTTTATATTTACACCAAGTAGATAAGGAAATGAAAAGTGTATGAGCCTAAAACAAATCAAGAATTGTATGTTTGGATGTTTTTAAACTTAACAAACTTAACAAAAAAATAAACTCCAACGCTCCCTCTTTCATTATAGTTAATTATACCAAATATTAGAATATTGTGCACATTATCCAGGTCCAAGGTAGAGGGCTGATATTGATTTTATTAAGTATTAGTACTTCGTTACTTGTGAGTTCTACGAGTTCCTCTTCTAAATTTGATGATTCTACTCTATCTGCATTTGCTAAAGGATCTAAAACTGAACTGGGTACATTCATGTTTAAAATATCCAGGAATCACTCCGTAATCAGCATGAAGAACGTCCAAGTTTTGGCAGTTAGTAAATAAATCTTCCTCTTTTGCATAGACTGCTGATAATGTGGAAAAGCGGCTGTATTTACATCTACTTAAATTTCGCTTGAAAAGATCAAGTTGTCTCACAAAATCAGTTATGACGTTTTTTGTTTTAACTAAATTCAAGTCATCACCTTGCAATTGTAAATTGTCTTCATTTAATATTTTAAACAGGTCTGTCAAATAAGCGATGCCATTTTTGGATATAATCAGGTTTTTGTGCGGTTTTTCGTCTGTGTTTTCAAATCCAGAACTGAGTCAAATACAGTGAAAAAACGATTCAGACAAATACCTTACGCAGGTGCGAACGAATTGTGCGCAGCAGTATGTCATTGTCATGTTCATCGTTTTCACTACAAAGTTGGTCAAATAATCTGTCATTCAATGAATTTCTTCTAATCTTATTGACAGCTCTAATAACATAACGGAGCGACGTATGCAGGTGTTCATTCGGATTTTTTTCAACCAAATGCCGACGATGAATAACATAATGTTTAGCGAGTACGTTTGGTACTGTTTGTTTCAAATGCACTATAAAACCCTTATAGTGCACCATTAGTAGCAGATCACATAATATTACGAATAGGAATTTCCTTTTCTTCTATTCTTCTTTACACTAAATTATTATTCAGAGGAATTTTACTGATGATATTTGATGGTGTCTTATAATGAAAAATAGTTTTTATTACCTCTTTGGCTACCCTCAAGATTAATTCCTCACCAACTGAATGTTGTTCTTCCGCTTTAGCAATTAACAATGAAATATTGTATGAAACTCACAGCCCATCATATTTTTGTTTAAAAAATAACTCAAAAAGGTTCAATATAGTTGGCTATTTTAAATATTTCATCTCCAGTCCTTGAAAATAGGACAAATATTTGACCTTTTTTATCAGAATGCATTTTATTCAAATGTTCTTATAGCCTAGAAGGCTTCATGGCTTCACTTAAAAAAACTTTTAGGCAAATTAAACATATAAGTAATGATTGGTTCGTAAACCCATATTTTAAACACTCTATTGCCGAATATGTGAATCTTAGATTCACATATTTTGAAATACAAAATTGGACCAATAAATTAACTTTTGAACAGATTTATAGATAGTTATATAAATAATGGTTATAATGACTTATCAGTCACCAAACATTTATCACTCACGAATAAGCATACGAAAATAATAAGATATTACGCATCAACTTGTATGCCTTTGCTTGTTTACTATCCCGGTGCATACAAGGTCCCACATTTTTGTCGAAACATGCTTAATTGCGTGAAACGCGAATTATATTGTAAAAACCGACCCCTTATCTCTGGAATGCATATAAAGAACTATATCGTATTTACTTTATAGATTATTAATAGTTTTTGTATTACTTTATATTAATATAAATATAGGAACCAAATTAATATTAAATAGATAGATTTATATTTTCAAACTGTTTTTAAGCTGAAGGCTCTGCCGCTTCGCAGTTCTGAATATTCTATCATTAAGTTATAAATTGATTTGTATAACAAATAATTAATGTTGCAATTTCGAGATATAACTAATTAAAGTTTGTTACCTGATACAATAAAGTGTTTTTTAAAAACCAAGTTTTCAAGTACAAGCATATAATTGGCGCAGTAGGTAGGATACCTGAAGGCCCTTGTTAAAAACTACGTTTGGAAGTTGCAAAAACCATTCCTAAAAGACGAGCAAACATTGGACCGACAGTTTTAACTGTTCAAAAGGTACGATCTAGGAACCACAACGGTAACGATCAACAATCCGGTAAGAAATATTGTTTGAATAGTATTTCCTTTCGATGCATTTATTTAGTTGTAAGAATTGATGCATATTAATGTACTTTTATGATTAATTGAGATATAAAAAATTGTATGTCATCATTAGACGCTATACTAGAAGATATTACTGAAAATTTTAGTAGTTTAAGAGTAACTTCTTGCAGTAATAAGTTAATTTTAAGAAATAATTTAGATTTAAATAAAAAACACTTATCGAACATGGCAAAGATTACCGATGCTAAAGAATTCGCTTCTATTATTATACCTTTCGATGGAAAAAGAGAATATTTAGAACGATTTATTTCAACCGTAGATAAATATTTTAATAGAATATGGCACAACAGACGATAATCACTTGAGCGATTATGTTTTTGCATCTATTTCTTCTAAACTCACTGGCAAAGCCGCAAATTTTATTCTCTGTAGACCTGATCTCGGTACGTGGCCTGAAATAAAAACAGCTTTACGTGAAAAATTCGGTGACCGAACGAGTAGGCAAGTTCTCCAACAACAATTGACATTTCTGGTTCGAAATAAAAATGAAAATGTATTTGACTTTATTGAACGCATTAAAGTACTAAAATCGCGTTTGAATCTTAAAATTTTAATGGATACATCAATTGACCATCTCACCAAGCAAGCATTCATAAATCAAACCTAACTGGCAAGATCAATCTGCACAACAACAATTCAAATGGCCAAGTCAGCCTATAAACGTTCAACCAAGACCTGTACAACATCATTTCCCCACAGCAAAACAAGTATTTGGAAGACCTGTGAACGTATTTTCAAGAGAAAATTCACACAAACCAACTGGAACACCTACACCAATGTCCACAAGCAGTCGTATTCCCTCTATTCAACATAAGAATATTCCATTTAAGCAGACGCAACAAAATTTCTTTAATCAAGGTCAGAAACCCTCATTCATATCGGAAAAACTTCATCACCTGAATATCGACGATGATACCCAAGGCAGTGAACATTTTACTCGACCTGAGAATCAAGCCACCTCTTATGAATCACAAAATGAGACGAATTATTACCCGTATTCCTACGAAAATTATGGAAGTGAGAACGCAGAATACGATTACCATCAATACACTCAAACGACATCAGATTTCCAAACTCCAAATTTTCAGAAAGGCGAAGAAGAAAACCACCCGTCTTAGATTTAAATAATATTCAATTGAACTCCCTATCATACATTGACATCAAAGATCCTCGTGTAAAATTATTAATAGATACTGGATGTCATATTTCTATCATTCGACCTGCCATAGTAGAACATCATTTTCCAGAATCAATTTATAAATCAAACACCCCAATAATCACATGGACGGGACGAGCGAATGCTCAATACAAAGCAAGAATACCCATCTTTAAAAATCTTTACCCTTGTTTAGACAACTTTGGATTCACTCTTTTCAATTTTCACGATTATTACGACGGAATAATAGGTACAAGAGATCTTCGAAAGCTAGGTATGAATATCGACCTGATTAATCAAGTATTATATAATGGTAAAATAGAAATTCCACTAAAATATCGTACAGACTTTGATACTCAAACTTTGGAGATACCACCTAACTCGAGTATTATCAAACGAATAAATAAGGATTTACCAGAAAATACAGAAATTATTATACCCAACACAACATTCGGAGAAGCTAAGATACCTTCACTTCTGACCCAGGTAAAGAACGGTACAGTTACGTTAGAGATTAGAAACGCTAGCTCTAAGTCAGCTTTAATCCAATTTGACCCCACCTCAATCAGACAATTAGCCTGTAAATTTGAAAAAGAAGCATTTGAATGTTTTTCCTGTGAAGAAATCACTTCTGGTTATACATATAATGACGACAACGACGAAAAATTCAACTTTTCTTTAATAAGAACCGACCACCTCAATTCAGAAGCGACCAAAGAAATTAAGAAATTAATATTGTCCTTCACAGATATATTTCACCAACCTGATGAAAAATTAAGTTTCACTAATCAAGTTAAGCATGAGATTAAGACTACAGACGATATCCCAGTTTATTGTAAATCATACAGATACCTTGATGTACACCAAAAGGAAATTCAAGAACAAATCACTAAAATGCTTGATGAAGGAATAATTAGACCATCTATGAGCCCTTGGTCATCACCAGTATGGATTGTTCCAAAAAAAATTGATGCAACCGAAAAACAAAAATGGCGCGTCGTCATAGATTACCGTAAGATCAATGAGAAGACTGTTGACGATCGATACCCTCTCCCAAATATATCAGATATCCTTGACAAGTTAGGAAGAAGTCAGTATTTTACCACATTGGACCTGGCATCAGGATTTCATCAGATTGAGATGCATGAAGAATCGATACCTAAGACAGCCTTCACCGTTGAGCATGGACATTACGAGTACACTAGGATGCCGTTTGGCTTGAAAAATGCTCCTGCTACATTCCAGCGCGTCATGGATAATGTTCTTAAGGATTTACAAGGAAAAGTCTGCCTCGTATACATGGACGACATAATTGTTTTTTCTACCTCGTTACAAGAACATATAAATAATTTAAAACTAGTATTTCAAAAATTAAGAAAACATAACCTGAAAATACAATTAGATAAGTCGGAATATCTATGTAAAAGCGTTGAATTCTTAGGACATATCATCACACCCGAAGGAGTAAAACCGAATCCGAAAAAAATAGAAGCCATCAAAAGATTCCCCATACCTCGGGAAGCGAGAGAAATTAAATCATTTTTAGGCCTAATTGGTTATTACCGTAAATTCATAAATAATTTTGCCAAATTAGTAAAGCCAATGACAAATTGCCTTAAAAAGAATCAAAAAGTCGAACATAATCCTGAATTCGTAAACTGCTTTGAAACATGCAAGAAAGTCTTAACTAATGACCCTATTTTGCAATACCCGGATTTTAACAAAACCTTTAATTTAACTACAGACGCATCGAAGTATGCAATTGGTGCAGTTCTCTCACAAGGATCCATCGGAAAAGATCTTCCTGTGGCCTTTGCATCTAGAACCTTAAACCCTGCAGAAACAAATTATTGAACAATAGAGAAATAACTGTTAGCTGTAGTATGGGCTGTTAAACACTTTAGACCTTATTTGTTTGGAACTAAATTTAAAATCATAACTGACCATAGACCCCTTCAATGGCTCTTTTCAATTAAGGAACCAAACTCCAAACTGGTCAGATGGAGACTTAAATTAGAGGAGTATGATTACGAGATAATTTATAAAAATGGAAAACAAAATACAAACGCTGACGCATTATCTAGAGTACAGCTGAACCATTTTGAAGAAGAACCAAATGATTCTAAAGATCAAAACGACCAACTATCAACTTTAAATAACTTAGACCCTAATGAAATTCCCACATTAACAGAAGAAGAATTAGAAACAATATTAAACGCACTTCAGCCATCCGAACAACCGCAAGAACAAAAAATTAATATTATATCTGACATACAAATTAGACCACCTAATGAGCTACCCACTGATTTAGAAACACAGCATTCAAACATCGAAAATCCAGTACTAGGAGCCCCATACACTGAAAAACCCTTGAATATATTCAAAAATCAAATAATATTTAAAGATCAAGACGGAAGTAAATTACGAGTACAAAAAGAATACATCTTCAACAAGAACAGAACCGTTATAGGATTACCTAAACATACAAACGAAGAAGATATAATTAAAATAATTAAAGAATACTTTGTCCCAAAACAAACATATTGTTTACACTTTAAGAATAAAACTTTCGAAGTCCATATATTGAATACATTTCAAAAATATTTTAAACATGGATCATTTAATCTACTAATATCAAATACACTTTTGGAAGACATCATCGATGAAAATGAACAAAGACTAAAGTTAAAACATTACCATGAAACAAAAACGTCGCACCGTGGAATTAACGAAAATCTGACAGCCATTAAGAAACATTATTATTGGCCTAATATAGACTCTGACGTTAGAAATTATATTAACCTATGTGACATATGCCAAAAATCGAAGTACGAACGTCACCCCAACAAACTAATATTTAAGCCAACACCAATTGGATATGAACATTTTAATTACATTTATATGGATATATATACAAGACCCATGGTCAATCGTTCCTTACATTAATAGATAGCTTTTCCAAACTAGGACAAGCGTATCCAATAGTGACCACCAATTCTACAGAAATAGCCGACAAATTGTTAATTTATATTAATCATTTTGGACTTCCTTATAAGATAACTACTGATAACGAACCAGCATTTAAAAGTGGAACGGTACAAAATTTTTGTTCACTTCATGAAATTGAATTACACTTCATAACACCTTATAATCCAAATAGCAATAGTCCCATAGAACGTCTACACTCTACTTTAGCAGAAATAATATTAACGTTGAAAAATGAAAACCCCTCTGAAAAAATTATTAATCTAATGAATTACGCCTTATTGTTTTATAATAATTCTAGACACAGTGCACTAAAATATACACCCTTCCAAATAGTTAGAGCTAAATTAGATTATAAAAATTCACTTGAAACCACTGAGGAACAACGAGTATCTAATTATATGGAAAATCATTATAATAACATCCAAAATATAAACAAATACATTTTTAACAAATTAATAACCAAGCAGTGTGATTCTTTGGAAAAGCAAAACGCAAATAGAAAAGAACAAATTCCATATTCACCAGAAAAACCAACTTACAAAACCACAAAAATTTCCCGATTAGACAAGAAAACTAATAAATTTACACCAGTTGTTGAACCAATTATTGATCAAGACAACGTAGTAATATCTGGAGATAAAAGATACCATAAAAGAATTTTAAAACTCCAACGCTATAGGAGATCAAATCTCGAGAAGTAATAATACTCGAAGTAATTAAATAACAATTAGCTTATTGAAACAGAAAGATGCAAAATTCTGAATGAATTCTAAACCGAAACCTTATCAATATGTGTTAACTAAAAGGAATTCATTAAAAATAAATCATTTTAAAACCGTAATATATATATATATATATATATATATATATATATATATATATATATATATATATATATATATATATATATATATATATATAAGTACATTTAAAAAAATCAACCATGAATAAGTTAGTATGCATCTTTCAATATAATAATGTTCATTGTATTAACCCCATCCTTGTCCTTAACCCTATTCTTCACCTTATGCCTGATTACTGTTCAACAATAAAATTACCACATGCGGAGAGTGCCGCAAATCAGTAATGTTTCCTGGACTTATGAATGGAGTCGACCCAGTGCAGCAAAAGAAAATTCAGAAAATGATCCCATTTTCCGAATCTTAAGGAGGGAGGAATTATATTGTAAAAACCGACCCCTTATCTCTGGAATGCATATAAAGAACTATATCGTATTTACTTTATAGATTATTAATAGTTTTTGTATTACTTTATATTAATATAAATATAGGAACCAAATTAATGTTAAATAGATAGATTTATATTTTCAAACTGTTTTTAAGCCGAAGGCTCTGCCGCTTCGCAGTTCTGAATATTCTATCATTAAGTTATAAATTGATTTGTATAACAAATAATTAATGTTGCAATTTCGAGATATAACTAATTAAAGTTTGTTACCTGATACAATAAAGTGTTTTTTAAAAACCAAGTTTTCAAGTACAAGCATATAATTCGCGTCTTTGCTTACCAACTTGCAAAGACTTGTCTCCGACAATACTAAATCGAATTAGGTATAAGGATACCTAAGGGTAATTTAATTTTTTAATGCTAATTTACGCGATAACAATAAAATTTTAGATAGCTATATAAAATATGTATTCATAAAAACAGTAGGTATTTTCAAAGTATTTATTATATTAATTTCCTTAATAGCTAAGTACGCCACAGCAGCCCTCCATTTGCTTTTGGACCCGGAAGGCTCCAGCGCCCACTGGGGTAGCGCCCCCGGAACCTGTGTTCTAAAGTGTGGAAAATCCAACCAAATTTGTTGATTGATGTAGAGTTTCGAATAAAATTATTGCATTATTCTTAGGTCACGTTTTTCAGGCCCAGAATGGAAAAACTCTCAATGCTGATTAGTATATAACAATTTGTTTGTTGGAAGTGAGTTTAGAAAAAATCAGCCCTCAAATAATCATTTTTTTAAAGCAAGAACTATTGAATTGATATCTTTGATTGATGATCAAAAGTAGATGTCTTCTGTGTAAGCTGTACAATCCTCGTTAGCAATCTTGTGATTTCTTTTTTCCAACCATTAAATATAAATTTCGTGGTCGTCGATTTTTAACGCCTGATGAGGATGTTGAAACCCAGTTAAATCAGTTATCAAGTTAACAGTTTTTCCAGTGCAAAATGCCCTCTTTTTAATGGATTTAGAACAACCCTTCTAAATATGCAGCAAATTATGTTTTACCTCATTCTTTATAAACAAATAGCCACTATGGAACATGCATCACAAAGTCTTAGTCTTTAACTATATTTGCAATACACAATCATTATTTTATTAGGTTCTATGCCTTCTAAAAAAATTGTTTATCAATTAATAATATTTGTAAAGTCCGACACTTCCGATTGATGGCAGTGCGATCGCAAAGGTGATTACATTTCTGAAAAGTAGTTTTCTTTCTAGTAACGCCCGATGAATCTAAAGCCAATATGACATTTCGTTTTTTAACAGTCTTCGAAAGCAGCTAAGCTCAATATTTTTGTTATCGTGGAAAACATTTCCTAAGATGAAAAAAGTTGAAAAAGTATTATGAGGACTGTGCTCCTTCACATTTCATGATTCGTAAGTGGTTTGGTGAGTTTGGATGTGGTTGCACCAGTACGAGATGCACCAGTCCCCACTCAAAATGCCCTGTTGGAATCACTACTAGGAAATCGTCAACAAAATCCATGATTTAGTGAAGCTTACGGAGGTGTTGAGGTGATGAATATCTCGAACGAAAACTTACTGAGCTACCTGCATACATTTGAGTATGAAAAAGCTGGAAGCTGGATGTGGTTGCACCAGTACGAGATGCACCAGTCCCCACTCAAAATGCCCTGTTGGAATCACTACTAGGAAATCGTCAACAAAATCCATGATTTAGTGAAGCTTACGGAGGTGTTGAGGTGATGAATATCTCGAACGAAAACTTACTGAGCTACCTGCATACATTTGAGTATGAAAAAGCTGGAAGCACGATAGATACTGAGTTTGCTTACTGCCGATCAAAAATGGATTCGAGTGGCCACTTCATATTGGTGTTACATGTATATGAATAATCCAAAGAAATTTCCGTGCAGATTGTGACTATTAATGAAACATGTATTAATTATGATACACAGGAAATGAAGAAACAGTCAAAACATTGGGCTTTACCCGGTAGACATGCTCCGAAGATGACGAAGACGCTTCCATCTGCTCAAAACGCCATTGCCATTATTTCCTGGGATTCGCAGAGCATTATCTTCATTGGATCTTTAGAAAGGGTATCAAAGTAGAGTTTTATGCTGCGTTATTTGTCCAATTTCATTAGAAATTGATAAAAAAGCGAATAAAAAATATTCTTTCCCGAACGACAATGCAATCTCTCCTTCGCTTGCAGTTACAACAGATATTGGTCAATTTGCACTACGAATTAATACCTCATCCCCATGTTCTCCGGACTTGGCCTTCTCCGACTTCTTTCTCTTTTCAAACATGCACAATTTAATGGCTGAAAATATATTCACACCAAATGAAGCCGAGCAAAACAAGTTGCCCTTTTGGAATATTTGGAAAATCGTTAGGTGAGGCATATCGAATTAAAAAGAGACAACTATCAAAAAAACAATATTTAATTTATTAAGTATCTGAATTTTCACTCAACCCTTGTATAGTTTAAGAAAATTCGTAATATTCAAAAGCCAATAAAATATGTTCTCCTAACCCACAATACTTAATCAGTAATGGGAGTTTTTTAAATTAATGTAACAATAATTACAGTTACATATAGTTTTTAACTTAGTGGAATGTATTGGAAGATTAATATTAATTTCACCTTTCAACGATAATGATTTTTATAAACTCAATTTTTATGATGTTCAGTAAGTGGGCCTATTCAATCAAAGCATTATCAAGTTTTCGTTCTTTCTTAAATCTCAAATGGTTTGATAAGACATAATCTTAATTAATGAATCCCAACTGCTGTAATGCAACATTACACATACGGAATTTCAACTGGTTGTTTAACTTTAACTAATTTTTATAAGGTTACAACAATTGGTTAAAAATATGTAGAATTATCCCCTGCTTCATAGTAAATCGATTATATTTTGTTCAAGTCCCTAAAACATTTTAAACAAATCTCAACAATCTGTCATGATAATGTTATTTTCAATAGTTTTGAGTACCATTCTTCATGAAGAGATCACTAAATTGAAAATGAAAACATCAATATCTCGATGGCTTTAGCAAGAATTTAGTTCGGGCTTCAGACAATTCTCCGGACCAAAATCCCCACCTCACAAATTGATAAGTGGTTTAAGTTTCGAAGGGGTTAAAGTTAAAGACAGCGTCGGATTTACACCTCATGTTTGGATGTTGCCAGACGATAAGCCAGAAAACCAACTTCCTTGAATGATGTGGAATAATTTTAACGAGTTGTAAATATTATCTAACTTTTTAAGATATAATATATGTTTTTTTTGGCCGGCAAAATTATTTATTTACTGTTTTATAGAAAAATATATATTGGAAAGATGTGAATACACCTTCTATACATGTGTTTCTCAATTTGGTTAAGTTTATTCTGGTGAAAATAAGTTACGAACTTTGCATATATTAACCTACATTTGGCTTTTAAGAACATGTTTTTCTACACATGGAAAAATATACAGTCATTAAACATTGAATATTTAATTTATTTTTTTCACGTTAACATACCCTTTTCAATCTTAGGAACAGATAAGTTCTATAGATTAGAACGTAGTTACTTTTGTGCAAGCCCGGCTTTCTGAATAATTCAGCGTTGGTTAAAAGCGTGTAATTTGGAGCACGTGATTAATAATTGATCATCAAAAGAAAGAGAACGAAAACGAAAAAAATACCGACAACTAACGAGGTAGTGAAATGGAATTGAATTACCAGAGGGGTGAAAGGTCTTAGATCTTAGACTCTTACGAACATACAATATGTATATTTTATTATTACATGGGTAAGCGCATAACTAGTTTGAAAGTAGCAAATTGCAGTTGTTTTTACTTTGAAGGATTTCTAAGAGATTTTAATTCATGTTAATTACTGTAGGAAAAAATATATTTTTTTTTTTGATTTTGTTTGCCAGTGATTCGTAATCATATTACTAATATCATTTATTGTTGCCTTCAGTGTGGATATTTTCCTAGAGCTTGGCGTGAGTCCACTGTTCATCCTATTCCTAAAATAGTTGTTCCTAATTGGATTCAAGACTTGCACCCAATAGGCCCGTTACCAAATTTTTCTAAGAATTTAGAAAGGCTTGTCTATACTTAAATGTATGATTATTTTACGGCAGGCATGATTATACCAGCACAACAATCAGGCTTCCGTAAAGAGCATATAATCTTACTGACCATATCGTTCGATCACTTGATAAAAATTGTGTATTTTCTTAACAGCTTTGGATTATTCTAAAGCTTTAGATTTAAAAAATCATGAGTTCTTATGTGCAAAACTTACATTCTGCGATTATTATATCATCATGTGATATCTATCTCTGTGATATTTATCATATTGTTTTAATCATCTATTAAATCCTAATTGTGGAAACAGACCACAAGGACAGACAAACGGAATGAAAATAATAATAAATGATAAAAAATTAAAAATTAGATCAATTTAAACTAACGATAATAAAATCTCAATTATCGGTACGTATATCACATATAACAATACCCTTTTCATAGCTAGTACACTCTCCATGCCACCAGCTATTACAAGAGCTACATTTAATCCAATCCTCTTTAGGTGGATCCACTTATTTCTCGCCATATAATGCGCAGTACTAATCATTTTCTTTAGATTTTATTTTATTTTCATTAGCCTCAATTTTAGCAGTCTTATCTTTAATAGTCTTGTTCTTCTGTGTCTTATTCTTAATAGTTGCTTTAGTTGCTTTAGTTGCACAGACTCTTTCTTGTTTTAATACCAAACATTGCTTTTCTTTGGCGATTTTTTCCTCTTCTTGATTTTTTTCTCAAGCATCAATTTAAAAACACTAACAGCAGCAATTATGGACTTCTTACCTTTTCTTTGTGTACCTTTTCTTCGTATATTTTTCATTGTTGCCTCTGGATATGATTGTATAGTTGACAGCGACGTGCATTTGTTAGAAATTAAATCTACAGCCATTGGAGAAGATGTTAAATTGAATATGTTAACTTGGGCTTGATTGAATCCCATTGGTCTAGCTATGCTAGTTTGCATTGGTTGTCGTAATTGTAATTCAGGGTGTCTTTTCAATAAACCATATACCCAATCGCATTCAGCCATTTTTAAGTTTTTATTGAAACGCTGAGAAAAATTATTTACTTCAGCATACCCATAAAGTACTTTCTTTCATTCCAACTTGTGTTTTTCTTTTACTTATACATGGAGAGATTGATAATTTAGCAGTATCGAATTGATCATATGTAACAACAAATCTTTCTAGAGCCTTCCCCTTGTAATTTCGAGGTATTTTGGCAATAATATTTGAAAATTCAATTTCGGACAAATGTCTGCGTTCTGAAAAAGCGCATTCTGTTAATCCAATTTCCGATCACTTTGTCAAGCAATTTGATTTCATGTCCGCAATTGTCCGATTTATGTTGGCTTTCAACGGGTCAATAGATTTTATCGGCATATACCAAATATTTAACATAACCTCAAAGAAAATAATCTAAAGGCGTTAACTCACTTGACCTTGATGGCCAATTAACAATTGTATAACATGTGGAATTGCCTATAGTTGACTATAGAAACACAGATTCGTAGACTTACATGCAAACTCAAACTTCGTTTCCCAGCGACCCCTATCAGAAGTTCGGACACACTAAAAGATCACCCTGCAAGAACACAATTCGACCGTTATGATTCAATAACTCGAATATAGCTCAAAAAACGCAACTAACGTTAACACACACACACACACACACATATATATATATATATATATATATATATATATATATATATATATATATATATATATATATATATATATATATATATATATATATATATATATATATAAGAAAGATCGAAGCTAATTAGACAAACTAAAAGAAAATATGAAAACAATCAACATAATGAAATAGAAAAAAAATCCAAAAAATAACATCCGAAATTTTTACAAAACATTTAAAACTAAATTAACAGGCTATCAACGCCAAAGTCTTTGCTTCCGAAAGGAAAACGGACAATTAGCTCTAAACAACAGTTGCAAAGAACTTAAACAGATTATCAACATTAAATCCTAGACAAACATGAATATGCAGAAATGAAGATGAAATAATTAGGCAAATCAAACGATTTAAAAATAACAAGGCTTCTTGTGAAGGTGGAATCACCACTGAGCTTTTAATATCCGTTGGTACAGATACAATCAAGGAAATAACCAAAATTCAATAAAAAGTTTAGCGAACGGAACAGATTCCGGACGATTAGAAAGATGCTTTAATCCATCCACTACATAAGAAAGAAAATAAAACGGATGTAAACAACTACAGAGTGATATCTCTTCTACCAGTTTGTTACAAAATTCCATCTAAATGTTTACTAGACAGAGCACAGGGACAGTTAAAACCTAAAATTGGTGAATATCAGGCAGATTTTCGACCGGGCAGATTCTGCCCGGAACAGATACTGAATCTAAAGTTGAACCTAAGACATCAAAAACTATACAATGAAAATATTGTCTGTACATTTGTGGATTTCAAAAAAGCATATGATTCTATTGACCGCGAATCATTATTCCAAATCTTGAAAAAACAAGGACTAGATCTGAAGACTCAGGCATTTATTATCGCAATACAAACTAACACAAGGTCAAAAGTTAAATTCATGGGTGACATCTTAGAGCCCTCCGAAGTTAAAACTGGAGTGAGACAAGGGGATGGACCTTCCCTACATTTATTTATACGTGTTCTAGAAAAAGTCATTCAGGAGTGGTCTGAAAAAAAATCGGCCTTGAATATTGACCAGTCCATTAAACTGGGGAGAACCAACATCAAAATAGATTGTCTGGCGTTTGCTGATGATCTAGCAATTTTAGCTTAAGATATATTAACGGCACAAAAACAGATTGAAATCCTAAAAGAAACAACAGAAAAGGCAGGACTTAAAATTTCCTTTGAAAAGACACAATGCATGACCTGCAACAGACTAAGAACACCATTTCTAAAAACAAAATATGGTAATATAAGACGAGTCTCCCAATTTAAATATTTTGGTGAAATAATCATGGAAGACGGATTGGAAAAAGCGGTCAATAAGGGTAGATGTCAAAAAATAGAAACTGCATTGAGACTTACACAAAATATTTACAACAAAAAACTGACACATTACATTATTAAGCCAAAATGTCTATATGGCGTAGAAACGCTCATTTTGAATAGAAAGAAAGATATCGAGGGGATTGAAAAGAAAGAAAGAAAAATCATAAGAAATATATTAGGCCCCAAACAAATAAATAGCACAACATACGGACTCGAGAAAACTAAGAAATCAAACAATACACTGATATACATAGCGATATGAGAAAAAGAAAACTTAAGTTTTTCGGACACATAAAACGGATGAATCCTAGTAGGCTAACTAGGCAAATGGTTGAATTTTATGAAAATAGGAGCAGAGCAAATGGATTGCTGCAATTAAAGAGGACCTAAAGTCAGCAAATATTACACAAAGTGAAATTCAGGATTGGAACTGTTTCAGGCAGACATAAGGACAAACCACTCTAACTGTACTTCGCGTGGTTCACCAGGGCCCATACGTTAATAATATATATATATATATATATATATATATATATATATATATATATATATATATATATATATATATATATATATATATATATATACTATTTTCAAACCATAATGTTTTCAATCGAGATGTCCCTAACTGAGGGAGGGAATGTCCTGTCCCTAACTAAACACTATAAGTTACTTAGTGTCTTGTCTCTAACTCATTTATAATGGTTATTAAAAATAATAGTGCGATCACCGTATAACCAATTGCTTCCTGTAAATTTTCTTATGTTTTCCTTAACAGTAGGCATAAGATTGTCTTTCCTTTTCCTCGAAATAAAACACTCGAAAGCAGAAGGCCATCAACTGGGAACTTATTGCACAATTCAAGTCACTTTAAACTGGCGTCCCAACATAAAAAAATCCTGTGTTTTTGCACCTCGCCGGTTGTTTGTTGTAAGCCGGGGTCGATCGAGCTCTTATTTCGGATTTATAGCCCCGTAAGAAAGGAATTTTATAACTATTTTAGCGCCGAGTGTGAAGGACATTTAATTTCGGCAAGATATCTAACGTTGAGTTAATATGACACTTTTAGTATTTTATCCGGGCATTATTTCTCGCTGAGGAGAGAAAAAAAGCACGATAAATTCTTCATAATATAAATCGCCGGGTTGCTCGTAAAAGGGGCCAATCATTCTATCTCGTTAGTTTTCTTATAGAGCGAAGTAAAAGTGTGAAAATTACTCTTCTTTATTTTTCGTAGTTCAGATTTTATGTTTTGAAAATTTATTTGCAGTGATATTTTTGATAGTTTTGCCGGAATTATAAAGTAAACGTACCGGATTTTAATATCTCTTCTATCCTAACAATGTTGCCGAATATTTTAGTTAGAGTAAAGAATATCAAATTGAGCTGTTTTTTAAATTATTGAATAAAACACAGAATTTGCGTTGAGTTCAAAAAACTTTTTATTGATAATTGAAGTAGTGTATGGCATTTAAACACCTCTTGCAGCGCCACAGACGTCCGATCTTTTGTAAAAAAATTTGATAACATTTTGGAATAACCGTACCTCTATCTTACTAATGACACTAACTAACGGATTTCATCCGTCAGTTCATAAATCGATTGTGGATTGTCCTTACAAACCTGGCTTTTCACGTAACCTTAAAGAAAATAGTGTCCTCATCATCGTCTCTTGCAATAACTCGTCAAGCACCGTGTTGACCGGTGGATAGAGTCTCCCTATTCTTGATAGTATGGTATATGTCGGCGCCCTGACGAGTCTGTACATCGAGAGACGAAATATATGCTATCCAGTTGAGGGAATGGGTGGGGCTCGTTCCCGGTCATGCACCCAAGAAAAATGTTCATTTAGGCGGAGACGCAGGTGTTGTGTGTTCTACATGAGATAGTGGAACCCAACGGTTGGGTGTATGATGACACTCAGCTACTGTTCTCTCATTGGACGCAGTCCAAGAAACCCTAACAATACATATATACGCCATCCGACGGAAAGTCTGCAAAAACATGGGAAGTTGGCTGTAGATAGAGTCGCGCTATTCATTTTGGTATGGTATTTGTCGGCGCCCTGAATAGCCTGTACATCGAGAGACGAAACATATGCCATCCACTTGAGGGGATGGGTGGGGCTCGTTCCCGGTCAAGCACCCCAGAAAAATGTTTATTTAGAAGGAGACGCAGTTGTTGTGTGTTCCAGATGAGATTGTGGAACCCAACGGTTGGGTATATGATGACGCTCAGCTAATGTTGTCTCATTGGACGCAGTCCAAGAAACACTACATATATACATATATACATATATACGGCATCCAGCGGGCATCCGAGGTTACATTCATAAAGATTAATACACAATCAGGCTGCACAATAGCTTTACTACACAATTCTTCACTCTGATGTGTAATGTGATTATTCGGCGGGATATTTGTTCTACGAAAGGTATAAACTAACTCATAATAATAAATTTTTATATAATCTAGATTTTTAATCTTACCATTGTACAATTATTTAGAATGTTTTTCGTCAAGGGATATTGTCCATATGTGAGTTTTTCATTTTTCGAGCTAGCCTTCAAACGTTCATTGTGCCTGGTTTCTTAACCCTCAAGAGAAGCACTACTGTGCTTCCCGATTCAGGAGCACATATATGTCCTTGATTATTAATATCTTTTGATTAAATTATCCAATTTAATATATATATATATATATATATATATATATATATATATATATATATATATATATATATATATATATATATATATATACATATTAATTTAAACCTCAATGAGTATAGAAAAAGACTATATCTATGGAATGTTCAAAAATATAATAGTATTCCTAATACCACCATAGAAAAAATCAGCAAAAATAAAAAAAAATGTTAAAATGAGGTATTCTATTCAAACTATCATATCTAGGCGAAATTAATAGATAAAAACTTTCTTCCAATGGCATTTAAAAGGGGACTTAATGTATTTTCAGATGCTCATTACATAATTTAGCTTTAATTTAAAGAATAAATTTATTTAGTTAGGTAAAGTTCACTGGTATACTATGCTCTTCAAAAACCGATTCCGTGTCGGTTTCAGTTTCTTTGTCGTCGAAAATACCAGCTGCTTCATCTAACGCTTCTACTTCAGATGCACAGCGAGTACGAGAATACGTTTTCATTTTGAGCTAAATAGAAAATGAAAGAAACCGATAAATAAATGTTAAAAAAAATAAAAATCAATGTTTTCAAGAAAAATACTATAGAAAATATAATATTTATGATACTTACCACAAACTGTGTCAAGATCGAAAAAAAACATACTATTTGGTGCCAAAAGGTTATTCAGCGGTTTTTATTTATTGAAAAAAAACTGGCACAACAATATTTAATATATACATATATATATATATATATATATATATATATATATATATATATATATATATATATATATATATATATATATATATATATATATATGTATATGATTTGCTTTATTAATAATCGTAGAATAGATCTAACGCAAATTTCTATATTAATAACGAGAAAATCTAATGAAACTGGGCATGGTACAATAACACACATGTTATTCCGAAAACACATCATCAAAAAGGCCGATTTTATTCAATAAACCCATGTTGTCGATCCCAAAAGTAATATTTGCTCTAATCAATATTCTGATCATATAAAAACGATGGCATACAATACGACATTGAACAAATATATTGATTTTCTAGGTGAAATTTTAATGTCACGATGGATAATTAAAGTCATTTAATATTTTATATACAAAATGGTCAATGGGAAACGGACGTTTTTTGAAAGGTTAGCTACGCTAATAGAGGGAGAGGGGACCTGCAGCATGCTTTCCTATGGTGCTATTTAGTATCAGTTAAATCGAGGTAGTTGAAAGTTGAACGTCCCTTCAATATCAGACATGAAAAACGGGACGAAAAAGTGAGAACTGCAGCCTTCTTTTTTTAATTAAAATAAATTATTAATTTGTAGATTTAAATAACCTTTATTTGACAAATAATGATAGAAAAACGAAAAAGAAATATTTCGATATGTATGATATTTGTTAAAGCAATCTATACACAAAAACGGCTTTGAGTAGCAACATCTGTAATTAAATGCTTTACTATGTCCTTTTTTGAAATCGTTCACTCGGCATATTGTCTCCATTGACAAGCATATATAAATTATTATAATTTACCATGGATGCCGTTAGCAAAAGTTCAAAAGCCACCTTCCTAAACCACTTCACACTTTTCCTAAGAAAATTTGAGTATGCACCCAGTTGGTCAGAAAATTTACTACCTTCGCATTTGTTGTAATCTATTACAACTTTTGGCTTAAGCTTAGTTTACCGATTACAAGACACCTCAATCAAGTCTTGTCCATGTTTAGTAGAAAGCAAGTGAATATTTCTTTAAGCATCTAGGATCTTTTCTGCTAGTAGCAAACTTGTACAGCATTTGTCAGTTATGATTGTCCTGCCATGATCGACAAACCCATTCATAAGATAAAGCACTATACTCTCGGGAGTACCATGGACCATATTATTATCCTCAGACCCTACATACACTTTTAAGTTGTAAGTGTCAAATATTGTCTGATTTAAGAATTTACTGTTGGAACCCAGTTATGTAAACGAGAGTTTGGTGTAGTATCTGTAGACAGAAGAGTCTGCGTTGCATACAGATTTGTTTAATTGCAAATCAGGCTAATTACTTTGTTTTAGACTACGACGCCAGAAAATTATCCTGGTGTACCATTCACCAACAATGCAAATACTTTTGTAATTACTGCTGACGCAATAGAAAAAGGAGCTATTTTCTTATAATTACCTGTAACTGGACCCGACTTATATTTTAAAGCATAAGAAGAAGGCATGTCTGCGTACTGTTGCCGACCAGCGGACAATTCTTAATTTGAATTCTGTTCTGGATTTAGGATATCTTCTAATTCTAAGTTTGGTACTAGATCCAGGTTAGGTTGTCGGTTTAAGTTCGGATCCGGATCAAAGTTGGTATAGTAGTATAGTGTTAGTATATAGGGTAGTATAAGTAATATATTGTGACTGTTATTGATTATATTATATTCATTGATTTTTCTTTTCATTTATATAAATTCTCAAATATTCCCCACGGTTTTAGAATCTGATAACGGGTCCGATACTGTTTCGGATTCTGATAATTGCCATCGAAAGCTCCAAATGGTCTCCAATCACCTTCATCGCATGATAGACCTCCAAAATTGCCTGCAATTTTATCCGTTTCATCAGAAGTTTAAAATATTTATGACTAGACATCTAAAACCATGAAAGATATTATAAAAGTATTTGTTTTAAGAGATTATGCAATACTCTTTTATGCATATTATTGAAAAACCTTGCCCCGTGGAAGTATTCAAATATTAGAAAAGTTAATAGCTTTCCTCCTAAAGAGTTTCAGATTGTTGACGTATCAGATATCTTATACCTGACAAAAACTTAGGAATTTACTTGTAATATTGGATCTTTCTTCCTGACATTTTTGCTTCCCGTTATCACCCTGGTTATGATCGATTGGAAGCTTCTACAATCTGCGGTATTTCTAATAATTTTATAATAATACATATATAAGCAATAATGATATATTACACTTGTCAACAGTGACTTTGTTACCCTTCATATGGGAGTGGATCTAGGATGATTTTATGCTGACAATTACGAAACTACAAATGGTTTTCCGAAATTGGCGCCAGTTTTTTAAATAATCTCTATTGTCGTATTACACTAAAATAGGGCAGTAAAATAGGGGCAGTAGGTAAAATAGGGCAATAGACAATTTAAATATATCTCATACACATATATCGAAATTGTTGTTTTTAATAATTTAAAAAAGGTCATAAAAATAAATAAAAAGGGGAAAAAGTATATTATACCTCACAAAAACACCTCTTATAAGGCTTCCTCGTATGTGATTCTTAAGAACAATCACTTTGTAAAGACCAACAGTAATCTACCATTATATGTAGATCCCATCTACCCCGATATCTCTTCTCCATGACCTTTATATCCAGATAAAAGCACTCTCCCTGCTCCTCGCTAAAAACTCCCAGGTTATCGAGAGAAAATCTGTCCAGGTGACTAAAACCTTTAAGCTTTCTAACATCGTTTTGATATAACATCATTTTGATCTTCATAATTTGACGATCTATTGTTACCAAGAAAATTACTTATAACAGATACGAAACTTTTCTAGACTTCAGCTTCCACACCAGTAATGAATTTTAAAAAGTTCGTATCTTTAACTAATACTGTAATTTCAGGGCCGTCAAAAATTCTAGCTTTAAACTTTTCCATACTTAACTAAGGAAATGCTCTGCAAATGTATTCAAAACATTTTCCGTTTTTATCCAATGCTTTGACAAACTGTTTCATGATACCCACCTTAATGTGCAGAGGCGGAAGTATAATTTTGTCCCTACTCAGTAATGGCTTATTTACCACACAAGGATTCTCTCATGGGCCACAACTTTTGTTTCCAGTGATTTTTTTTTGCGCGACGGTCCCAGAGACAATTAAAGTAAGGGTATTTTGTGTATTCACTTTGCTGACCAAGTAAGAAATTTACTATTATTAAATTCACATAATCTGACCATTGATGTTCGTATTAATTAATTTTTTCAAGAACTTATCCAATATTCTCGTATTCTTTTTTGAGTTTAGATGAATGGGAAATTGGGATAAATGTACATCGGTTTCCATTATGCAATAAAATACATTTTAAACTTCTTTTCGAGCTATCTATAAAGAGCCGCCAATCAGTAGGTTTATATTCAGATTAACCCATGTCTAGAAGCAATTTTGCAATGTTGGTACAATAGACAAGCTCTTCCTCCTCACTAAAATACGGTATTTTTCTTTCCTTAGTTCTACAAGCTGTTATTAATACTTCTGGGTACAATAAATTATTTTCTTTTCGTCTTGACAATAACAGCTCCGACGCTTGTTTTGATAAATTCAGATCTCGTATTAAATCGCTGAGTTAATTTTCCTAGACAACGTTGGTATTCTCCTACTACGAATCTCCTACATATTCACTTTCACCTGTACTAATAGATTGTATGAAACAATACGTCCGAAAATGCTGTTGCTTCAGACGGCATACTCTCTCTGTGAGCGTAAATAGGTAGAGGAAGTTATTCGTTCTGAAAAACAGGGCATGTTACAGATTCTAAATCAGGATATTGCCATTTTTTATGCCGTTTGAAGTCTTTGACGTCTACTATGCAAAAATAGTAATCATCGAAATGATTTTTGCGCTTTCTCCAGATCATAGAAATACCGACATATAACCCTGAGCGTTCGCCTTTCTTCCTTAAGCGCAAAGATTCAATACGAGATTTACAAACCTTGTGATGAGCCCATGGCTTATCCTGTTTTCAATTTGTAGTTAAAATATAAGCGGTATAAACATCCTTCCCTAAGCCGATGATATTTTGTCTCTGTTTTACTGTTTCATACACACCGCAGATGTAGCAAAATACATCAGGATGATATCGGCATTTTATTCGCGAGGAACTCATCATTCTATGAACAATTTCTATTATAAAAATCAATAAACAAAATATGAATTAAATTTTAGGTATAATACGTCAGTAACCTACCAAAATTCACGTTGTGAGTGCATCAATCTTGTCAAAAAACTGAATACTTAGGCCTGTTACACAGGGTGGGACGTTTAATGAAAACTAAGGTCACGTAGACAGCCACGTGATGTGAAGATTCGCGAAATTAATGCGCATTAATCTCGTTATAACTTGTGACTGGGTTAAAAATTAGAATATTATTGCGACTTCTATATATTCTTCTTCAATAGCATAAAAACTAGAGCCAATCTGATACACTTATGATTTTATTCTTCAATTGTGTATTCTAAGGTACGCAAATTTAGATATAGCTAGAAAATTTATATATAGAAAATATAGATAGCAAGCGCAATACTTTTTTTTGTTTTTTTTTGTAGAGTTAATGAGTTCGAGTTAAACGAAATCTCCTCTGTTGACCGCAGAACAAAAAGTGGTGGACCTCGCTAGACTAGGACCCCAGAAGTTGTCAAAGCGTTCGCAGAAAGCATTCGGACAAATCCTCTGCGAAAATAAAAATGCATGCCCAAAGGGTAAAAACACTTCTCCCCATTTACAGAGATTATTATCCGGTTATGTCTAACAAAAATCAAAATCTCATCCAACTTTAATGGGATTTTATTGACGAAAACAATAAACTATGACAGATAAAAAAAGACTTCTTCACCCACTCCATCTTCCCTCTCAAGACAATCCCAAACCAAACTCATTAGACTAATGATAGATCACTGCCGCTTTTCTTATCAACACACATGGACGGGAGCCCTCCTCCCTCCTGCTCGCTTTGTAGTTCCTCCTTATATATCTCCCACATCCTAACCTCATGACCAGTTATGACCCCTCTCCGCTCTAGATTCGCCCTTCCTAGAGCCATAATCCAGAAATTTCCAGAATCTAACTCTTGAAATGATAACAAATACATAAATATAGATGTAAATTATATAGATATAATAAATAAAATATATATCATATTATATATAATATATAATATATATATATATATATATATATATATATATATATATATATATATATATATATATATATATATATATATATATATTATCTATATAATATTATATAGATATAAATTCCTTTATATCTAGTAATCTAATAGTTACTAGATATAAAGGAGGACACCGGAGGACACCGGAAAATCTCTTCATAGACGAAAATATTTTTATTATTGAACAGAAATTCAACCGGTAAAATAATAGAGTACGACGGTGTCGCTCAACTACATTTCTGCGACCAAGGGGTAAAAACGCACATAAGAAAGCGATGTTTTAAAGAAAACAGTGAAGCTGCTTAATAATAATTTGTTTGTAGGAAAACATGGGATCTTCCAGCAAAATTTAATGCTACCCTACAAAGCGAGTTGCACACCATGTTAGTTACAGATCAATTTGCTTGAGTTAATCGCTGCTAAAGATTGACCCTCCAGAAGTATGAATCTCAAACCACTGAACTATCAGCGGTGAATCATTTTAGAAAAAAAGGCCTCCTCTAGACCTCATAGCAATATTGACGCACGCAAAAGCTCATTTGATGAAAGCAGCAACTTCAATCCCTTGGAAGTGGCGCGCGCGTCGGTAGGCAAGCCGCCAGACCATTTGAAGAAGTGTGTGAAAGAGAAGGGTATATATTTCGAATAAATTTTCTTTTTTTTTAATTATTACCTAAGATATAAAATAAAGGAAACTTAATTCCTCTTTGTTTGTAATTCTATAAATTACACACTTATTTAGAAGGTACAGAACTTGTGGCAGGACTACATATTTGATTTGGTATTGTCTGAAAAGTGCGCCAATACAAATCACAGCGAACAGTTATAGCAGTAATTGATTTTTCATTGACATCCTCAAAAAACTAAAGACCAATAATGCCACAAGATAATATGCTACACGACAATCTGACTTTTGTACTATGTAAGAGCTTCTCGTGCATTTGCAGAGGATTTTCGTCAGATTAATATTGAAAATGTGAGTAATGTTTTAATTTTCATCGAACATTGACGAAAATAATCTGTGTGGTTAAAGTAATTTTGACATTCTTAAGCATACACAACCTAGCTATCAAATCTTGACGGAAAATGCGTCAGAAAGATATGTCAGGCCGAAATATTCAATGAATCTCCCGGTTGTCCGGACTATGTAGCGATTTTCCATAACCTGCTCTGTTAACGCTTGCTAATACAAATCTGTATTGGATATATGTTTATTTACTTATTATTTACAATATCTGTGGTATTTACATTTCTTACGTTCAGATTCGCTTTGACTGGCCTTCAGTTAGTCAAGTTGATTCAAATTGAAAATTTGAATTGATTTGACTGAAGGAACACAACCTAAACATCAACACCGACAGGAAAGACATCATGTTTCATTATGACAACGCACGTCCACACGTTTCAATCAGAATCCGGCAAAAATTGTTAAGCTTCAAATGGGAAGTTTTGCTCCATCTACCTTACTCACCCGATCTTGCACCCTCGGGCTATCGTCTATTCAGCTTTCTCTAAAATTGTTTAATTGGGGCATGTTTTAAAACGGCTGACATCTTTTGGCAATAAATATGCTAATTCTTGACAAAAAGGTATTCTGGACGTAGCACTACGTTAGCAAAAACTTAATAGACTAAATACCTATTTAAATAAAGTATGTGCAGTTCTGTTTCTCGTTAAAAAAAATATCTACCAACTTTCCGGACAACCCAGTACATGACAACGAATACTACACCGTGGATTAACTTTGACCAGCGGCTCTGATTCTAAGTTTGCAAATGTAAATACACTCTGTTTCTTTAAAATCCTTAAATCATGTTTTGTCAGCATCATTATGGTTAATATTGAATGAATCGTTATGGCCGAATTATTATGGTTAATATTGAATTGATCACAAAATAAGAGTTGATATGCTTCAATACTTCATTGTGAATTCACGTTATGCATGGTTCCACTAATTCTTGGTGACTAATCCTATGATACTGCAAATACAGTGAAGTTGCTCACTATTCTTCGACCGTTTTTATGCTGCGCCTTGTATTAAACAGGATTTTTTTTTAATGTGTTTTGCAAAATTATATGTTATGTTACACTAACACTATTAATAAAGAACAATTCAAATTGAATAATCTTCTGATGATGCTAGCGAAGCGTGCGTCGATAAGTTAAATAGTGATTTGGTGTTTAGTAGTAAATCTCTTCGAGTTTAGTATAAAAAAAATGTTATTAAGTAATGGTAAAGAAGTTGTATTATCCGAGGACTTAATTCACACAATGTTACGTTTTGAATAAACATAAAACTTAACTATTTTAGATTTTTGAAAAAACAAAATTTTAAAATTTGAAAATAACAATTCCCTTTAATTAAGAAAATCAATTAGGAAATCCAAGCATATTGCGATTTTCACAGCACAGCCCATTCATAAAATTAATATTCTATTGCCACATTTATTCATATTTTAACTTATGAATAATTTTACCCCTTACAGTACATACTCAATTCACAGCGGCACAGCTCATACATGCATTATCATCGTCGCACACCTAACTCGAAAATAGAATATTTACGGCCGTAATGGTAGACGGACAACTTAATTACAATGAAAATGTCATCATAAACAATATAAATACATACAATTTTTAAGTTTAGTTTACAAATATAAATTTTTATATTTTCGGAAATTGGAATATATTTAAATCTATTTCTAATTAGGTCTAATAAAAATTGTAATTCTACTTTTTTTCTGTCTCAGTATACCATATTGTAATATTTTATTACAAATAAACTTAATTAGCAAATGATTTAATATAGACGGACGTCACAGAAATCTAGACCAGGCAAACATTTTTTAACAAAATTTTATTGATTGTTGATACTCCCTTGACACAATATTTAGAATAATGCTTGCAGGAAATTTCATCTTCATATCAATGTGAACATCTTCGAATAGTGGAGCATGTTAGTGGCCATTTTTCGGTTAAACTTCGTATTCCTCGAGTAATTCCTTTCGTAGTAAGTCCTTTTTTCGTTAGAAAAAAAGACTTCGAAAAAGAAGATCGAAAATAATTGGAAGTTGCAACCAAAAACTCGCTATATCTCCTTGTGTTGTGGCTTAATTGTTAACAACTTGTAGAATAAGACTTCTTCTACCATTCAACGCTTTGCTGACTAATTCATATCTGGATTTGCCGCAAATGTTTACAAATATTGTCCTATGGTCCTATGCAATGAACTAATGAGCTCTTTTATATCAATCTGCAGATCTGTCGAGGTTCTTGCTGTTCGATTTATTTAATGGTTCTTGCTTACCGGATTAGCATAGCTTTTTCTGAACTTGTCTGAATATTTCGCAAATATTTTCATAAATTGTCGATTTCGAGTAAATTGTTAAATGTTCAATACGAGGATTTTCAATTATAGTCTGGCCTTTTTAAGATTATCCTGCTTAACTACATTCTGGATTACGAATATAGTAATCTCCCGATTGTAAGATAGTAGATTCAATTGGAGATATTCCAGAATTCTGAGAAAAATATACGACAAAACGTGTATAACCACACAATTTATACTAGGCATGTTTGTAAGATACCGGTCACCACCCCGACTACCCTCAGCTTTCAACATCGAGATAAGTAGAAGCTGCCAGAAAACTGCATTCATCTTCCCGTCCAGGGCCGACTCTCCAACTACAAAACTAAATTAGCTGTTACAAGATTGTTTTTCATTTGCAAAGTGAATAAGATTGCTTTTATATTCTCTTATATAGTTTGTCCCCCCTCACACTGATAGTTTTTTATGCTTAAATATTCCGAACATGTTTGTCAGAAATGTCTATCATCTCAACAATCTCTCTAATGTTTACTCTGCGATCGGTCTACTCTTTGTATGGAAATTGTGGACATATTCCTCACTAGTGATCTGAACGGACGGCTTGATCTGAGTACGGGTGTAACTTCTAGTGGTCTAACCATAGCGAAACTACCTATGAAATGTGAAGAAGCAGAATCCCTGTAATACTTTTGCAACTTTTCTTCTGTTTGCGCGATGAATTTTCCACGCAAAATGCATATGGGGCGTTTTATGAAAGGAAATTACTTTCATCATAATCAATGCGTGTCGATCCACTGCAGGATGAGGGCCTCTTCAGCATGCTTCCAACTTTCACTGCCTGAATGAGAGCATTTTGAGCATAATTTTGCCAGTGTTTTATGTACAGTCCGACCACCAGCGTTTAGTATTTTGACTGTTACACTGTCCTTTCCCGTAGCCTTGCCGTTTTTCATCGATTTTAAAGCATTTGTCACTTCCCCCATTAGGATATCTGGCATTTGGTCGTCCGTGGGTACTGTTGTCTTCGATTGGTTCTAATCTTCACATAACTGCGAATAAAGTTTTCTGACCACCTCTAACATTTCCGTACGCACCCTGCACACTATACCATCCATATACATTAAGGAATAATTTTGCGTTATTATTTTTCTCACCTTCTGTTTAGCCTTATTAATTCTCTTGTTGTCTTCTAGAGTTTTTTGCAATAGTTGCATGTTGAACCGGCGCGTCTCCTCTCTGATGCATTTTCTTATAGTTTTGAAGAGCGCGCTCGTACTCGACCCTGCCAAAACGACTCCCTGCATGGCTCATTGTCCGTCGTTTTTGCATTAAATCAATGATCTCACTGAAGATTTCTGTCTTGTTGAGACATTTTTCTTCTGGTACCATCGAAGCAGCCATTTCAAGCACATTATTGGTGATTTTTCCATATCGTACTGATATTTTCATCCCCTCTGGGTCCCGTAACACAACAAAGCGATTTGACAAAGCAATCTCAACATCGCTGCCCCTCTCCAGCGACTTCCCAGAATCTTCTTTGCTTTTCCTGGAACTTACTATTCTTTCACGCTCTCTTCAACAGTTAATCCTTTTGCTCGTATTATTCGGTGGTCACTTCCAACATTAAAATTGTTAAGGACAGTACAATTGTAAAATATTGTTTTATCGTCGATCATAATGCAACCAATTTCACTCATGAGGCCAGATGGACTTTTCCATGTCCTGCTGATATTTTTCTTGAAGAACGAATTTATAATATAAAGATCTTGCTCTTCAGCAAAATCAACCAATCTGTCACCTATTGTCCCGCCACGCTGCAACGCAACAAACTGGAAAGCACGTTACCGTTAATGGGGACCGTTACAGAGCGATTCTATGATTATTTAATTTAGGATTTAAATGATATTGATTTGGAGAAGATGTGGTTCCAACAGGATGACTATACATGTCATACAGTCAACACAACAACGATTTATTGTGGGAACAATTAAGTGAAAAAATTATTTCGAGGAACGGACCTGTTAATTGGCGCCGCCAAGGTCATGTTTTTTAATGTCTTCAGATTATTTTTTTTGGGCTTTTGTTATACCTTTGGTCTATCGATATTCGATGCCAAACTATTGCGACAAAGATTTACAGACTTGCTTGCAAACTCACAGTTCATTTGACAACGACCCCTATCGGAAGTCCGTACACGCTAAAAAAATCACAAAACACACGATTTTTGAGATTAAAAAAATCACCTTACAATTCAGTAGATTTAAGCGAACGATATTCCAACTTTTTAATACCCTAAGTATAAAGCTATTGTGGAAAATATACGGCTGCCTCAACTTTGAATTGTCCGTCGTCCAGGGACCCATTACTTTAAGTTTGGGAAAAGGAGGAACTCGGTACTCGGTACATGTGGAAATTCTTCGAACCACAGGCCATGAATATTTGCAGTAACAACGGGAGAATAATGTGTTAATGTTTTTGAAGATAATGTGTTTGTGCATCTCGGTCTATTTCTTCTTGAGATATAGTATCCCATGCTGCATATTCTTCATATCTTAGGCACCCTAAAGTATATGGGGGCTGAAGCAAATTTCTTAGCCACCTACTCATTGTGCCCTCAACAAGCTCTATGGATGAAAGGTCGAAATGTCTTGCTGACCATGGCACGAGATTACAGGGGCTTCTTCCATTTTTTAATACTCTAGCAGACACCTGCTCATTATCTTGCTGAAAAATTTGATCTACTACATCTACTAGCCGGTTACGGTCGTAAGGAATACGCGGCTCCACAACTTCTTAAAGATAACACCACTTTTTTTATAAGTAATGACATCCAATAGCTACTGAGTTCTGTACATGCTGCTTAATTAAATGTAGACTGACATTTTTCTTCAAACTGCCCTCTCAGTGTTTTCAACCATCATATCCGCCCAAACAGAATCAAAATATTTCACTGAAGATAACTTGATGTCATTCTACGTTTCAACATTATCGCTCTCTACACTATAGTATGGATGGTCAGCGATCAGGGGTAAGATAAGATGGACCCATAATATTGTAGTATAAAGGGCTTGAACGATAGTAAAACATTTGGATACTTCCAAATAAACCTTGTTCTCCTAACTACCCTTACAACAGCCAGAGAGGAAAGGGAAAGAGAATATCGAAAATCGGTCTCCGATAGCTGTAAGCCTTAGATGACAATCTTCAATATCATTGTTGATCCTTTGACGTCCAGTATCTGGTACGTTAATTCTGTATATTATTGAACTAAATTTGACATCTAGTTAATGCAAAAATCGTTCAAAGTGGGAAACCAACCGAAACAATCTTCCTATTGCAGACCTATAATTCCGCCTCTTTCAAATTTGTTAAGTTTCGATCTAGGAATTTAAAGATTACTTAAAGAAAACATTTTAGAGCTTTAAAAATACAACAAAAAAAGTATAAAAATTTTCTTTGGAATATAATTATTAATTTAATTAATAATAAAAATTATATAATTATAAATTTCTGTTTCAAATCATAATTGTTGATGTTCTTATAACAGTGTCACATAAAACAAATTATGGTAAACTCTCAAGAACACCAATATTAGTGTAGATCATCTAACCACCTATAGCAATCAAAAATGTATATAATAATAATACACGTAAGAAAATTCGACACGTAAGAAAAGACGACGAAAATTCAGGCAGGAAAGTGTTTATCCAACACTTTTTAGTATATATATATAGAACAAGTACTAGAGTCATATAACAAAAACTTCAAAAATAAGATAATATCTTTAGAAGAAAACGCATTTTATTCTGTTTAGTTGCAGATGACCACATAATTTTGACCCAAGATTATGAGAATACATGATACGAGTAATCGAAGATTATCAAAAATGGGTAATAAAACTAAATATCAATAAAGCAGAACATTGTTGCATAGAACGAACAAAGTAGAACCTCTTTCTAGAGAAAGGACGTATTTCAATAATTAAACGTGTTAATTACACCAAAGAATAGAACTGGAACTGGAACTGGAACTGGAACTAGAACTGGAAAGTATCTGGAACACAAAATATCACAAAATAGAGACTTGGATAGCGCAATTTAAAAAAGACGTACCCAAGGCAGAAAAGCCATTTTTGCATTCTCCAGACTCCATTATCAAAATCACTCACTAAAACTTATTGCAGTGAAATTTTGTTAATATAGGAAAAATGATGGAATGCTAAAAATGGAAGGATATCTCGAAAAAATAATAGGAGTTAAATACGATAACACAGACGATATTGAAAGGAAATAACACAGATATTAATAACACAGATTATTAATCTAAAATCTACTAAAATCTGAGTACTAAAATATGAATTTTAGTACCGCACTTTCAGGTAATAAGAAAGAAGGTAAGACCAAGAGGGGAGTATCAGAGGAGGTCGGATGATGGATACTAATCACAATGTTTGTTATGTTTTAGAAATACTTCAACGCTGCTTAAACAATTTTGGCTAAATGATACTACAAAGTTTCTTTAATTTTTTTTCGAGTTTTACGTAAAAAGTATTACAAAAGGTTTTATGTAAATATAATATTTAGTTTACAAATAAATGCTATCAAAACAACATATAAAATTAATGTATATACTTATTATATATTTTCAGATCTTTATTTGTGCTAAGTCGGCGGCATCCAACATGGGACGGAAGTGGCGGAGAATCTAATGAGGCAAACAATAAATGACACTGATTTATTGGTGCATTGTTAGCTTG
The DNA here is from genome assembly GCA_031761425.1 of Cosmopolites sordidus. Taxonomy (NCBI): domain Eukaryota; kingdom Metazoa; phylum Arthropoda; class Insecta; order Coleoptera; family Curculionidae; genus Cosmopolites; species Cosmopolites sordidus. The sequence goes on from JARFXV010000799.1 coordinate 539,485, forward strand.
AATTGGAATCAGGAATAATTTCGGCGTATTTGGGACGCAAGTTGATGTATTGGACCTTTTGTACAGTGCTTTATACCCTAATAGACGTTATTTCGATAAGAAAAGGATATATCAACTCTTAATTGAAGCTGTAGATACCAAGTAATATATATTTTTAATAACTAATTACATATAAAAATGACAATATATTTTTTTAAATCACAAAAAATATAAATAATATGTGATAGTAGAAATAATAATACAGAACGTTATTATTCAATTAACCAAATAATATTTTAGAATACAATATATCGACGCATATATTATTCATTTTTATAATCAATGAGATTGAATAAAGCAAACAAGTTTTGAGGTTTTCTGAAAAAATGGTAAAATGAAGTTCAAACTCTTATAAAGCATTATTGATTGATTTGTCCGTTAGTTTACAATAGTTCATTTTTAAAATTGAATAAGTCAATGTTTTACTTTGTTATCTATTGCTTTTATTTTTATCTTTGTATGCCTATAGTTCCGTAAAACGATGTTACATTCTCAAACACTACTTTAAAACTAAGGTATTAGAGTTGTTTATCTTATGTACCTTATTTACACTTTTATTAGAGTTAATTTTTTATAATATTTTAAACGGTGTGGAATTTCGGACATCTGTCCAATCGTTTAACAGCTGTGTAGACCGGTCATTATTATCACTTTCAATCGCTTCAAAATATGTTTTTTTGCTTTTTGGCGCTGTATCTAAAGTTTTTAAATTTGTAATCTCGGGAAATGTATGTCCGGTACCTATGAAATGGTTTGCAAAATTAGAATTTTGTAAAACAAAACAAACCAAAAGTAAAACAAACAAATAATAAAAAATATTGTTAAATTATATATTTCAATCCAATTTCAGAACAAATAGCTCGCTCTTTGAGGAAGCATAATTTGCAAATACTGTTTAAAACCCCCCAGTTAACCAGTAAATTACTTTTTAATACCAAAGATAAAACATCACAAAATACAAAATCGGATATTTATATGTTAAGTCGTAACGAGTGCAGTAGTTGCTATGTCGAACAAACAACCCGAATTTTTTTAGACCAGATTCAAAGAAACACAAATCTGCGTACATATTAAAGAAACAAAATTATAAAATTGTGAACCATTTCATCGATACCGCACATATAATTCCCGAGATTACAAATTTTACATACAGGCCAAAAAGGAGAAAATTAAACATTTTGGAAGCGATTGAAATTTATAAATATAATAAACCTGCGTAGACAGCTATTGAACGATTAGACAGATCTCCGAAATTCCCCACTATTTAAAATATTGTAAAAAATTAACCTCAATAAAGGTGTAAAATTGTGTGCATAAGATAAACAGCTGTAATACTTTAGTTTAAAAGTACTGTTTGAGATTGTAACACCGTTTTACGAAACTCTAGTCACACAAAGTTAAAGTTAAAAATAAAAGTGATAGATAACAAAGTAGAAAATTATTTTATTCGGTTTTATAAAGTACTTTCTTTTAATGGGATCAACTCCGACAGAACTACAAAAAGAGTTAGAATCCACTTTAAAGAATTCTTCTCGTTCGATTTTAAATTCGAAATTAGTTGAATATGATAAACGCTCAGGTTGCCCAAAAACAGCTACGGCCGACAAAAGTGTCACAAAAATCCACAATATTGTATTAAATAATCGCCGGCTGAGATACGTGAGCTTGCTGACATTATAAATCTTATATACTATACTTTATACAATATTTTGTATACGAAAAGCTTTTCGATTAATGGGTGCCGCGTTTGTTTTAACAGTCGACCAAATTCGCATTTAAATGAGCATTTCTCAAGAGTATTTTGTCTTAATAAATAAAAGAGAAGCAAAGTTCTGTCTATTTGATCGTACTAATTATCAATATATTTAATAAAACAGTTAAATATTGGATATTTTGTCTTATTAAACGTGATTATAAGAAGCTACGACGTTTTTTAACAGCAAGCTAAACATGGATACACAGTTATACGCCAGATCTCAAGGAATTATATTTCACACAATATTTTGGATATCAAAAAAATTTCCATAGGTGGTTTTCAGCCGCATTTATTAACACTCGAGCGAAGATATATTCGGACGACCACTTCTCAAGACTCTTCAGCTTTATTCAAACGATATTTTACTGAGTTTATTTGGCGTTCTAACTCAATAGATGAAACATGGATTCATCATTACGTGGCAGAGATGACATCAAATCAGTGGCGGCTCGTGAGGGAGGGCGTTGCGGCGCCGCTCCTTCAGCATTTATCACAGTAAACAATTTTTCAGAGCAAAACATCATATTTTATATCCGTTCAGTTTCCTTTCTTTAACTCATTTTAAGTAAAGTAAAGTTTTGGGGTTAGAGGCGCATCAACAACTGAGAAGGCTATTTAGCGACTGGACCTACAGCTTAACGTGGGTTCCGAACTACGGTTCAGCAGCCCCCTCGGGCTATCAACCCTTGGTTTTGTGCTTAACCAAAAGTATCTCGAGAAGCCTACCAACTGGCGAGTGACCAACGTAGGAAACCTCTCAGAAGGCATCCGGTCTTACCCAGCCTCGAACTGGCGTAACTGAGGGGTGATTCCTTGTCATATTTTACACTCTTACCTAAAAATATTCACTAGAATTTTAGAAAAACATTTTTGCTTAGTACGGGATTTGAACCCGCTCCACATTGACTGTCGTAACGTAAGGCGAACGCTTTAGACACCACAGCTAATGTGGCTCCTAATTCATTTTAAGATATTATTGAAAATTTAAATCTCCAAATGTAGAAGAACGTCTGTCGACCCATCACATCAAATAATGCGGATAAAAATTGCATACTCTCGCTACAATTTTTACATCGTTGGTCGGACGTTTACCTCCAGCGATCGTACGCCACGTCATATTTTCTCGTCGTTGGCGTTACATGTTTCGTTGGTTACCAGAATTCGGTGGTTTAATTGCTTCCTAAAACATGCGATTTGGACGTAAATTCACTGCGACCGAGCGTATTGGTAATTAGTTTTAAGCGCTGATATGTCTCGCGTTGCGTATGTCGTTCGCTTCGCGAATAGTTGTTTTGATTTTGGATTTGCTACGTGTGTACATTCTGAGTAGTACTTTTTAAATAAAAATAATGAACTTTCAATTTTATACTAGCGACTATACCAATGACCACAGGTAAAGACGAAAGGTGTTTTTCGACTTTGAACTTGATTAAAACATATATAAGAAATTCAATGGGGGGAATATAGACTAAATGCTTTAGGTATGTTAAATATTGAGAGTGCTATGGTCGAACTAATTCCGGACTTTAATGAAAAAGCCATCGAAAAATTTATTTTGGACAAAAACAGGCGAATGGAATTTCACTTTAAAAACTAGGATGTTTTCGTGGTTCACCTCCTGTGTAGGGTTCCAATAGCACAAAAAGTAAAAAGGAGTAAGGGGAAAGCAACAAAAATTCTTCATCAGCACTATTTCCTACTACGCCCTCCTTCCAACTTTAAAAATCCACGAGCTGCCACTGCAACAAACAGCAGTCTAAATAGCCTAATAATATAGCATCTAATAAATTTACGCCATCGTATTAATATTTTGACCAATAATAAATTCCTGGACTGATAAATTATTGTTCAGTTTTCTGCATCACAAGGAGACTTTTATAACTCTAGACTCTAAAAGACAATTATGAAACTGGTTAAACTACCGTTTTAATCAAAAACGAAAGATAGATGAATATCTGGCCAGTATGGACCAATTTGTCTTGCAGTTTCTGGACTGGCTTTCGCCGAATACCTACCTCGCGTTGAAACCACTATCCTCATGAGTTCTATGCCAACAGAGGGACATTACACGTATCTATTGGGGCTTCCCTCCCCCATGGTACCAATGTTGGATGAGCTTCGTCAATCCTGTTAGATCGGCAACTGTTCCAGATGCTATAGCGATCTGTATTAATACGCTTACTACTAATGACAACGCCTGTTGCCCCGATGTATCTAGGATAAGATGGTCAGCATCGTAAAGTAAGCCGTTCACCCACAAACGATAGATATTACGAAAATAGCCCCCAATGTGGTTAAATATTTTAGACAACACATATTAACAAACTTATAATTCACGTCCTGAATTGGAAGAACAATATTGATACGAAAATTTTAAGGGATTTACACAACAAGGCTTAAGGCTTAAGTTATTCAATATACGATATATTGATAATTTATTTTTAATTGAAATTGTTGTATATAAACATCAGTTAAGCTGGATTATATAGGGTTTTAATTATCCTTTACTTTCCACTTTACAGCACCATGCATTGCCTGTTTAGTATTTTCTAAATCAACCAGCATACATATTTGCATTACATTACATTAAATAATTTATCTACGATTCATAAAGCTTCGAAACTCATATATGCGCAATCCCCTTAAATACCTAATTTACACATAAAATAGAATAGGGCCTCAATCGCCTCAACACGATCTAATGAAGTGGAAGAAAACTTTGAAGTATTTGGTTGGTAAACTTATTATATCAGCTTTATATCCGAAATATATTCTAGTTAATTATCTAATAAGGTCAAAATCAAATCAAAATAAGGTCAAATATAAGAAACAAAAATGCATGTCATCAGGTTAAGTGATAATAGGCATATTTTTGAAAATCTTGACATTCGACACCCTAGGCTATATATTAAGGTACTGTAATCACAAAATTCACAATTTTTGAGCCGTGGTTTAAAAAATTACGCCAGCTAACTGTGACACTTCATTTTTAAAATGTATTACACTTCTCTGGGCAAGTTATTTCAAAAGATGGCCCATTTAGTTAAGATTTTAAAATGGTACAATTAGTACTTTTCTTTCCACAAAAAATATTATTGCTTATTTTTGTGTGCTCAAAAATGGACTTCACCAGTGTAAGTGAAGATCTGATAGAGAAAGAAAGATCTGATAGAGTAAGACAGAGTCACTATGCTGTTCGACGACAAACTTAGTGAAGATTTCAAAATACAAGAATTCGCATTTTTCTTTCCACAAAAAATATTATTGCCTTTTTTTTTCAAAAAAACTTATTTCAAAAAAACTCAACCCAAATGGAGTGCGTGTGAATCATTTGACTTTAGTCAAAAATTGACTTCATCAGTTTAGTTGAGATGGGCAGATGTGATAGAATGAGATAGATAGTGACGCTGTTCCATGACAAATTAGAGAGAGACAGATTGACATTCAACTTTAAGATGTCCCATTTAGTAAAGATTTCAAAATGATACAACAATTGGCATTTTTCTTTCGACAAAAAATATTCCCTTTTTTGTAAGAAAACTTATTTCAAAAAAACTCAACCCAAATGGAGTGCGTGTGAGTCATTTGACTTTAATCAAAAATTGACTTCATCAGTTTAGTTGAGATGGGCAGATGTAATAGAATGAGATAGATAGTGACGCTGTTCCATGACAAATTAGAGAGAGACAGATTGACATTCAACTTTAAGATGTCCCATTTAGTAAAGATTTCAAAATGATACAACAATTGGCATTTTTCTTTCGACAAAAAATATTGCCTTTTTTGTAAGAAAACTTATTTCAAAAAAACTCAACCCAAAGGCAATGTGTGTGTCAAATTAATAATTGGCCTATTATTTTATTACGATAAACCTTAGTCAAAATGAAATGAAAGGAATTACTGTAATACTTTTATTTATCACAATATTTTTCTTTAAAACAAAAGCAAATGCGCAATTTGTTTGCCTTCAGCACGAATACATGCTCTGCATTGCATGATTTGTGTGACTTTTGGAGATAATACTGTCTTGTACAGTGTTTGCAAGTGGTTTCCGTAATTCCGAACTGGAAATTTTAACTTAAATGATGCAGAAATTACAAGATAGCTAAAAAAAGTAGAGATTAAAAATTGGACTCCTAGAAGAAAATCTTTGTTGTACATTCCTAAAGCTCGAACAGAGAGGGGGTGGGTGGTATAATCACAAGCGATTTCTTCAAGCTGGGGAAAATTTAAAAGGAGAATCATTGGGTTTCCTATAAATTTATAGAAGAGAATAAGAATAAATGCAGAATAAATCTGTCATATTTCTCTAGATTCCAGAAAAAGAACTTTCTGAATAATGTTGTGAACCAGTGGTGAAAAGCAGATCCTCTAGGATAATTCATAGAGGCGAAAAATCGCCAAAAAGGTACTGCTGGGTATATTATGCCATTAGCTGGATAATGTGCATTATAAGTAGCTCCAATCTGGCTAAACGGTTACTGCTGAACGTATTCAGAATATTCCATTGAACTTATGGATGACTGAAAAGTATATAATTCACAAAGTGTGCTTTGAATGTTGTGTACAAATTATTACGTCTCGATCACAACTGTCATTGTTTTCTATCTCTCCTATTAAACGTAGATGGAAACAAGTTTTTCCAATCTTGAGTTGCTATTAAGTAATATGTAAAAAATAGCTAGACTTAATCAGTTTCCTAACCGTGATTTAAGGGATATGCTCTGAGTTTATGCACAAGTAAATTACAATAGTCGAGCTGCAATTAAAAAGTATGAAAACCTCTACCCAGCCAAAATCATCCCAGATCGACAAATATTTCCAATAATTTTCAATCAGTTAGGGGAAATAGGTTCGTTTTATTATTGCAGTCCTGGTGGACGACCGAAACGTATAAGGGTAGAATAAGAAGAGAATATTTTGGTTAGTATCGCGGAAAATTCTGAACTAAGCACTATACGTTTGGAAGCATCTACAAGAATTAGTAAATCTACCGTTGCAAGAGTTCTCCATAAAGAAAAAAAGATTCCCTAACATTTTTTGCCTGTTCAAGATTTATTGCTACAAAATCTGCCGGCTAGATCAGAATTTTGTCACAATTTGCCAAATAAAAAAATAAATACCCTATGTTCCTAAAAAATATATTGTTTTTTTTTTATGAGCTATTACATTAACAAATAAATGGATTAAAATTTATCTGATTACATTTTTTTTTTGCACAACTGAGGGGGTCAGGATGTTCTGTTGTTGGGCCAATTTCTCCTTCGAAACGAAGTGAACAAATATACGTATCTTTGTTAATATGATCAATGAGTTGGAATGGACCATCATTTCGTTCACATCTTTTAACCTACAAATCATATTTAGCACAGTTTGGACAAAATTTGACATGTTCCTGTTTCATTCATTTAATAAATTTTCGATGATATTCGAGACAAGGTTTGGAAATTAAAACGGTACTACTAATGAATTAATAATTCAATATGTGTATTTGATTACATTGGAATCATAATATTCACAGCTTATATACGTATAAAATGCCCGGAAGATAAGGAGAAAGTTAAGGCATGCGCACAAAAAAAAACTATGAAAAGGCCTATTAACAAACGCAAATCTCATTGCACGGAAAGCCTTTTTATACTTCATGCAAAACGTAATAGATACGGTCTATCAAGGTATTTACATGATCATCGACATGGTGGATTTTTGTCATTGTTCGAACATAACGCTTTTATGGTATGGCCACATTAATTCAACTTTTGTCTACGACGGTGAAACTAAATAGTGATTCAAATGATTATTTAAAATTATTATTAAAAAAGTTTAATAATTCCAAATCTGGAGACGGATTAGCAACTTTTTTTAAAAATGGTTATTTATATCTGTTGCACTGCTTAAGGCTTCCGAAAAGGATACATTTTTTTAGAGTTATATATATCCAATTTCTTGAGGGCTTTCCAAAAATATTTGCTATTACTGCCATAAGATTTACACAAAAATCTAAATAACTCTGTTTTTCTCGCTTTATTGCACCTGTTGTAACGTTCTTAATTGTTTTATAATATTCCCATTCTTCTGGACTCTTTCGATCTTTATACTTATGCAGCGCATTGTTTTTTATATCGACTAACTTTTTTATAACTGGAGTAAATCAAGGAGGATTGACTTTCTTAATAGTGCACTCCCTAATAAGAGCGATAGTGTCAATATATATATATATATATATATATATATATATATATATATATATATATATATATATATATATATATATATATATATTTATATATATATATATATATATATATATATATATATATATATATATATATATATATATATATATATATATATATGCATACAAATAATTACTACAAATATGAACGCCGGTCGCATTGGTGCGAACGGTAGAGCAGCCGCCCGCCGCTATTAAACAGAAGAATAGAACATTCTAGTTTAATTATTTTTTACTCTTAATAGTGTTATCTATGTTTGTACCAGGCTAGAAACACTTTCGCACACAATTAACAAAGTAATTCATATTATGGAGATTAAAACTATTCAACCAATACCTAGTCGCAACCAACAAAACATAAATGCATAATTCATGACTCACATCTAATTTCAAAACAGAATAGTATACGGCCTCAGCGGCAAACGCAACTATCTTAATTGCACTGAAAACTTTGAATTAGTTGTACGTATAATGTTTGTTTGCTGTAAGTTGGATGTCGTATGCGGAGTGCAAATGGTGGAAGGTATAATGAGACAAACAATAAGCGACATTGATTGCCCAAATATTAGCTCGAGTCCAAATCAATGGTAATTTTCCAGTATTAAGGATATATGGTCATTAATACAAAGCTCGCCGGATTACATCAAACATAAACATGATATTGATATTATTAAATCAAAATATTAATAAACACGAATTTTAGACCTACTATAATGTTACAGTATTTTAATCAGTAGATTACGGGATCAATGTATGAATTTAACGCTGAGATAGATTAGTGTTAAAATGTATAAGATAATAAATAATACTTGGTAATATTTGAATAGTGTGTACGTTGCTAGAAGTATTAAACTCGACTTTTTTAAGCTTCTCGACGCGCCTTCCGCTAACCACATTAGAATCATCAAAATGGAATCATCTCCTGATGATATTGACATAGTTGGGGATACCTGCGCGAAGGAGAAGTAATTTTATGTTTAGTAGAAAAATCTCTTCGATTGAATCGTCTCTTGATGATGTCAAAGTGATTACCGAAACGCACATCGAGGAGTAAAAAAAAAAAGGGATTTGGTATTTAATGATAAATATCTTTGACTATAGTGTTTCACTCCAAAAGGTTCCAATAGAAGGATTGAGTTGCTAGAAGTGTTAATGAAATACATTCCATTCGTCTTTTAAATAAGCAAACTAGGTTTAGGTTTAAAACTTGAATTATACGAACATGGTGGCCTATAAGTAATTATGAAAGCTTATTTCTAAATATTGTTTCGTTTTCTGTTCAGTTCAAGGTAGTTAAACTGGCTACTACTACTTAACTATCTACTTAAACTGGCGCTATGGATTCTTACTGTCCTACAGGTGAATACGAGGGTTGCTATTTATGTATTTAGAATAATAAATAAAAAGAAATATTTATCATTGAAAATGGTTTTATTGCTTTTCAAAATATTCTCCGCGATGATCGATACACTTTTTCCTATGTTTGAATTGATTTTCATAGCATTTTTCCATTCCAATTGAGGTGTCTGTGTTTTGAACACATCAACAACTCCTTCTGGCATCGAAAATCGTTGACCACGTAGTTTATTCTAAACGGACGAGATCAAAAAGAAGTCATTGGCTGCCAAATCAGGACTGTACGACGATCGGCCCATCAATTTGATGTTTTGACTGGTCAAATATTGAATAGTTCGGTCCGATGTGTGAGAGCTCGCGTTGTCGTGGTGAATAATAAATCCTGTGTCGCTGGTTGGTTTTCCTTGAGACCGTTTTGACCAATTGAGACCGTTTTACGATTCTCTGATGGCATTGTAGCTACATGCATATTTATCCAAAAAAAAACAGGCGATCATTGACCTGCACCCATCGAAATGCTTCTTGCACGAACAACTTTTGTTGGGTTTGGCTCACTGAAAGATTCATACAGTCGACTGCTGTTTATTTTTGGGGTTATACCCATAGATCTAAGATTCGTCACCTGTGTGGATATTATACACATACGTATCTTATACATTTTAACACGATTGTATTTTTTGAGCATTTCTTTGCAGCAAGTGACATGAGCCTTTTTTTGAACGATTGCCATATTATGAATCTTTTCACGGTTAAATGTTCATGTAAAATGTTATATATGCTTGTCATACTAATGCCTAGGAATGCCTCAATCTCACGGTATATCACATGATGATCTTCTGTTATTATGATCACACTATTATTACCAATTTCGGATACATAAATAGCAACTCTCGTAGTATGGTATCTTACAGACGATTTCCGGAATAACAAGAACCTAATGAAGAACGCTTTTGAGAATGAAACATGAAACGTTCAGTAAATTCCACATTACTCTATTCTTGAATAGACTTGGTGTGAATCTGTTTGAAATGCCCGAAAAGCTAAGAATCTACAAGGCCTGAGTGTGTGGATGAATACTGATTTCGCATTTTATGTGCTCCTGCAGAGTTGCGACCGAATAACCACTACAAATATGGATATTGTTCCTTTCGCCTGAATTTCTAATTGACTAATTAATATAATTCACATCTAAATTCATATTCGTGTAACAGAAGAATAGTCAGCAGTTTTTGTATCACTTTATACACCATGTGAGTTGAATGAACTAGGGTCTCTCACCCCCCCTATTTATAGTGATTTGAATTAATTAATCTTAATACCCCATATGATTGACGATCTTCTACAGTGTGCCTCTTTAATAGTCGCAAATGTAGCGGTAGGAACATTTTCTTTTGCAGGAAGGTTGCTAGTGTGAAATCTGTAACTTTTGCCTATCGCAGTTCTGAATATTCATCTATTAGTCTTATTTTTCGGAGGCATATTTTTAGCTTGTAGATAAAATCTTAATGTCGGACCTTATCAAATGTCAGGCCATGTCAAGTAATATGGCCGAGCGATATATCTTTTCTTCGAGTACGTATTCTCTACAGATTGTAATTCAGTTTATTTGATCGATCCTAAAATGGTTTAATTAATGGTTTCGAACAAGATAATCCTGCCAATATATGAGTGTAACGGAATTGACTATATACTTTTAATCATACCAAACCAGTATTTTTTGGATTTTCGGTCAATTGTATTAATAAAATTATAATTTTTTGAATATGTTATTAACGTTTCGCTATATCTTCTGGAATAATTAATTTTTTAATTTTTTTAACTTAAAATAAGACATATTTTGTTTAATTTAAAAAAAATTAAATACGACGACAATAAAACAAACCAAAACGTTAATAAAATAATCAAAAAATAATAATTTTATTAATACAATTGACCGAAAATCAAAAAAAAAATCAAAATAATAATATTAAACGGCCATATATATATATATATATATATATATATATATATATATATATATATATATATATATATATATATATATATATATATATATATATATTTATATATGTATATATATATATATATATATATATATATATATATATATATATATATATATATATATATGTATATATATATATATATATATATATATATATATATATATATATATATATATATATATATATATATATATATATATATATATATATATATATATATACTTAGCCTCTCGGTTTTGTTTCTGATCCAATAAGGTTGGTCGTTGTGAATGATGGTGTTACAGTACAACAACATTTCATCAGGTGTTGATTGAGGTCGGCCTGCGCCTTGGTGTTCATTATTGTCGTTTCCTGTTCGATAAAAAAACTCTTGGATTCCTAATAAACGCCTTGTTGTTTTTGTAGCGTTTACACCGCTCGTTATACCGGTGAATACGGGCTCCCAAAGCCGCAGCTCTTTGCTTCATATTATCAAGGAATACTTTTAGCCTTTCATCATAATCTGGCTTGCTGACTTAATTCTCACTTCTTTTGCCATTCTCTTTATTTCCTTTTTTTTATTTTTTTGCAGTGTTTATGCGGATTTTTTAAATACGAGTCTAGGTTTCCTATTTTTTTTCTTAGGTTATTAATTTTTGTCTCTAATATTTTTCCCCATGAGGGGTACATCTCCTTTAGAGTTGTTAAAGTATATTTTTTTTGCTTACAGCTTCATCACACCAAGCAATAACACTACTAGCCACACAGTAAAACATAAAGGAGTTTTAGTTATTGTATTAGAAGTAATTTTTGTCTCTAATAGTTTTCCCCATGAGGGGTACATCTCCTTTAGAGTTGTTAAAGTATATTTTTTTTTGCTTACAGCTTCATCGCACCAAGCAATAACAGTACTAGCCACACAGTAGAACATAAAGGAGTTTTAGTTATTGTATTAGAAGTTATTGTATTAGAAGTTGATTCGGGGAGGAGCTTAGAGAGAATATTGTTCATTATATTCATCATTTTCTGTGAGAGAGCTAAGTATCTGAGCTCAGGTAATGCGGCTCTGGTTACTGGGTTGGTTCCTTCAAATAGAAATTGGTAATCTTTAAATTGTGGACTCACTTGCTGTCTCCAGTTTTCATCTTCTTCGTTTTCATTAAATGCGTTCTTTTTTTTTTATTCTGCTATCCAAATGTTCAAGCTGGACTGTTTTTTCTCTTCTTATTTCTTGTCTGAGTGTCTCTAGTTTTGCATCAGGGAGTGCCTTGCGCCTTAATACTGATCTGACTTATCTGATAGTCTTTGGGCTTCCATGTTCAAGTATGGAATTTTTTCCTGCCATTGGAGTCACTCTCTATATCCAGTTTCATCCTGTTCATTTTTTGTCGTTAGGAGGTATGCGCGTATTACATGAAGATTTATTTCTCTAGTCTTTTCCTTGTCTTGTCGGTTCAACGAGGTTCTGTAAATCACAACCGAAATTTCGGCAATCAGATTGTGCGTGGGCATAGCAGGCCTTGTGTATCCATTACGGGGAAGTACACCACTCGAGAGGGGTCAGCTTTCAGACCTTCACCGCCCTGATGGTACCTTCTTGTTTGAGGAGGAGCAAATCTAAAGCAGGATTGGGCATTGCTAGTCCTCCATACTGGAATGTTGAGATCCGCGGGATCACAAGTCCGTAGCCGTAAGGCCTCCTTGCGTAACTAAGATTTGCGGGGTCGTCACTCCCCAAACAGCTAGTTACACCTACTTACCCTTGCGGTTTATTAATTACGATTATTAATGTATTAATTATTATTATTAATTTATTTATTATAATAATAATTAATTATTAGGTAATTAATTACCATCTAGAAAATAACTTAGGCACGTAGACTTAAGTCACCAACATGAGGAAAAATTAATTCAACTTTTTTTTTTTTTTTTGATTAAATAACTGATTCGTCTTAGCAGCTGAATCAAAACGTTATTTTTATACACATTCATACACAACAGCTTTCAAATATCACAATAACAGCACAATAATGATGGCTCCTTTCAAACAACACATTTTTTTTTAACTTCCAAGGCCTACTATTGTTATGTTAGCTTCTTTTAGTTTCTGCCGACGTCAGATTATTTTAGCTGTTTTTGCTAATTATTCTAAAACGAATTTTAAGAGTTGTCAAATTATGTTAAAAAAATACGGTGTTGCTATTTAAAAAATAAAAATTGATAGTAGCTACTGAAGAAATATGGCAACACCGCAAAGCATTGTTTGTAAATTTTTCTTAGTCAAGTTATTTTCTACAACTTTGTATTTGGAAGTACTAGTCTATCACTAGGACTAGGTCATGGACGCACTATATATATATATATATATATATATATATATATATATATATATATATATATATATATATATATATATATATATATATATAGTGCGTCCACTAAGTATCAGTACTGGTCTGCGAAAATTTAATTAAAACGAAATAGCTGGCATTTTTTTATGAATTATTATTCGAAGTATTCTCCTCTCGCTTCGATATATTTCTTACATCGATGTAATAGTGATTCAAATGCGTGCTCCAGTTTATTTTGTGGCACGCGTGAAGCTGTTTGGATTGTTGAATGTCTAAAAAAAAACACCTTTTGAACTTTAATTTCAACTTTGGGAACAAGGAGAAGTCACAAGGGGCTAAACCTGGCGAATGCGGTGGGTGGTTGATCAGATAGACTTGGTCTCGGGCCAAAAATTGACGCGTAATTAACGTTGTGTCACTTGGCGCATTATAGTGCAATAAACACCAGTTTTCTGAATCGCAATACTCTGGACTTCTTTTTCGTTTCAGGACTTCTAAGTAGTACTTCCCAGTGACAGTCTGACCAGTTGAAACGAATTATTTTTGGATGATGCCATTGCTATTGAAGAAAACAATGAACACTGTCTTAATTTTTGAAGGAGTTTTTCATGATTTTTTTTGCCTGTGGTAAGTTTTTCGATTTCCATTCTACACTTTGACGCTTAGTTTCTGCATGGTACTGAAAGCACCATGTTTCGTCCTCCGTAACAATTGATTTCAGGAAGTTTTGATCATTTCTGGCGCCTGCAACATCTCTGTATGATTGACACGAAGTGATTTCTGCTTCTCCGTCAACGTGTGGGGAATAAACTTTCCACACACCTTTATTTTTCCAAAATCCTTGTAAAGAATGAGTTGAATCCTTTCTTTGCCGATATTCAAAGCCTCTTTCATCATTTTTAGTGAAGCATTACCGTCATTTGCTACAAAATCGTGCACTTTTCTGCCATTTCGGGAGTGCAGTCCTCTAGCGCCACTCTGCCATCCAAAAAATATTTATGCAATAAAAAAACATTTGTTCTGCTTAAATAATCATCACCGTACACTTGCTGCATCAGCCGAAATGTTTCCGACGCAGTTTTACCGAGTTTTGCGTTAAATTTATTAACAGCTCTTTGTTCCAAGATTTTATTTGTACATCAAACTTTTTTGGCTCGTAAACAAGACGTCATAATATCAATATATGTCAACCCATCGTGGTATATATATATATATATATATATATACCAATATATCTATATATATATATATATATATATATATATATATATATATATATATATATATATATATATATATATATATATATATATATATCAATATATCTATATATATACCAATATATCTATATATATATATATATATATATATATATATATATATATATATATATATATATATATATATATATATATATATATATATATATATATATATATATATATATATATATATATATATATATATATATATATATATATATATATATATATATATATATATATATATATATATATATAAATATAAATATATATATATATATATATATATATATATATATATATATATATATATATATATATATATATATATATATATTCGGAAAGACTTCCGCGGTCGGTAATATTAGAATTATTAGGTTCTCGAGTAGAACCGCGTTTTAGATTTGAAAAATCTCGACGTTTCGTCCTTTCGGCATTTCGGCTTTACTTTGAAGGCATTTTCAAGAGAATCTAGTTGTGAACTCTGAGGAGTAGGTAGATTGAGGCCTCGGAGTAAATCAACTAGATTCGTTTTCGTCCATTTTCGACTCTATAATCAAGTCTTTGTAATATTGGATTCAAAGCAATTTTTGGTTGTCAGTCAATTGCTGTTCCACTCAAATGGAACAAAATGTGCACAAATGTTCGGAAGTCCCAAATGATTAGTCAAAATGCGAAATTTTTGGACATTTGGATTTTGGATTTTAGCTGATTTTTTTTAAATTGACTCACAATTTCAATGTAACTTTGAGTAACCACGGAATTTTTCGGATCAGAATCTTCGTCGTCCTTGAACGCGAGGAGTTTGTAAAGACTTTCCTTGAATCGCTTAAACCACTCGTGGACTCTGCCACGGGGTAAACACTCCTCACCATACACTTGTTTGATTAATGTAAACGTTTCGGTGAATGTGTTATCAAGCTTCATATTCGCTTTTTGTTCGATGTTTATTTTTCGACCAATGGTATAAACATATTGACACTTTTGATAACTTCTAATCTTCAAGGCTTCTAATCTCAAAGACGGCGCCACTAGAAACAGCTATTTTTAAAAGGTCTTGTTTTCCGTGAGAACAAAGTGAGATGCAAAGTTGTAGGAAATAACTTGACTAAGAAAAATTTACAAACAATGCTTTCCGGTGTTGCCATATTTCTTGAGTAGCTACTAAAAGAATTTTTATTTTTTAAATAGCAGCACCGTATTTTTTTAACATAATTTGACAACTCTTAAAATTTGAAATAAAAAATGATATGTCACATTTCTTTATTGGAGTAGCCGTGTTAAAACAATTAGCAAAAACAGCTAAAATAATCTGACGTCGGCAGAAACTAAAAGAAGCTAACATAACAATAGTAGGCCTTGGAAATAAAAAAAAAATTGTTGTTTGAAAGGAGCCATCATTATTGTGCTACCATTGTGTTATTTGAAAGCTGTTCTGTTTGAATGTGTATAAAAATATCGTTTTTATTCAGTTGCTAAGATGAATCAGTTATTTAATCAAAAAAATAAAGTTGAATTAATTTTTCTTCATGTTGGTGGCTTAAGTCTACGCGCTTAAGTTATTTTCTAGTTGGTAATTAATTACTTAATAACTAATTATTATTATACTAAATAAATTAATAATAATAATTAATACATTAATAATAGTAATTAATAAACCGCAAGGGTAAGTAGGTGTAACTAGCTGTTTGGGGAGTGGCGACCCCGCGAATCTTAGTTACGCGAGGAGGCCTTACGGCTACGGACTTGTAATCCCGCGGACCCCAACATTCCAGTATGGAGAACTAGCAATGCCCAATCCTGCTTTAGATTTGCTCCTCCTTAAACAAGAAGGTACCATCAGGGCGGTGAGGGTCT
Source organism: Cosmopolites sordidus (assembly GCA_031761425.1). Lineage (NCBI taxonomy): Eukaryota > Metazoa > Arthropoda > Insecta > Coleoptera > Curculionidae > Cosmopolites > Cosmopolites sordidus. The sequence goes on from JARFXV010000799.1 coordinate 556,326, forward strand.
GAAGGCTGACCCCTCTCGAGTGGTGTACTTTCCCGTAATGGATCCACAAGGCTTGTTATGCCAACGCACAATCTGATTGCCGAAAACTTGGGTTCTGATTTACAAAACCTCGTTGAACCAATAAGACAAGGAAGAGGTTAGAGAAATAAATCTTCATGTAATACGCACATACCTTCTAACGACAAAAAACGAACAGGATAAAACTAGATATACAGAATGGCTCCAAGTGTTATGGCAGGAAAAATTTCCACACTTGAACATGGAAGCCCAAAGACTATCAGACCAAGTCAGATCAGTATTAAGATGCAAAGCACCCCCTGATGCAAAACTAGAGACACTCAGACAAGAAATAAGTAGAGAACCAACAGTCCAGCTTGAACAACATTTGGATAGCACAATGAAAGAAAAGAACGCATTTAATGAAAACGAAGAAGATGAAAACTGGAGACAACAAGTGAGTTCACAATTTAAAGAATACCAATTTCTATTTGAAGGAACCAACTCAGAAAGGTTACTGAGTACTCAGGTGAGCCGCATTACCTAAGCTCAGATACTCAGCTCTCTCACAGAAAATCATGAATATAATGAACAATATTCTCTCTAAGCATCTCCCCGAATCTACTTCAACAACTAAAACTCATTTTTATCTACTCTGTGGCTAGTACTGTTATTGCTTTGTGTAATGAACCTGTAAGAAAAAAAATAGTTTAACAACTCTAAAGAAAATGTACCGCTCATGACGAAAAAGATTAGAGACCAAAATTAACAACCCAAGAAAAAAAAATAGGAAAGCGATACTCGTATTTAAAAAATCCGCATAAACACAGCAAAAGATTAAAAAAGGAAATAAAGAGAATGGCAAAAGAAGTGAGAACTAAATCAGCAATGCCAGATTATGAAGAAAGGCTAAAAGTATTCCTTGAAAATATGAAGCAAAGAGCTGCGGCTTTCATTTACCGTATTTACCGGTATAACGAGAGGTGTAAACGCTATAAAGACAATAAGGCTTTTATTGGGAATCCACGAGTTTTTTATCGAACAGTAAATGACAACAGTGAACACCAAGGCGCAGGTCGACTTCAACCAACACCTGACGAAATGTTGTACTGGGAAAATTTATGATCAAACACCATCATTCATAACGACCAAGCTTATTGGATCAGAAACGACACAGAGAAGCTAAGTAAAATTCCACAGAGGAAAGAAATACTTATAGATTTTGAATCTGTCAAAGAAGTCATACGAATAACGCATAATTGAAAAGCTCCCGGGCTCGAAAAATTACACAACTACTGGCGGAAATATTTTTCAGCTACCTATTTTTAAATGGTCTGAGACGGATCTAGCCGCACACCGAGTGATTAAAACATTACTTACATCGTTCCGTAGCCACCATCCAAAATCTTCCATGGCATGGATAAACATCCCAAGGAGAATGGCGGGAAGGGGAGTAATTTCAATACAGATAGCTCACCTGAAACAGAGAAAATAATTAATTGAATATTTTCGGAGAAATATTACTTTATCCCTATTGAAGATACTAACAAGGTTAAACACCCACTATACATCTCTAAACCTCTCAAATATTAAATTAATTTTTTATGACATATCAATTGAAACTATTTTTCGGGAATATGAACAAAATACTCTACGTGGACGTTTATTTGCAACTTTAAGGTGCAATGATATAGATGGGGTATCGTCAGTGCTCTATCTGACGAATGGTGGCTTAACTCAAAAAACTGAGGGCATGATCTCAGTAATACAAGATGAGGTAATAGCCACAAGATCTTACATTAAACATATCCTGAAGCAAGAAATACCATCAGAGCTCTGTCGTGTATGCAATATGAAGCAGGAGAATATCCACATATCTGCGGTAGATGCAATGCCATTGCATCCAAACAATAATTACACTGGCATAATAACATTGCAAAGTTATCCACAACGATATATGCTATAAGTGCAATTTAGTAAGTAATATTACACCGTACTACAAATATCAATCAAGCGTCTGCCTGGAGAACGAAGATATGAAAATTAACTGGGATACTATGATGTTCACTAATAAGACTATTCAACATAACAAACCAGACAACTTGTTTATAAATAAAAGCAAACAAACGGCCTTTGTTATAGACATAGTTGCCCCTTTAGACAATAACATAAGAAGTGTATACGTGGAAAAGGTGTTAAAATATCAAGACCTAACGAATTTAAACATATTTACGGATTATATCTGATATTGAAAAAATTCAATATAGTGATTTATAAAAATATATTAATAATATAAATAATATAGTTAATATTAATAATTAATTAATAATTATAAATATATATATATATATATATATATATATATATATATATATATATATATATATATATATATATATATATATATATATATATATATATATGCCTACAAGGTAGCGTAACGGACCGTGGAGGGAAAATATTACAGAAATCTTTCACCCTTTCTCCACGTGGTACCACCGATCGCCTTCGCCGAACCGTCAACCATGCGGCGTCACGTGTCTCTCGGGACCGGTTTCTAGCCTTTCAGCCGTCATCAGCCGAGCTCTAGACGAACGCAAGGAAAGCAGTTCGGAGAGACAATCGGGCGCTAGACCAGATTAACTGGCCATTTTAATGACGGGTCGTGATCGCACACAACTCACGCCATCATACGACGAATGCTCGTAGCAGTCAGGACCGCTCGTAACATTCTGCCTGGAACCTCGGGTATAGTACCAGGTATGCCCACAAGGTAGCGTAACGGACCGTGGAGGGAAAATATTACAGAAATCTTTCACACTTTTTCCACGTGGTGCCACCGATCGCCTTCGCCGAACCGTCAACCATGCGGCGTCACGTGTCTCTCGAGACCGGTTTCTAGCCTTTCAGCCGTCATCAACCGAGCTCTAGACGAACGCAAGGAAAGCAGTTCGGAGAGACGATCGGGGGCCAGACCAGATTAACTGGCCATTTTAATGACGGGTCGTGATCGCACACAACTCACGCCATCATATGATCGTCGTATCTTCGTATCGTCGTATCGTCGTATCGTCGTATCGTCGTATCGTCGTATCGGCTGATGACGGCTGAAAGGCTAGAAACCGGTCCCGAGAGACACGTGACGCCGCATGGTTGACGGTTCGGCGAAGGCGATCGGTGGCACCACGTGGGGAAAGGGTGAAAGATTTCTGTAATATTTTCCCTCGACGGTCCGTTACGCTACCTTGTGGGCATACCTGGTACTATACCCGAGGTTTCAGGCAGAATGTTACGAACGGTCCTGACTGCTACGAGCATTCGTCGTATGATGGCGTGAGTTGTGTGCGATCACGACCCGTCATTAAAATGGCCAGTTAATCTGGTCTGGCCCCCGATAGACTCTCCGAACTGCTTTCCTTGTGTTCGTCTAGAGCTCGGCTGATGACGACTGAAAGGCTAGAAACCGGTCCCGAGAGACACGTGACGCCGCATGGTTGACGGTTCGGCGAAGGCGATCGGTGGCACCACGTGGAGAAAGGGTGAAGAATTTCTGTAATAGATATATATATATATATATATATATATATATATATATATATATATATATATATATATATATATATATATATATATATATATATATATATATATATATATATATATTATATATATGAAAATATTTGCATAATATTTCGCATCTCTATTTAATATATATAAAATATATTGGAGGAATAGCGAATACATGGACGAAATAGAACAAATACCAAATTTGAGGTACATTAATTCTATTTTTCATACTACATTAGAGAATTATAGCATAGTACAGCCAATAGATATACCCCAAATAATTATATTCGAGACAACATAATATAAAAATGTAACGTGGGTAGTTTGACGAGTTCCAAACTACCGAAGGCTTCAAGTACTGGTCATGGACCAGTGGACTACCCTGGACTGCGTAGTGACGACCACTACGCAGACTCACATACGTACCCACCACAGTATTATCTTGTGTCAACAAGTTGTTTTGATTACGTTTTTGGCCATGTCTTTATTAAATGAATCATCAATAGAAACTTTGAATGAAGAAGTTGAAAAGAGACCGCCTTTATATAAAAAAAAGGTTAAAAGATTATTCAGATATAAATATAAAGACAACATTATGGGAAGAGGTGTGGGAAGTTGTTGTTCCTGGTTGGAGTGAACTCGATGGCGAAAAGAAAAAAAAGCAAGGCAGTTACATACATATTTTAATTACGTATACAAATCAAATTAATTTTTTAAAGTTACCAGATTGTTTCTTACATAATTACACTAATATTATTACTACAAATATTTACACTTTCTCATATTGAAATGAAATAGATCCTTGAGGTGAATAAAATAATTCAAGAAGTATTGCCGCACCTCAGTCATATTACTTCTTCCTGGTCAATGTATGTTATCGTTATCGCTATAGTTATCCATGGGGGACTCATAGAGAGTATTTGTGAATTCTACTCCATCTTTTATTCTTACATAATTGTGGAGTACACAGCAAGCTTTAATAATGGCAACACAAAAATCAATGTTTACATCGATTGGACGGTGAAAAATATGCCACTTATTGGCTAGAATGTCAAAAGTACATTCCACTATACGGCGTGCCCTAGTGTGTCTATAGTTATAAATTCGTTTAGTGTAGTTTAAATTTCTTTTTGAATATGAACGAAATATATAATTTCCTATCCCAAAGGGTTCATCGCTTACAACAACAAATGGCATGACATTTCCGTCTCCATCATTTGGCAACTGCCTTGCAAGTGGAATATTTAGCTGCATCGCAAAAAGTCGTTTGCCTATTTCAGAAGTTCGAAATATTTCTGAATCATTAGCTGTTCCGTAAAATCCGACATCCACATACACAAATTTGTAATCCGCGTCTATCCAAGCCAATAAAACACAAGAGAAGAATTTTTTATAATTAAAATACAATGATGCGGAGTGTTCTGGCTTCACCATATGTATATGTTTACCATCAATTGCCCATATGGCGTTATAGAAATTTGTGCGGTGATAAAATTCATCCGCGATTTGAATCCAGTCATCTACTTGCTTCTCAGCCATATACAATGGTTGAAGTATGTTCCACAATTTCCTGATATGTAGTTTTAGTAATACCTCGTATTCTACTCGCTCCAATCAGATATTCAAAGGATAGCGTATTAAAACCTGTACCGGTGGCCAGATATCTGTAAAAGAAAAATTAAATTTAAGTAAATAATGTTAATTACTTGTATAATTTCATTGCAGGTCAGGAAACGCAGAAGAAATGGGGAAATTTGCGTACCTGTTTTCGTAGGGAATTTAATGCACAAAAGAATACGAAATCAAGGAAGCTACAACCAAAAGACGTAAATACATCTACTTCGATAAATTATTATTTTTGCTTCCATGCATTGAAAATCGGCCAACGGAATGAAACCTAAGAGTGGCTAAAGAAGAACAAGAAGATTTTGATGAGAGTCATAACAAATCAGCGAGTGCTTTTTCTGCACGTATTCCACAACGCAAATGTATTAATAAATTAAATGCAACGGCAAAAGATTTGGACGAGGAACTACTGAAAGCATTGCGCGGGACACAAGACGAAGATACAAACTTCGCCTTATCTATTGTTCCCTCACTGCAATCTCTTACCGCAAAAGAAAAATTGGATGCTAAAATTAATATTCTAAATATTTTTAGGGACATAAGAAAAGCAAGGCGTCATCAGTATTCGGCTCAAGCATTGTATAACGAAAATATAGTAGAGGCTCGTTGACATCTCTTCCTACACCTCGTCCGCGTAGTGGGGCAAATGTTCACGAGTTTTAGCCTAGTGATTATTCACGTTATGCTCCTCCAGCAGGAAATTTGCAGAACATTCACATTTCACCAGAATATTCTAATGAAACAGCGCTATCATACTATTCAAATTTTACAGATGAATCGGAAATATTACATTTGTAAAGAAAAAATATTCATTTCAAATTATTAACGAATAACTAATTATTATTAGGTTTTTTATTAGTTTCAATAAAAAATCAGTATTTAAAAATTATTTTTTTCTTACCTTAACGTCACACTCAACCTGTCCGCAACAGGTATAGAACGTCTAAGATTGGAATCTTCCTTCATTATTGATGGTCCAATTAATGTAACAAGTTCATTGAAACTGGTTATGCTCATTATATAATAAGAGAAGAACTTTTTTGGATTCTCTAGTAGTTTAGGATGAAGTGTGTAAAACTTTCCTTGCACCAATCTGTCAGTAATAATGGGGTGCATCCAACAATCACGGTTTCGATTTTTCATGTTTTTTCTCCTTCGTTTTATAATAAGAGCAACAATAGCTATTTTTGGTAACATTTTTTGAGGACATAAGTTCAATGTTGAACCCAATGCAGCTTGGAACGCAAACTGCCAGATTGGTTGATCGAGCAGTCGAGCACAAATAACCAACCAGACAGTTTGGTTTGTCTGGTGTGCGTGCATGACACCCAACCAGACTAAACTATCGGCCGCTATTTTAGTCTGTAGTGTGCTGTGACCCTTACTGTAATAATGCTTATAGTGACAGTAAAGTTCGAAAGTGGGTGAGAGCAGTCGGCCGACTTTCTCTGATTTCTGAAGATTTGGTTTGTAATGTGGACAACAAAATTCGAGATAACCGACGATTCACATTCATTTCAGAGGTATCAAGTGAATTTCCACAAGTTTCAAGATTAGTATTGTACACCTTTTTTTTAGAGAAACTAAATTATTGAAAATTGTGTTCTCGGTGGATTCCAAGACTGCTTTCTAACGATCACAAAGCAAAGATTGAACTGTGCTTTATCGTTTTCAACTCAATACTGTGTGTCTCATATGACTCCTGAGTAACAGCCAATGAAATGGCATCACACATCGTCACCAACCAGAGTTAAAGCCAAACAGACAATTTCAGAACGAAAGATCATGTTAATTGTCTTTTGGGACAAGCAAGGGATTTTGTTAGTGGATTTTATGCCAAAAGGCAAAACAATCAATTCTGATGCGTATTGTGTCATCTTGAGAAAACTCCGGAGTACCATACAAAACAAGCGGCATGGCCTACTGTCTTCCGGTGTTATTTTGCTCCATGACAATGCTAGGACGGCATGTTTATATACAAATACAAAGTCTAATCAGGTCTTTTAGAAGGGAAGAATTGGATCATCCACTTTACAATCCAGACCGTGCACTGAGTGACTTTTACTTGTTTCGGTACTCAAATGAGTTCCTTGGTGGTCAACGGTTCAACGACGACGAACAAGTTAAAACTGCATTCTGCTATTAGGCTTCTTCATAGTCCGCAGATTTCTTTCACGTAGGAATTCATAAACTTATTGAGCGGTATGACAAATATTTGAACAAAAGTTACGTAGAAATGGAGATAAGTATGTAGGATATGAAAAAAAAATATTTATAGTATTTTTCTTCTTACTAAAAAACGCACCTAATTTAAAAAATATACTTCGTATATTTAACAATCTACGCAATCGATGGTATTTTAGAGATTGCGTACATGTACAGTCCATGTTTGGCATTTAATTTAATAACAATTTAGTACGTGGTTTAACGGCAGGCAGCTGGGGATCTTAATTGCAACTGAAACTTTGAAGTACTTGTACGTATAATGTTTGTTTGCTGTTTGGATATCGTATGCGCACTGCAAGTGGTAGGAAGAATAATTAGGTAAACAAAAATGACCCTATCCTGATTTGTGGCGCAATTGTTATCTCCTCTAGCTCAAGTCGCGGATACATTTGGCATGTTAAGTAGTAACTTTTATATATAAAATCATTTATATAAAATTATCAATAATATATCAAATGAAAGAATTGCATTAAAACTATAAAATTAAAGATTATTATTCTCCAGTCGCTTAGATAATATTACTTAATTTTTAATCGCAGATACCAAAAATGCTATGAAATTTAGTTCCCATATCTAATTTTTCGCTGGTTCATGGTTTATCTAATGGAATTAAAGGTTCAGAAAAGACATTTGTCATTTGTAATGTATTTTCTAAGACAAACTAATTGTTTTAAATGTATATAAATTTAAAAGGCAAATCTAATGTTTTGTGAGTATCCTGACTATTTTCCAGTGGATTTACCTCTAGCGCATTAAAGTCTACTGCTGACTTCTGATATTTTGCACTATACTTTTTTATTTCCCCTGTACCGTTCTAACATTTAAGCCGTATCTTTTTTTTTTTATTAGAAACGCAGAAGCAATGAGGGTATTAGAGAGTAGACTTACTGCTTAACGTGGACTCCGAAGCACTGTCATCAACTACCCTTAACCCCAATCTGCACTCTCCTCGAGCTAAAAACCCTTGCATTGCCTAACCTTAAATATTACACTCTTACCTGTTAAAATGTAGTACGTAAGCCTGGTCTTTCATCGGAGGGTGACCCTTCAAGTACTAGAGCTACATTTTGACCTCTGAGCCTCCGGATTACAAAAGATGCCAACCTCCGGGTCAGGTTTTCTCTTACTACTTTATTTAATATAAACCATGGAGCATCACATATAGTATATTGACACTTCAGGAACGTCTCTAAAATCTTAACATTGGAGATTGATGCAGTCCCCCATAAATATAATCCGTAAACCGATACGGGTATGAATGTAAATAAATGCCTTCGTACTAATTGTAAATTACCTTTGTACCTTGTACATAAATTTGTACCTTGTAAATTGTACCTTGTAAATAAATACCTTCGTACTAATTGTACTTTGGATTTTCTGCTAAGGAGGCAGTAATTTTTTAAAAATGTATTGTTTAGTTGGATTGTTTTGTTGGGTATATGGTTTTTCTACGTAAAGCTCTTATCCAAATGTAGACCAAGGTATTTGAAACTCTCTCCTTGTAGTATGGGCTGATTATTTAACGTTACCAGGGGTGCTTTTCTTCGGCCTTTTGTAAATATAAAATCATTTTCATTTAATCTTGTTTTCCAAGACGTTCTCCAATTTTGTAATCATTAATTCTTCTTATTATAAAACGCCTCACACAGTGACAAGCAGCCGAATTACTCCCAATGAAGAATTTGTAACGGTAATACAAGGAGAGAATACTCATTGTTGGAGAAAATAATATCAAGAAATATAGCTTAAAAGACCCCGGATGACGACTAACAACCAATAGCTTAACAACCAGAATAGGTTGATGAAAAAGTTTTTTATTGGCGGAAATAGAACAGAAGTGGCAATGTGTTCCATATTTAACCATATTAATTCATTTTGATTCTTCTCCTATCGTCTAAGTGATACAATAAAGTTCACAATCAAATTAAGATGAAAGAGATCACAAGAGGTTGAAAACCACAAAGTGAACGAATGAAAGACGTGGACAATCAAGAAAGCTGACTCGAATGCATAAGCAGCGCCAGCAACCTAAAGAGGAAATCATTTTGAAAACGTCCGTGGTTCTGAGCTGGCTAATTCGAGGAAAAAATAGAATATAACGTTTTAATCTTCATGCGTAGTTTGCCTTTTTTATATTAATAATAAATTGGGATGAAACATTCGCAGCGGATCTAAAAACTTCGATATTCCTTTCAAAATAATTAGTAATGATAACCCAGGAGGCTTCTTTCTTAAACTTTTTTTCAATAGTAACAAAGGTAAGGTAAAGAAGTCATGAAAATATATATATTCTTATAATTAATATGTTTTCCTATTTTAGGTAAAGAGTAATATATTTTCTAAGATACGACTTGCATAATATTCAAACGTCGCAAATTTAATTTCAAACAGAACAGTACATAGCCTCGACGTAATACAATTATCTTAATTACTGAGAATATTTGGAATTATTGTACGTATGTTACTTGTTTGTGGTATGTTTGGTAAAGCACATGTAATGTAAGCACTGAAGACAAACAATCTAATGAGGTACACATTTTGTTTGCCTCACTATTTATTTAATATTTATTATTATTTCGAATACTAGAATTAACTTGATAAATAGCCAAAAGGATCAGTTCGATAAGGTTTTTATTATTATTTAATAAAAACAGACTTACTGCGAGTCAGAACAACAACGATTACAGGAGTCGTAAACATTTTTCAAGTAGTTCTGGTACTAATTATTGGTAATGATAATCTGATACTAATTACTGGTACTAATAATTGGTAACTCAAAAATAATATGACCTTCATTCCGTTATTCAAATTTCACAAATTAGGCTTATGTCTTTCGACTACAGTCTTTCCTCGGTTCGACCTTCTAGTTGCGCCAAAAGTCACTGCCCCCATGAGTTCTTCACCTCAGAAGGGATACTAGTAAACTAGTGAGGCTCCCCTCCCCAGTAGTAGCCATATTAGATAAACTTCATCATCGTTGGATGGGTAACCGTTCAAGTCTCTATAGAGTGAGCTGTACTTTATGATGCCGTTACCCAGAGATGTCTGTAATAAGGTGGTTGAACACCAGTTATATAAGTGAACTTCGTGAAGTAAGCCGCCCACCTTGTATAAGAGGTACAGTGGATATATAAATAATCCTAAGTTTCGTAAATAACCTGACGGGTTCACAACGACTACTTCAAAAAAATTCAGTGAATTTTTCAACGTTACCTTTAGGTTGGTATTAAATTCATCGGCTCGGCCATGAAGCATGATCTTTAATACTCTATTAGCAATCACGAAGTTTCACAAGTCACTTAAAATATTTAAAGGGATCATTGCAACAGTCCTATGAATACTTTGAAATACATTAAAAGTTTCTGTGGTGGTATTTTTATCTAACTTGAAGAACTTTTTAACTAACTGAAGAAAATATATTATTATAACGTTGTTTCGTGGGGTTTTTTTAAATTGACTCTAAAAAAACTATAGTTTTATGCTATTAAGGTAGAACAAAAATAACTTAAAAATAAAATAAGGTATTATTTAATTATAACAAAAATATAAATAAGTCACAGCAATATGTGTTAACAATTTATGTTATATATAAACAAATACAGAAATAAAAATATTGATTAATTTTTTAAATATCTGACATACACCACTTAATGGCAATCAAAAATACAAAAATTAACTGTATTATTAATCTGGTTCGATTATCTCGAGAGAAAGACATCCGAGTATAACTGACGAATTCTTAAAGAACGAAACCGGTCTTAAGATGTGGATACATTTTTTTCTCCTAGTAATCTCAGGTGGTTCGTCTAGTCGTACTACCTGAGTTTAATAATACAGCTAATTATTGTATATTGATAACACTGGTCAACAAGGTTTTTGCACGACGATGATGAGTTGTATTATCAAGAAGTATGCAGTAACTACTCATCAACAACAGAAGTTTCACAGCTGGCTTAGCTCAACTTTATCGAGTCATGCAGATTGAAACATGTATCGGGTATATTCTTAAACTTTACATGTTATTGCTATCTCTGGCAAGTATGATACATAAGGACAAATTAATAGAGCCCTCTTGAACCCGTATATTGTGATATCTTTACTTTACTTTGATGCATTCAAACTTTACTTTGATTTCGCAGTTAAAAATCAAGATAAACCGTGAGTTCGGCACGCGATATGCTCGAGTTTTGGTACCAATTTGCGGGATTGACTGTCTGGTCACCAGCCAAGTTTACCTTTCGCAACACCAATGTTATGGAAAGAAGAGAAGCACCATGTTGAACATTGTTATTTTTGCATGAATACAACTGCAGTGCTCAAAGCGGTAAAAAAGAAAATATTATATTAGTGCAATATTAGCTCAAAGATTTCAACCATACGGTGAATATCATCCAGTTTCTACACCATCATTTGACGATTCTGATAATGATACTGAAAACGATACTGAAAAGGATAACCCCATAGATCAAGACTTTGTTATTCCCTACTTATCTAAGCCTCGTTTAGTCGCCCAACCTGAATTAAATGATTTAGAGGCCTAGATCTATCAAAAGTATAAGCAGAACTTCTTGGCTCGCGTCTCAAGCAATGGAATCTTTTAGCAAAAGGCGCAAAGGTTACGATTTTTCGAAATCGTCACCGTGATCTTGTAAAGTTTTTTAGTATTGATAGCGATCTCCTTTATTGTAGCAATATCGATGCACTATTTGAAGCTATCAGTATTAATCACGAGACACACACTTGGAGATTATTCATAGGTTCATCTAAATTAGTCTAAAAGCAGTATTGTTATACAATGGTAATATCTTTTCATTCCCGTGGGTTATGTGATTTCCATGAAAAAAACCTATGGCAATCTGTAGCTTTTACGTGAAAAGATATAATATGGGAAATATTCTTGGAAGATCTGGGCAGATTTTAAAGTTATTGCAGTAATTTTGGGTATGCAACAGGGTTACACTAAATACTGTTTTTTTTGTGCCTTTAGAATTGTCGCGAAAGAGAAAATCATTATGTTAGAAAATAATGGCCACCTAGGAAAAGTTTCACTCCAGGACCAGAACACATACTTCATCCGCCGTTAGTGCAACATCAAAACATTATTGTGCTACTTTGCACCTAAAATTAGGAACAATGAAAAACTTTGCGAAATCACTTAACTGCGAAGGTGAAGCTTTTCAAAATTTTTAAGAAAAGTTCCCAAAAATTACAGATGCAAAGTTAAAAGAAGGGATTTTTATAGAGCCTCAAATACGAGAGTTAATTAAGGTACATACATTTAAGACTAAATTAAATAAAATTGAGAAAAATGCTTGGAAATCCATGGTGCAAGTTTTTACCAATATTCTAGGAAATCTGAAAGCTGAAAATTATAAAACACCAGTGAAATATATAATTCAAGCCTTGCAGGCTATTGGCTATAAAATGTCCCAGGAAATACACATTTTGGACTTACATTTAACTTTTTTATTATAAAATATGGGGGACGTTAACGATGACAATGATGAACGCTTCTATGGGGATATATTGGCTAAGAAACGACGCTATCTAGGAAGGTGGAGTCCTGCTATGCTAGCAGATAATCGTTGCACGTTAAGAAGAGAAACTATCATCAAATAACATCAGAAATGGTAAAATATATACAAGAAATAGGGAAAGAAATGTTACTAGATATAACAAATAAAATAAATAAAGGGGATAACATGCCAGAGGACGAGATAACTATATACTTCCTATGAGCAATTATACTTCCGCTTTTAATTCAAGGTAATACAAAGAAATGTAATAAGAACAAGAAAGATAGTATCTTAGAGATTCACAACCAAATCATAAGTGAGACAAGGAGGCACAACGAGTCCATAACAATTTACAATTGTAATAGCTGAAATAATAAAACAATGTACCAAGAAAGTAAATAATTCGTTCTGGGCATATTATAATTTAGAAAAAGTGGTACTAAAATATTTAGTAATTGCGGAGGACTTAGTTTTAATAACAAATCAAAGGAAGAATCTACGAAAGCGATTAAGGAACTGGCAAAAAATTACGATAAAACAAATTATGTAATGATAATAGTTAGAAATTCTAGCAAATACAGATAACACTAAAACACGAAATAATAGAGCAAGTTAAGCTGTGTTAAGCAGATTATATAATGCCTTAAGAAGAGGCTTCATAAACAAGAAAGAAGTAACAAGAAGATAAAGATGAAAATATATAAAACCATCTTAAAAAAATAAAATAAGAGTGGCAGAGATAAAATACGTAAGGAAAGCAAAGGGAAAAACAAGAAACGACAGAATTAGAAATGAAATAATTAGAGAAGATTTGGGCAAAGAATCCATAAAAGAATATATAGACAATTCGGACGGTTAGGACATTTCCAAAGAATAGCCAATACAATACAAGTCAAGATCATATGGGAAACGAGAGCACAAGGGAAAAGAAAGAGAGGAAGGCAAAAGTAAACCTGAGAAAAGTGGTGGAAAAGATTATAAAGAAGAAGGAAAAAACATGGGCAGAAGATAAAAGACTAACACAGGATAGAAAGGACTGGAACAGGTTTATAAATAACTAGTATGAGATGTAAGCACCTTTACACCCTACGCGTAACCAAGGGAGATGAATATATGACATTAATAAAATCAATTATTATATCCAACATAAATAAGCAAGAAGGCCTAAAAATATTGAAGAGGAAAATGCTAAGAAATATACTTGGTCCAGACGACTGGAGATAGAGAAAGGAGACTTAAAAGAAATGAAGAAATAGAGGGATAATTAAGAGGAGAGAATATAGACAGATACATAAAGGCAAGAATGCTTAAATAGCAGGTCACAAGTAACGAAATGGACCCCATTGCAAAAAATATTGAGGGGAAGGCTGACATGGAGATGGTTAGACCAGGTGCAAAAAGATACTAAAACATTGGGCATTGCAGACTGGAGAATGGAATGCAGAGACAGGAAGAAATAGAAGAGCATAACCAAAAGGGCTGTATATATATATATATATATATATATATATATATATATATATATATATATATATATATATATATGTATATATATATATATATATATATATATATATATATATATATATATATATATATATATATATATATATATATATATAATAATCTTATTAAATCTCATAATTGTAAATTGCTTTAAAAATACAGGAAATATTTTTATAGTTATTAATTTTATTTTGTCTCTAAATAATGCGACAAAAAATTCTTCTTAAAAAACTATACAGTAACTTTTTTCGACGCATTCTTAAATCTCTTATTAGTTGCAATTACAAGCTGCAAGGTGACCCGTGGCACTAATACATCTGTGGATCTCAAGAATCGAGTGGGCAAGCTTATAAAAATGGTGAGAAGCAATGTTCATCAAAATTTTTAATGTTGCTTAGGTCGGTAGTTTCACGAAATACTTCAACCAAGGAAACTACTTCACAAATTGATAAAAAAAATCATTACTTAAAATTACGCGGATCTCTTGAAGAGCACTGCATATATAAAAGCAAATCTATATGGTGAGAATGTTTCTACGACAAGATCTAAAGACCAGCTAAAAAAAACTACTATTTTCTAAAAAGAATAGAAAAAGCCCGATTGGAGATCGCCATGTGCATTGGAACAAGAAGCAGTCGAGCAACATTATATTTAGTGATGAATCGAAGGTTTCATTAATCAGTAGTGACGAAATCAAATACGTTCGTTGTCGAGATAATAAAACACTTCAATCTAAATACGTCCTGAAAACTATGAACCATGGTGAAGGGAACCTTAAAGTATGGGGTAGCTCATGTGGGGGTATTGTATCAAATGTGGTAGTATCAAATCCATAGAATCATCGGCATTATAGATACATTTTTTTATGATTATTTATTATTTTTCTTTTTATGGATACATTTGTTAGAAAATGCTATGCTACCCTTTACCGAGTGGAATATGCCTCTAAAGTGGGTTTGCCAGCATGAAAATGACCTAAAACACATTTTAAAATATGTGAAACGTTAGTTGAAATAGCACAACATTGAATTATTAAAGTGGCCAGCTCAATCCACGAATTTAAATCCGATACAAAATTTATGGAACATCATGAACGACAAATTTAGAACCCAGCGTTATGCAAATTTAAACGAGGTGTTCAATGCTTTGAAAAAAATTTTGGAATCAATAGATTCTTCAGTGCTACATAACTAAATTAATCTGCCAAAACGATGTCAGGATGTCATTAGAAATAAAGCTATTGGATCAATTATTGATTAAAATAAAAAAAAAGACATTTCCTTGCTTCAAATACACTGATTTTGAAAATTACTCTACATTGGTCACATGCTTTGTAATTAAATATATCTGCCATGATAAGAAAAGAAATAACGTGCCTTATAATTTTTTTTATTATGATAGTTCTGTTAGAGTTTACGTTGGTTTAAATAAAGGATTTTCTTTAAAAAAATGTCCTATGCTATATATATATATATATATATATATATATATATATATATATATATATATATATATATATATATATATATATATATATATATATATATATATATATATATATATATATATATATATATAGGTACAACTGTAGAAGAAAATGGAAAAATTGAATGCGAAATTCACGAAATAGAGAAAACTACTACAATGTTATACTTTGCACTAAACAATATAGCATTTGTAAAAATGATCTACCAACGTTGAAAAAGGTAAGGGTACATAATTCTGAACTTTACGCAATGTATGTAAATATACTCACCTACAAGAATTGCGGTGTACAATTGATTAAAAAAATTCCAAATGCAGAATTAAGGGAAATATTAGGGGTAAGATCGCTTCCAAATATTATGTCATAGAATTTTAAGTTGATTTGGGCATATGTCCAGAATGATAGATACAAGAATAACTATAAAAAAATTAATATGGAAGAAAACATTAAATAATACGAGAGGCAGGCTGGAACAAATTGGAATGATCAAGTAGCAAAATGCCTAACTACAAAAATACTAGAATGGATAGAAGCTGAAAAAATAGTTAGGGTGTCCCTAACTAATGTGGAGATTTTAAGTCCCTAACTAATGGAAGTCCCATTCAATCCCCACAACAATAAAAATATCCATGATTAAGTCGGATTGACAGAATTGACAGAATGTTCAGTGACACGATCTCAGAAATAATACATGAAATGATAATCTTGCACAAATAAACATTGTATACATAAATAAGCATTGAATCTAATTATTGATACGACATATATTCTTCTAAACTATAAAAACTTTGACTTATAAGAAATTCGCAGACTAATTTTTTAAATTCGTTGTCATTCTGAACATGCTTAAATAGTTGTGGCAACTTATTATATAGCTTCACACCCCTATAGTAAACATTATGTTCAACTATCTTACATGAATGTATTGGTAAAACAAGTTCATCAGAGCCTGGTATGTCATAGTGATGAAAATCACTATTTTTTACGAATGCTACAAAATTTCGCTTAACAAAGATGATAATCTCCAAAATATATAGTGATGGTAGAGTCAAAATCCTCCATTGTTTAAAAATTGGTCGACATGTTGCCAGTAGTGACACCCCACCCATCATTCGAATTATCTTTTTTTGTATTTTGAAAACACGCATCAGATGAGGCGATCCACCTCAAAATATCAAACCGTACCTAGCGCGACTGTAAAACTCGGCATAGTAATATGAATGCACAATATCCGTGGTACCAACCCGTTTCAACCTATAAACAGCATATGAGACAGCAGCTAATTTCTTGCATAGTTCAGCTATGTGTTCATCCCAGCAAAGTCTGTTATCGAGATGAACACCCAGAAATCTAGTACAGGATGTTTGCTGTATAGATTTACCGTAAATTTTTTGTAAATATGACTCCGTTATAGTGTGTGTTCGAGGAGTAAAAGCAATAAACCTGGTTTTGTCCACGTTAAGGGATAACTTATTATTCGTAAACCAACTATAAAATTTATTGAGCATTTCCTGTACCGTTTCAATGGCTCCTTGCATGTTTCTATTTCCTGTTAAATAGCTGCTATCATCAGCAAACATTACCATATTTTCGCTACTGCCAACATCTGGCAGATCATTAATAAAAATTAAAAATAATAGTGGACCCAAAACAGATCCTTGGGACACTCCGGAAATAATCCTTAATCTTTCAGATGTTGCTTCATCAATCTATACAACTTGGTGTCGGTCAAACAAGTAAGATTGCAACCACTCTCTCACCCGACCCCTCAAGCCATAGTGATGAAGTTTGTCCAGCAGTATTGCGTGATCCACCAGATCGAAAGCCTTACTTAGATCCATAAACAGACCAACACAATTGCAACTATCGTTTATGTTTTCATATATCTTGTTTAAAAATTCACAGATTGCTGATTGTGTAGATCGACCAATTCGAAACCCGTGCTGTAATGATTTCAATATATTAAAGCGCACATATATTAAAGCACAGATATATGATAAAAGAATACGATAGAAGTACAAAAAGTTTCTCAACATAAGGACTTGGCTGTAATCGAGTATGGATTATGTATATATGGTTAATAAATTATTTAGTGAAATGCATTATAATGCAAATGCATTATTTAGTGAAATGCATTATATTTTAAGGCTTTAATGGTAAATTGAAACAATATACATGAACGATTATAATAAAACCACTGCAGTCATGTTAAAAATCGTGACAGTTCATGTGCTTTCTGAATATTAATACACACATAGCCAACAAAAATTTCTCAATAAATAACCAAGAGGATTAGGCTATATATATGTAATAACTAGTTCAAATTATTTAACTGTCTTTCCAAAATTCAAGATCAGACCCATAGGTAATTATAGACCCATAAGTATTTTATAATAAATGAAAAGTAAAAATAAAAAAAAGGGTAAAATGAAAAGTCAGGTAAATGAAAATCGATTTATTTTTCAACGTAGTTTCCTTTTAGTACGATATAATTTACTCAAGGATTTTACAAGTTGTCAGAATGTGCGACTTGTCTGCCAAGTAGGTCTCTGTTTTGGCAATGATTTCTTCATTTGGTGAATCTCTTTCCAGATAACCATTTTTTCATGCTTAGGAAGAGAAAAAATTCAGAAGCAAACTCTGGAATATACGGTAGAGGCAGCAATCAATTCGTAGTGCAAATGAAGCTATTTCCATGTTGCAAGAACGGACAAATAGCCCTGGTGAAACAGTACACCTTCGCCAAATGAGGACGTTTCTTTATAAACTATTCGTAAAATTTGACCAACAGTGGACCATAACACTCTTCCGTAATCGTTTTTCGCCTTCCCACATAATTAATGAAGATAGTGGCTTGCAAATCCCAGGAAAGAGTGAGCATGTTCTTTTCGAATCCGTTTTTGGTCTGCTGATGTCAACCCATCATGCTAATAGATTTCTTATGCACAAATGTTCATATGGAATATTACGTACGCATTCAACCGAGATGTTATTCATCCCAACGATTTCTCTAATCTTCACTACGATCGGCTAACACGGATTTTGCTTAAATAGCGATTTATCATTAGATTTTGCGTAGAGTACCACTCGTGCTGATTTGGCCACATCAACACTCAATAAACAAATAAACAACTTGTCAACCAACAACAACAGCAATTGTGAAGGAGGGCGATGAATTTTCCGTGCATAAGTTGTTGTTTAATCAAATCAAATTTAACGATATTTTCCTATGATTGCAAAAATATTGAACTTACAAGACTGTTAAAACAATAGCTAATATCATACCGGCATTAAATTTATAAAGCCTTACTGAACATAAATCTATTTTTCAAAAATATAATCAAATTTGCGGTTTAATTGTCATATATCAGAAAGTAATCAACTTTTCACTCCATCCTTATATTAAACATGAATAATATTTATATACCTTATAGTTATAGGATATTATTAGTTAATAATATCATACTCCCAATATGAATGAACATAGATAATGAACATCAATTAAGCTATGCTGTCTGGAGCATATGTTACTGGGAGGGTCGATCAGGGCAAGGTAGAGACCTCTGACTAACATAACCCAAAATATGTCAACTCGCATTGGACTAGCGTGGCAGATCACGGTCCATGCCTTCAACATGAATGCGGAGGAATTGAATTCCTCATCAATCGAAAGCTCAACGACAGTGTAGTAAAATTTGAAATTATATCTGACCGACTAGACCAATGCGTTATTGAGCTGAATAAAAAGTTTAAGCTTCAAATCGTCTAAGCATATGCATCAGCTACAATGATGAGGAAATTTAGCAATTCTATGATGATGTGGCCCAACTTCTAGACAAGAAGAAGTGTAGGTACAAAATCCTGATGGGTGACTTTAATGCCAGACTTGGAAAAGCAAGAATTGGTGAAAATGCACCTGATCCGTATGGAAACGGCGAGCGGGATAATAGAGGTGACAGAGTGGTTGATTTTACTGAAGGACAATATCTTATTAACTCTATATTATAAATTCGTTTTATAAGAAAAAGATCAGCAGAAAATTGTCATGGAAAAGTCCATCTGGATTCAAAGGTAAAATTGATGACATCATGTTAAACGATAAAACAATATTTTGTAATTGTACTGTCCTTAACCATTTTAATATTGGAACTGACCATCGAATGGTGCGAGCAAAGATTAAGATAAACTGCCGAAACGAGCGAGAAAGTATGATAAGATCAAAAAGGGGCAAAGCGGATTCTAAGAAGCTGCTGGAGAGAGACAGCGATGTTGAGATTAATTTGTCGAACCGCTTTGCTGTATTGCAAGACTGGGAGTAGATGGAAATTACAGACCAATATGAAGAAATCGCCGATAATGTGTATAAAACGGCTGCAATAATGATAATAAGATAAATGTTTCAAACAGTCAAAAATCTCCATTAAAGCCATTCATTTAATAAAAAACGACGAAAAATGAAGAATGCAGGCACTCCTTTTGGCAGGGTCGAGTACGTTGAGCTTTGCAAAACTATAAGAAAACATATTTGAGGGGAAACGCATCTAGGGCAAAAAACTCTGGAAGAAAACAAGGGAAGTGGCAAAGCTAAACAGAAGCTGAGAAAGAAAAAGACGTAAACTTTTGCCTTAATGCGCGAGGATGATACAGTGAGGATGTAGCGGATGGAAATGTTAGAGATTGTCTAAAGATTTTATTCAAAGTTATGTTAAAATCAGAACCAGTTAGGAACAGCAATGCCCACTGAAAAACAAATACCGAATATCTTGATGGAGAAAGTGATAAAAGCTACAGACTCGATGAAAAATGTCAAGGCTCCAAGAAAGGCTAGTATAACTGTTTAGATGTTAAAAGCTGATGGCCGGACTTTACATAAAACAAAAAAATAACAAAAAAAGTAAAAAGTACTCAACTTATGGAAAAACGCAGAAGTGATTATTTTACATAAAAAAGGAGCACAGGAAGATTTAAAGGACGAACATCCAATAAGCCTCCAATTAGTGGTATGCAAAGGTTTCACCAAGATAATATCTAAAAGAGTATTAAGAAAACTTAATGACGCACAACCAAAAGAGCAAGCAGAATTCAAAAGTGAATTCAGTACAATGGATCACATCCAGGTTCTACAGCAGGTCATAGAAAGACACAACGAATAAACTATGCAGGCCATAATAGATGTATTGCTTAACCAAGGTGAAGAGAAAGCCTATGTAAACCTACTAGGATCGATATATGATGAATCTACAGCGACAGTCCACCTTGATGATCTTGAGGTTGGACTTAATGTAGAGCGAGGTGAGGTGAGGGTGATGTAATATCGCCTTTTCTTTTCTCAGCTTGCTTGGAAAAAGTGTTCCGTAATCTGAATTGGTAGCAATAGATTTGCATACCATTCTTCTTTCATAAGATCCAGACGAGCAAAGATTCATACAAAAGCTGCAAAGGGTTGGAGAACCATTTGGCTTGAAAATAAATCTAAAGAAGAGTCAGGTCATGTTCAATAAATTTGCTGAGGACAAACTTTTCTTTTAGGAACAGATTTGGTTGTGGATCACTATATATATATATATATATATATATATATATATATATATATATATATATATATATATATATATATATATATATATATATATATTGTGAAGAGGATTTCAACAAAAGGAGATACCATCCAGAAGATCGAACGACGCGTTAAATGTGCGTAAACACATAGTGTTTAACAATCAACTACCACTTTGTCTGGAAAGAAAAGTCTTTGATCAGTGGGAGACATGACATTACTAGATGGGATAGAAATACCTGCACATGGATCAGACAGCAGACGAAAGTAAGTGACTACAACAATAACAAATATAATTTTCGAGTTGCAGTAACTTTTTTCAAATCGTTGGGGAATAAAGGAATTGAAATGGATGTCGACGATGGGACGAAAGATAGGCCAAGGCTATCGTAAACTGGATACCGTAAAGGTCCACGGACAAGACCGAAAATACGATGGACTAATGGCATCATTAAGTATATTGGACCCGAATGGCAGAGAAATGCTCAAGACTGCGAGAGTTGGAATCATGCTGAAGATCAGATCATCCTGCAGTGGATTGATATGGGCTGATGATGATGATGCCGCCATAACTATTAATTCCGGACAGATCATGCTGCCAATATGAACATAGATAACGTGCAACAATTGAAGTTATTTAAATAGACAAACACTTATTATATCATTTGATGTTTTTGTTATAGCGCACACATGAACATGTAATGAAGTGTAATATTTTAGAAATTTGATAGAATTGCTAATCTATAGAATATATCCACGACCATATAATGTATACATGTTTATCAAATATAGGCATATCAACTTATGAAACACAATAGTACGTGGTTTCGATGATAGACGACCTGAAATCTCAATTGCACTGAAATCTTTGAATTGGTTGTTTGTCTATTAGTTGTCTGTCTAATTACTTATCTGCAGTAAGTTGGATATCGAATGCGAACTGCTAGAAACTATAAAGGAGCATGTAATAACGATACTGTTTTATGACCAAATCTAAGAACCATCCCAGTCCTTGGACACTTATGTATTTAAATTTTTTTTTCCTGCAATGGAGTTGGGGAAGAAAACATAGTGGGTCTTCTAGCTGACGCAGAATGCAACTAGAAATTTACCCCATGCCTAAGCTAGAAATTTCGGTGCTTTCTGGATAAAAAGATTAACTACCAGCGAAGAAGGGTTACCAGGGTTATTTAGATGAATTATACTAATAAACATTGTATTTCTTATATATTTCTTTTTACATTTATGCAGTAATTTGTTACGCTAAAAATAATTGTGTAAAGAAAATTCTTGTATAACCCACAGATTTTCATTCTATACCATGCAAATTTTAAGTTTCCAATATTGAATATTTTCATCAATTCACGGCATGTATTTGCAGTTACTAGTGAGAAACATAATTTATATAATTATTATTTTTTTATTTATTGGGATTTTCGGTCAGTTAATAAGTTTTAATTAACGTTTTGTTAACGTTTCGTTTCAATAACGAACTATCCTCAGAACAATTCAATATCTGATTAAAAATTAATTTCCCAAATTTTTTAACTAAAATGTAAAATTTTTAATTGACATATAAATCTTTAATAAACATATACAGATATATGTCAATTAAAAATTAAAAAAAAGTCCGAATAAATAAAATAATAATAATATATTAAACGGTCACGAAAATATATGTAATAAAATAATTAATATAATTAAAACGTGTTTATTAAATTTACAATGTTTTCAGTACAAAATACGCCCATTAGTAGACTAATGGCTGCCAAATGTGTAAAATTTTGTTGTAAATAACACATTTTTTAAGTTCTATGTAATTTATATTTTGTATTTTGCTTTAATTGAAATTAATTTTAAATACATACATGTCTACACAAATACATACATGTCTAGACAATACGAGAGTTGCTATTTGTATATCCGGAATTGGCAACAATGGTGTTTCTAGGCGCCATCCGACATACACATCGTAAAGTTTGACATTGTTGACTGTATGCGTACTCAGAACGTTTTGTCATACGGACGTTATTTGGGTTGTTTAATGACTTGAATATTTCATCTCAGTGAAAAAGTAGAACTAACCCGTGAGAATTTTCGTGTTATGATTTACTACGACTTTCGACGTGGATTATCTATACAACAATACATCAACCAACTCACTTCGTAGCCGTCGTTTGCTCATGGACATTAAAGAAGGTAATCCAAAGTCCATCGTTATGCCACAAAATAATGATACTCTGCACGAACTGATAAAGCAAGACCATCATGTGACCTACCGTAAGATGAAGACATCCCTGGGTATTAATATGACAAGTATACACAAAATTTTACATAAATATTTAGCCTTGAAAAGGGTTTGTGCGCGTTGGATTCCGCTTAATTTGACAATTGCTCAAAAAAGCTTATGTCGATTGGTGCAATGTGCACAGGTGACAAATGAGTCCGAAAGTAAACAGCAGTCGACTGAATGAGTCTGTCGATTGTATGGGCCAAAATGAGCCAAATCCAATAAAAATTGATCACGTAAGGAGCACTTCGAAGCAAATGGTCGCCTATTTTTTTTTTTTTATTAATGGGCATGTGGCTACAATGCTAGTAGAGAATCGTAGAACGGTCAATTCTGTATGGTACACAACCATTGTTTTGCGAGAAATAATTGAAGAAATAAGAAAAAACAGCCAGCGACTCAGGATTATTCTTCACCATGATAACGCGAGCTCTCTCACATCGGATCGAACAATTTTATATTTCCGCACAGAAGTGATTAGCGCTAGGAGCACTTTGAGCAAATGGTCGCCTGTTTTTTTTTTGGATAAATGTGCATGCGGCTACAATGCCACTAGAGAATCGTAGGATGGTCAATTCTGAATGGTACACAACCATTTGTTTACCAGAAGTCATTGAAGAAATAAGAAAAAACAGCCAGCAACGCAGGATCATTCTTCATTCAACGCGAGCTCTCGCACATCGGACCGAACAACTCAATACAGTCCTGATTTGGCACCGAATGATTTCTTTTTATTCTCATTCGTAAATTATAAACTACCTGATCAACGATTTTCGACGACAGAGGAAGCGGTTCAAAATGTATGTTTTGGAGATACCCCAATCGGAATGAAAAAATGCTATAAAAATTGGTTTAAACGTATACAGAAGTGTATGGATCATCATGGAGAATATTTTGAAAAACGGTAAAACCATTTTCAATGATAATTATTTGTTTTTATTTATTATTCCGGATTCATAAATGGTAACCCTGGTACATAAATAGTCTCCCTATGTATGTCTAGAGTCATTTCCAAGTTGCAAAAACTTATTTTCACAATGTTTGTGCGAAATGCTTACAAAGTTTATTACCAAAATTATAGCTGGAAACGAAGATAAGGTATGGCTCCTTAATATATTCGAAATTTAAAATTATTAAAATCACAGTTAGCTTAAAATTATAATTACCCAGTTAATTTCTAGCATCCAGATTAAAAGGATTAAATCTTCTTTAAGGTGACGTAAATATTACTTCCACCAAGACACTTTTGTAATGGAAAAGCGATATCAAAGTAAATGGAGCCCAAATTTATTTGCTGATTATTGCTGGATATTAATAAGGGCATCCCCAGAAACAATATACCATCGAAAACCATTAACAACAACATTCTAAAGTAAGATTATGATTAATATAATACCACTGCCTAAAATAATTGTGTCATGGAAAAAATCTGCTATAACCTAAAACGCACCATGTTTCGTTCAAATCTCTAAAAATATATTAATTTTTGTTTACCAGTATTATTGATTAATCTTAAGGTGTGCTTGAAATATACATGAATTACAATACAGTGATTTTTTTATGGATATACCCACGCAAAAATATAAGCCAAGGCTTGTACGATTTATCAAATTTAGTCAATATTTCTTTCAAACGCCTCTTCCTAAATGTTCCAGATATTTTACTACTGCGTGTGATTCTTGTCACATCCTTGTTCACTAGAAATAATCAGATTCATTGGGAAACCGAATCCCTCGTTTCGTTCGAGTTCTTCTCTAGTAGATAATCTCTTCATCCAGAAAACACCAAACTTTCTCCCCAAACCTTAGGCATGAGGTAAATTTCTAGTTCCAAAATATTTCCTTCCCCAACACCATTTCAGAAAAAAGCATTGAAAATAAATAAGTGTCGAAGAACTAGCTTAAAACGATAAGTAAGTAGATATTTATCTTAAGTATTCTATTGAGAACGGTCAAAGGTTCATGGCTCAAAAAGGTCAAAGCTTTAGAATAATAAAATCCTATACTGGGTTACTAAAAGTTTCATTAAATTAAAATAACTCTTCTTAATTTTTATCACCTTGGATTAAAATTATTACAGTATTGAACAGTATTTGCAACCCCCTGCCGTGCAATCTTCATTGTATGACATATTTATAAAATCCCAACTACATTATGAAATAATTCATACTTTATACGTTAAATAATATACGCAACCGTACAACTCATACATGAATAATCCACGTGGCACATCTAATATTGAAACAAAGGAGTTACAGTGTGAGCGGAGGACCCAACTACTTAATTGCACTGAAAACTTTGAACTAATTATATGTATAAAGTTTATTTGCGATTAGTTGGTTGCTTTATGTGAAGTGTAAATGGTGGAGAGCATAAAGAGGTGGAAAATAAATGTCATTAATTTATGGGCCAGTTGTTAACTTGAACTAAAATCGATAGTACTCTATTGCGTAATATTACCACTAATATATTCGACGAAAAGAAAAACAGTCTATAAATCTCCAATAAATACAAAGAAAAGTTTTCATTTCGTTTTATTTCACTTTTACTTTACTTTTACTTCACAGATTTATTTATATCACTTTCAAATCAGGAATGTAAAAAGCTATGAAAGACAATAATACTAGAGTAAAAAACGGAAACACATATATTCCTAGACTACCTATTACAAACGGATTGAAGTAAGGCTTTTGCCTTTACCTACATTGCTTCAACTACTTTTAGATACATTTCTGCATAAAGGGAGCAAAAAGATCATGGAAATGGCTAGTAAACCACATATTATACAATCTATACTTTGGTGATGATCAGATTGTTATAGCAGAAGAAAAAATAACCTTAACTACGTGGTCACAAAACTCAAATAAAAATATTAAGTTTCAAAATAAATAGTAGTGGGCAACATAGAGAAGATCTTGAAATGGAAAACAGTGGATTAAGAGATTAAGAGTGGATAAGAAAACTTTTACATATTTAAAAGTTCCATTAAAGAAACAATGTGTGATAACTGCCATGAAATTAAAGAATAGATAAATGAAGGTAGAAAAACAATCAGATCAGTCATAACTGGAGATGGAGAAAGGAGACTTAAAATATATAAAGAAAGAGACGGGGAATTAAGAGCAGAGAATATAATCAGATACAAAAAGGTAAGGAGGCTTGAATGGGTAGGTCACAAGTAACAAAATGGACTCCATTGGATAGAATATCAAAGGGAAGGCCGACAGGGAGATGGTTAGACATGGGAGGTGGAAAAACATGCAAAAACAATGGCCATTGCAGACTAGAGAATGAAATACAGACAGGAAAGAATGTAAGAGCATAACTAAAAGGGTCACGATACATACAAAACTGAAACGATGATTGAAAGAAGAGGAGTAATCAACCTCATTAATAGGATTAAAATAAGTTTTTTACCATAATCACGAGAGATTCAACAGTTATGATTGAATGCTGATGATCCCTATTAATAAATTTGGTTGCTAAATGTAAAATTTTATCGTAGAAGTACCAAGATGAACAGGACAGTGGACGTAAGAAAAGTGTCACCTAATTATTAATAATAAATTGTGTTTATGGACGAAAGAATACACGATTGAAATTATAAGAGAAAGCTGAGTTCATAGGCATTTTATGTTTCATCAACTGTTGAAAATTTTACTAAGAAATAATCTTTGAAAAAGTTGCCGCTTTTGCGATTACTAGCCCAATTCTATTACATTATTACATTATATTTATTTTTAATCATTTTTATAAACGATACAAATTTATATTTAAAAACCTACCAACTACAGTCTTCAGGTGACAGAGTTGACATTATTGATTGATTAGACAAAGATTGTTATATTTCATGAAAAAAAATAGGAAATTAATTACTCAATAAGATATAGTTGGTAGGTTTTTAAATATAAATTTATATTGTTTATAAAAATGACATATATTGTGATGATATAAAATGATATATATTGTGATGATATAAAATGATATATAATGTGATGATATAAAATGATATATCACAGAAATCTTTCATCCGTACTTCCATATACCTCCGTGCGTTTCAAATCAGCCGTCGCCATCACGTCGAGATAAGTACCTCCCGGATTCGAGCCCAGCTGATAACGGATGTGAGGCCAGAAACCGGTCCTGGGAGCTACTTAATAGTGATGGCGACGGCTAATTTGAAACGAACGGAGGTACGTGGAAGTAGAGATGAAAGACTTCCGTTGAATATGTGAACATTATATATTATAATATATAATGTTATATAAATATATATATATATATATATATATATATATATATATATATATATATATATATATATATATATATATATATATATATATATATATATAAAGCTGTTCAAGCTGGTTCATTATAAAGCTGCTTCAACAAACCAGAAGGTTTGTTCTTCTCTATGTCTTCAACTATTTTGTTCTTTCATATATTTTCAACTTGTATCCACAAATATTTTTCAAAAAATTTTGCAATAATAGACAAACAAGAAACGTGTACTGCAAAATTGGAAATTTACGAACATAAGCAGCCTCCAGAGCCATATGAAGTACACAATTTACCTGCTAAGGTGGTTAGAAGATTTACAGAAGTAATAAGAAGTAATAAAAGTATTTGGAGAAATATAACCATAGACAATTGGCTTCTAAGATTTTCCCTTGCCGTAAATCTCCACCAAAATAAAAATAAACGGAAGATGGATTTTTGTGACACAGATATCCAATCCAAAATCAGTAATGGTATTGCCTCTTATGAAGATAAATATACATAGATCTGACGAATTATTGATAAAATGGAGAAGATAGGTATAGTGCTCCTTACGAAGATACAGTAAAGGCGAAAATTCCAAGAGTCGCAGATTATAGACAACTACACTGATACAAATATTATTCTGGAGAAAATGTACTGCTTCACGGCGTAGTTTAATCATATATAAATGCAAACCGAAGGTGTTTCTGCGGTGATTCGTAACCGCTGATGAAACTTGGATTCACCACTTTACTTCAGAAATGAAGAAACAGTAAAAATAGTGGGTTTTATCCGGCGAATGTGTCCTGAAGAAGGGGACTATAGTATTATCGGGGTCCGAAAAGCATTATCTTCATCGAGTATTTGGGAAAGGGAAACACAACAAAGCGATAAAAAATAATTTCAAGAAAAAAAAGTGCTGTTTCACAACGACAATGCACCCGCCCCTTCGTCCACCGTTGCAACAGACCGGCAGCCTATTCTACGGACTTGGCCGCTGCCAACTTCTTTCCTTTCCCAAACATGAAGAACTGGCTGAAAAGAAATGTCCATGAAATGAAGAAATGATTGCCGAAACAGCCGTACTTTATGGAAGACATAAAGACACTTAGGTGAAGTTTATTGAGCTTAAAGGAGACTACGTTACTACGTAATACGTAAATAAACAAATAAACAAATTTGCGATTAAATATCCAATATTTCATTTATAAAGTATGAGAGTATCTTTTTACTCTAACCTCGCAAATCGTTGATCTACTTAATTACTACTATTAAAAGAATACATTTCTTTAATAATTTAAAATGTATTCTACTAAAATGAGAATATTGCCATTAGCATTTCTGTCTTAAATTAAATTCATGAATCAGGAACAATTGTATCCCTATTAATCTGTACAATATCTAGCTCCCGTCATATTGCTGTCTTTGCTACACCATACGTGTATCATACATATATTATTAAGGTAGTTATTCATATTATAGTGAATGAATAATTTATCCATGGTATGTAGTCGGAATTGCTCACATACATAATCCACAACTCATACATACGTAATTCCCGTCGCACATCTAATTTTGAAACAGACAACAGACACAACTATCTTAATTGTACTGAAAACTTTGAATTAGTTCTATATGAATGTTTGTTTGCTATTAAGTTTGATTTCGTATGCGGTGTGTAAGTAGTAGCGGATATGATACAAAACAATAGAGGATATGGATTTCTAATCGAATTGTAACCCAAATCCAAATCTGAACTAATACTCAGTCATTAGTCTTAAATATTTTATTTTATGTATATTTCACTATCCAATTAAAAGAAATGATTTTTAAGGCGATGAATACAACAAGAATCATTATGCTACTTGTTATACATTATGCCCCGAATTATATGGACCACACTTTCGTGTTTTACGGTTAAAAATAGGGGTACCTTGTCAAATAAATCTTAGACAAATAGTGCGTCGTAAGGGAATCCCCCCCACCTTTCCCGTGGCTACGGGACATCATAAAGAGAGAATTTCCCAAATATTTAGGAAACCGTTTACAATAAAATTATGAAATTTAGTGAGTGTTTTTTGTGTGGCGAAACGAAATGTGTATTTCAAATTTTAAAATGGTCCAAGGTAAAAAGTGGTCTCATTTTTTTTTGTAAGTGTTTTTTTTATTTTAATTGCGGGCTAGGAAAACCCTGATTTTTTATGTAAAAGAAGTATCGATTTTACACTTTAGTATGCCATGTTAAAATGACTTTTCTTTGTTCCACATTTTCTTTTTTTGAATGTTCTTAATTTGCAAAGTCTTAACATTTACAAAAATATATAGAATATTAATAAGATATCATGTTTATGTTACCAACATCCCTAATTAATTTAATAACTGGTATAATTTTGTTACTGGCAGCAGTTTGGAATACCTAATACTCAATATACTGGAGTGTATTAGAATAATTACTTGAATATGCACAGTGTTAAACGAAATAAGTGGCTATCAGTCGACAAGTAATTTTTATAGTAGTTGGATTCTTGATCTCCATTCGAATTTCCTCATCGGCCACTATATAAGCACATGAAATTTTATTTTCATCAATATAAACCACAGCTCGTGGTGCATCTCCTAGTTTAGTAGTTAGAATTGCTGTTGACCCCGTAACCTATAATAATCATACGTATTTTTATGTAATACATATAGTATTTATGCTAATTTAAACACATGTTAGTTTAAATTTCTCAGTTCTAAAGACACTTAAAAGTGTACATTAATGTTACACGCTTTGTTTGAACACACCTACCTATGCATTTGTGATAAGCGTATTATTCTCTTGCCGTGCCAGTAAATGTGTTTTGTTTCTAACATCCATATCTGTGTCAATATTGCACATTACACGTGTCGATATGAAACGTTATGTACTAAAATCGTATTTTTTAACACGGTAAAAAAAGAATAAACACAGGCTTTAATTTGCAGTGTATGGCTTTTCAAGAACAGTCCAGGGTTAAGAATATTTCGAGGATGTTCCGCTCAATTTAAGGAATGAATGCTGGGTTCAAATGGATGGTAGTAGAGTGTCAAGCACATTATGCTGCTGAAAATCGTATGTGGCTAAATAATTATTTTTCCGAACGATGGATCGGTCGGTTAGGGCCAGGACTATCCCCACCCCGTTCATCGGAGCTGACTCATTTTTTTCGTCTAGGAGTATTTAAAGAATAAAGTTCAGTAAATACCAGAAACGAGTTGATGCAAAGAATTCAAGACGCGTGTGAAGATTTGCGAGCTAATCCAAATTTTATTCGCAACGCCACACAACCTGTTGTGCGGAGGTGTTGAAGTTGAAATTATATTGAAGTTAAAAGAATGTATTTTGAACAATACTTGTAATTCTTTTAATTATAACATTTGTTCAATAAAAATATATAAGATTTTAAGTTAACATTTTTTTTAAATTTCTTCTTTTTATATTTGGTTGGGTTTATTTATAGTGTGTTCAGAAAACGTTTAAAAGCGATTTACTCGAAAACGGTAAATCTTATTATGGTGTAACTAAAACTACCTCTTTTAACGTAAAAAAAGTCAGGAATTTCATAATCTCGAACGAAAATTTGAAAAAAAACTTGAACCTTGAATTAAACAAAAAATACGTACAAAAAAATTGGACAATTATTACCTTGGATCCCTGATTATGTTACTCCCCTGATACATATTTAACATGCTTTTATGAGCTTCACCTGTATCTATCTATGTAAGGGAATCTTTGAAAGTCCTTTTCATCCACTTCAAAACGCCAGATTAAATTGAAACTTTGTACACTTATCAAGGACCGATGACAATACAATAATTTAATAAGTTCGTCCCATTATCCTGAACAGGATCGTCAGGATCAAGGATTTGCTTTCGGAGAGGGAACCTGAGACACGGTTACAAGGAAAGCAGTGCGCACAAATTACCCACTCCCGACATGGGTAGATAGTGATGAAAAATAAATAATAGTTTAAAAAACTAAAAAAACACGCTTTTATAGCAGATCGAACTAAAAAATTAAAAACAAATTATAGTTAAAAAAAAACTTAAAAATACGCTTAATGGTAAACCGAACTAAAAAGTAAAAAATAATTTTGGTATAAGAATAAACTCATGAACGAGAAAATTAATGTGTCATTGCAAAAAAGCATGGTGTGCTTTGTACCGTATTTTCATACTAACTCTACTTATAGAAATGGTACTGTAGTCAAAAGGACATGCTGCTAATACTCTTATAAGGACTTGGACAAGCTGGTTTGATGATCAGTCTTATGTACGGGTACAAGGTTCGGATCGTCTTAGAGAAAAGTGATAAACGGTATCTTAGACTTCTTGCTTTACCAAATCGATATAAAAATATACGGAAAGGATAGATCATGCGCATGTTGCAGCTACAAGTAGGACTACTTTGAGGATAACAATTATTTAACATTTATTTACCATTCTTATCAAATATATTAACCATGTATTTACTATTCTTATAAAATATATTAATCTTATTATTTATTTATCATGCTTAAAAGATGCTTCCTCTTAATGCGCATCATAAGACATGCCGCTTAGAATGGTATCAGCTAAAATTGAATGGGACTTGGAATAGGACTGTATTTGCTATAGTATTTGAGGAGCTTATGGGATATAGCTTTATATTGTGGAGGCATGATATTTAAATAAATTTCCAAATGCTGCCAAATCACACAATATCATTTACAAACTTCCTGTGATTAGGTAATAGCGGTAACCTACTCATCGAGCCTATGGCCCATATCATTCTTGAAATGACAGCTATTCGCCGCTCTATAGGCTGCTTTTTCCAACCCATTTTCCATGATTATTTCACCCAAATAATTGAATTGAGAGACTCGTCTGATGATACCATATTTTGTTTTTAGAAATGGTGTTCTTAGTGTGTTCAGGTCATGTATTGTGTCTTTTCAAAGGAAATTTGGAATCCTACCTTTTCTGCTGTTTCTTTTAGGATTTCAATCTGTTTCTGTGCCATTAATACATCTTGAGCTAAAATTTCTAGATCATCAGCAAATGCCAGACAATCAATTTTGATGTTGGTTCTCTCCAGTTTAATGGGCTGGTCAATATTCAGTGCCGACCTTTTTTTCACGCCACTCCTGTATTACTTTTACTAGAACACAGTTAAATAAGAATGGCGAAAGTCCATCCCCTTGTCTCACACGTTTTAATTTCGAAGGGCTCTGAGATGTCACCCATGAATTTAACTTTTGACCTCGTGTTAGTTAACGTTGCTTTAATAATTGCCAGCGTTTTCAGATCCAGTCCTTTTTCTTTCAAGATTCGGAATAAAGATTCGCGGTCAATAGAATCATATGCTTTTTTGAAATCCACAAATGTACAGACGAGATTTTTATTGTACAGTTTTTGATGTCTTAGAATCAATTTTAGATTCAGGATCTGTTCAGGGCAGGATCTGCCCGGTCGAAAACCTGCTTAATATTCACCAATGTTCGGTTCTAATTGTCCCTGTGCTCTGTCTAGTAGACATTGAGATAGAATCTTGTAACAAACTGGGAGAAGAGATATTCCTCTATAGTTGTTTACATCCGTTCTATCTCCTTTCTTATGTAGTGGATGGATTAGAGCATCTTTCCAGTCTTCCGGAATCCGTTCGGTTCGCCAAACTTCTTGTAGAATTTTGGTTATTTCCTTGATTGTACCTGGACCAGCGGATTTCAAAAGTTCAGCAGTGATTCCATCTTCACCAGAAGCTTTGTTATTTTTAAGCCGCTTGATTTGCCTAATTATTTCCTCTTCATTCGGTGGTAATGAATCTGGGTTTGTTTGTTTATGGTTTAATGTTGCTAATTTGTTTCAGGGCTCAGGACAGTTTACTATTTGTTCAAAATATTTCGCAAGTTCTTTGCAATTGTCTTGGTTATTTAGAGCTAATTGTCCGTTTTCCTTTTGAAAACATAGGCTCTGCGGTTGATAGCCTGTTAATTTAGTTTTAAATGTTTTGTAAAAGTTTCGGGTGTTATTTTTCTGGAAATCTTTTTCTATTTCATTAAGTTGATTATCTTCATATTTTCTTTTAGTTTGTCTAATTAGCTTCGATGTTTCTTTTCTTACTTCCAAAAAGGTGTTATAGTTTATTGCTGTTTTTTGACTGTTCCAATCTTTGAATGCTTTACTTCGGCTTAACACTGCTTGCTCGCAAACTTCATCCCACCACGGATGTTTTCTACGTTTTTGTAAAGGGACCAACCTTAAGTCTGTTTTAATAATTTTTTGTTTTAATTCTTGCCAGTTCTGTGCAGGTTGTTTATCAAGCTCTTCTGTTAGGGCTGGTTTTATTTTCGTTGGGTCAAACTTTGGTATTAGCAGCCTCTTTTAAATAAGTTTTCGAGGTTTTAAGCTAAGCTTGATTCTAGTCAAGTAGTGATCCGTGTCTATATTTGCTCCTTTCCTGACTGAAGATTCAAAATCTCTTTATAATTGGGGTACGAAATGGCATCATGGTCAATTTGAAATTCACCCATGTACGTGTCTGGGCACCTCCAGGTCTTTTGTTTTGTTATTTTCTTCTTAAAATGGGTTGACATTATTTTTAGATTAAACTGCGAACATAGTTCAACCAACCTTCTACCATTATGGATGGACTAACCATAATGGTAGAAGGTTGGGGGGAAAGGAATGAAGAAAGGGTTGGGGGGGAAGGTATGAGCGGGAAAACTGCCGACTGTTTTCCTGTACTTTTTTTCTTTCCCTAGTTGGGCGTTGAAATCACCCAATAGGATTTTTATATGGTTAGAGGGAATTTTAGAAATAGTCTTTTCCAGAATCTCCCAGGACTTATTTACTTTTTCAGGGTTAGATTTATTTTCTTCGTTAACTGGGAGGTGTGCATTGATTAATGTATAGTTTTTGTTAGCACACTTGAGGGATAGTGTCATAAGTCGATTATTTACTGGCTGAACATTTGTTATAGAGCCAAGAATGTTTCTTGAGACAGCGAAAGCAACACCGAGATGTGGTGTATGTTTGAGTATTCTTTTGTCCGTTTTACTTTTAAAAAGTCTGTAGTTGCCGAATTCCAAGGTGTTATCATCTATCAATCTGGTTTCTTGCAAAGCTAAAATTTGGATTTTTTGCTGATTTAATGTTAGCCCCAACTCGTGTAGTTTTCCTGGACGCAGGAGAGAATTGATATTTACCGTTCCAAATAAAGTTTTTATTTTCGGTTTCAGACGTTGGCCGGAGGTCTCCGACTCCCTCTGAAAGATTTTGCGTTTAAGCCCGGACGCCCCAGAATCCGACCGTCCGGTTGTACCAGCAAAGCTGGCAGAGGATTGTCTACCTCCTGGGGTAATTTTGTAATTACTAGAACGCTTCATCTTGTACTTTGAATTAAAGGTTTGAACCATGACGGTTCAGAGGTTAAGACTGGAGGGGTTAGTTCCAGAATTTAAATATCAGCCGCACCACTGGTGAACAGACGCTGACCACTCAGCCGCTTGATACAAGTCAGACGCTAAGTGGATTTAGTTTTTTTTTTGCCTTGGTTCGGGGCTGCTTATTTTGGAATATTCGCAGCTGTCCATTAATATCTAATGGAACTTTCACTATCCACCACATATTACTTGATATTATATACATTATAAATTTTACATATCATTCTTGAAATTACAACCATTCGCCCTCTCTAATGTCAAAGTATATTTGGCCTTTTACTCTTAAAATTCTGACAATTATACGTGAATCACAATCACCCATATAAAATTTGGATTCATCACAAAAACGAGTATATTCTCTAAAGTACTACTACCATTAAAAAAATCAAGTTAGTCTTGGATTTCAAATATGCGACAGGAAAAAAAATGAAAATATACCCAAAAAGTGGCAAACATTTCCTGATGTTTATGTCTCACTAAGAAATCTCACTAAGAAATCTTAAAGCGTTCTGGAGATATTTGACCATTTCCATACCTAATAGTGACCCAGTATATTAATTTTGTGTACATCTTAACCTCTCTTGACGATTTTTGAATTATTTAATATACTAGGGTAGGTTCACGATTTGCCCTCAACATACTAGTGATAGAATGTAAAGAGTAAAATATAAATAAATTAGAGTTTCAAATAGCTATGCGGTTTCACTCAGGATTAAATAATCTAAATTTGGGGTATGTCACGTATCGATATTTCAATCATACTAAAAATTTACTCACTGTACAGTACGTATTTTATTTACCTTTATGTTACCTTCTATGTATCATTTACCAATGATATAGTCTTGTGGAACACACACAATATGCTCTGAAAAAGACTTCACCTCACTCTGTTTCTTACAAACTGATATATGTTACCAAGATAGCTGATCATTACTCTCTTAATATTCTCTGACAGGCATATATAATCTAAAATGGCACCTTTAAGTGTAATATTGATTTTGACAAATGCCTTAGAATAATCCAATAGTACTACCGCATTTGTTTCTCATAATTTCTTACTATATAATCAGTTAGGGCTAATTAGTCTGTAGTAAAACTATATCCTTTACGGAAATTGTTTTAAAGGAAGAATCTTATAATCGTTTATATGTTTAGTCAACTGATCACATATTTTTCCAAAAGCATTAAGAGCGCGGATGAGATCCGCAAAAACTGTAACAATATAGATAGATTAAAAATATTGTTGAGCTAAGTAGAACTTTTGAGATGATAGTGTAAAAAGAAACAGTGCACGAGTTCGTGCATCATGTCGTTTCAGATGGTTATCCGAATGTGTAAAAGAACAAGCTATTGATATCAAAGAAACAAATTTAAATTTCGATAAATATAATCATTAGACATTCAGTTTCTCTCATGGTGACAAAATGGAAAAGATGCTTTGAAAATCAGAGTTACTAGAGTAGGAGATTCTGTTTATCGTATAAGTATTCAAGGATGTGATAAACGAAATTTTATAATGTTGCAGCTCGAATTTGATACAAATATATCCGGAAACAAAATGATGAGCGGAAACAGTGTAAAATGAATTCGGAATTTGCCGCTTATTCGGCGAATACCTCAAGTTCAAATTCACGAAGTGCTCTATAAGTTTAGCGCACAGAACACTGATTTTGATAATGAATTGTGGCAATTTGTAAGCTTTGCTCAGATGGTAAACGTTCCATGATGATTTGTGAGACTATAGAAACACAGATTTACCTGAAAACTCACAGTTT
Organism: Cosmopolites sordidus; assembly: GCA_031761425.1. NCBI lineage: Eukaryota > Metazoa > Arthropoda > Insecta > Coleoptera > Curculionidae > Cosmopolites > Cosmopolites sordidus. The sequence goes on from JARFXV010000799.1 coordinate 593,579, forward strand.
GTTTGATAGCGACCCCTATGGAATGTTCGGAGACACCAAAAAAATCACCCTTTATAACGGAAAAATGTGTCTCATCATTAGACTATATCTACAAGCTCGTTTAACTCTCATCTTTCAGCAAACACTACGTCCAGAGACACGGGCGTAGCCAGGATTTAGTTTGGGGGGGGGGGGGGGGGGGGGGGTAGTTTGAAGTAAATAAAACAACAAAAATATGCTTGCATGAAATTTAATATCTATATATTCATCGGAAAAATTACGACATATTTATAATGTTCTTAACTTTAAATGAAATGGTTAAATTAATTTCGTTCCTCTGCGCTAAATCTAAAACCATTAAAGAAGAAATCTTCGGCTTTTTCTTTTAAATATATCCACTACTTCTGCATGAATTTCTGTTCCATAGTGAATGTTCATGAGAGCCAAACCATTAAGTCTGTTTTCACTTGTAGTGTTTCGTAAATAGTTTTTCAGTCTCCTTAGGCTTAATAAATTAACTCTCTTCACTCCTCGTATTTTTTCGGTATAATATTAGGTAATATTTGGCTTATTTCGGGGGAGGGTTGAACCCCCCCCTCCCCCCCCCCTTGGATACGCCCGTGGTCAGAGACCATCATTAAACAGTGGGTTTTTAAAAGAGTCTTCAATAGTAATATTCAACTAGCACTAAGATCACTAGATTTATCGCCGGTAGTACATGTATAGGATAGCATTGACTGAACTATACAGAGATTGCCCTGGCTACTGGGCAACTGAGGCCTAGAGAAAGCCGAGGAGAACATATGAACAATCCTATTTTCTAAACATAATGTCAATATTTGTTCTTTAAGACAAATAAAAATAACCGCATTATTCAACAGTTCTGGCGTTCTTATTGGACAACCCATTCGAAAACTAATGCAATAAAATATATTTCAATTATCTTTATTTCTGAAAGTTGCGCTATTATGATTTAAAAATTTATAAAAAGTCATCTAAATGAACAATATTATGCGGTTTGAGAACGTGAATATACCAACAAAAATTTTAAATAAAATAATTCTTGAATGTGACAAAAACATTATTATTCTGATTAGTTACTAATTCGGTAACCTCAAACAGAGAGTGAATTCTGAGAACAATGTCAATGACTACAGCTCTGAAGATGTCAACCAAAACGTTAAGAAGAATTTCCAACTTAAATCGGCGCTTATGGTCAAAAATATAGAAGACCGTAAAGCATGACTGCGAATGTCTTAAATATTCCATAGAGCAACTGTGTATAAATCAAAGACAACTGAATAGTTTAAGAAGTATGCCAGGAACAATTAAAGATAAATTACCCTAAATATAGGGTGAATTTTTTAGTGTGTCCGAACTTTAAATTCAAATAAAATAGCCTTGAAACTATTTATTTTATGTGAAATAACATGCAATGGCATTAATGTTTGAAAAAAATTTTGGACAAATATCCGCTGCGATTACTTCTGACAAAGCGCATTCCGCCAATCCAATTTTCGACTACTTTTTCAAGCAATTGGGATCTTATGTCCGCAATAATCCGAATTAAGTTGGCTTATCGACATAGACCAAATATTTAACATAACCCCAAAGAAAATTATTTAAGGACGTTAAATGACATGACCTTCGTGGCCAATTGATATGTCCGTTCCTCGAAATAATTTTCTCACCGAACTGTTCCTTCAATAAATAAATCGATTGCTGCATTGGCTGAATGCTATGTGGAGCCGTCTTGTTGGAACCACATCTCCTCCAGAACAATACTATTGAAATTCAGAATTCAATAATCCAAAATAGTCGAACAATAGGCCCAACTTCCTGCAAAGAGCGACGAACTGACAAATGTGGATCTTCATCAACACTACCAGAAACGATGTTTTCTTAGGAATGACCAGTTTTTGTTCTTGTTTTTGTTTTAATGTCAATCAATGTGAAACGCGTTCGGAATATATCGATAATTCGGCAAATGCATGCCGAAGTGCTCCATAAGTTTAGTGCACACAACACTGATTTTTATAATAAATTTCGATAATTTGCAAGAGCTGCTCTGATATTAAACGTTCCATGGTGAGTTATCAGACTATTTGAGACACAGATTTGCAGCCTTGCGTGCAAACTCAAAGTCCGTTTGACAGCGACCTATCGGAAGTTCAGATATACTAAAAAATCACCCTTTATGTAAACAAGCAAACCAATAATTAAAAACATCATATTCAATCATGGACATTTGTTTGATGAAATATTCCACATTTTTTTTGTTTTTTAATACAGTACTACTACTATCATTCATTACAATAAAAACGTATTATAATAAATATTTGGTTTAAAATAAAATTCCTTTTAGCAGGGATATCCACGTACCAACATTCAAAGTACTTATTTTCGACTTTATTTTGATATTTCAATTATAGTAACCATTTGGATTTTCCAGCTTTATTTGGTCTATAAAAAAATCAACTTCGAAACAAGGTTCTATAAACTGTTTACCATATTTACTAATAATTTATTGGTTTTCATCTAAGACACTAAATTATGCAGAAGCATGCTTATGTGACCAAAGTCACGAAAATATTGGGAGCGAAACCTCGTTTTCTTAATGTTCTAAAAGTTTTTCTTTAATAAAAGATTGTGTACTTGTATTTTATATTTCCATGCCCTATTAATAAAATATATTAAGAAATTTAGTGTACAAAGTTTAAAAATATGGCGTTTTTCTAGGCTGTAATTATAGTTTATAATATAAATATAGTAGTATATAGTATTTATAATATAAAGATAAGTTTGATTAACATGATGATAACCAAATACGTTATGATAAGCGAAAAAAGATATATTGTTTATGTCCACATCCTCCCCATTGAGTAACCTTATAATTTCTTTACTAAACCATAGTTACCAGCGATTACAACTAAAATATACTACCATCACTAACAATCCAAATCTGAAAAATGATATCTGATACAAGTTTCATGTAATTTCGCCTATTAAGTTAGAAATTATAGTCTTGTAATTGTTAAACATTTTTGTGGACCACTTTTTAAAATTGATCAATATATCGAGTAAATTAATTTGCATATAATCATGCATAAAAAAATTGTGCTGATGTATTAAACATATTAAAAAAAAAATAAAATTACAAGTTGTACGAAGATTTTAGTGATGTTCCAGAAGCAGTTGCTGAACGTCCTTCAGGAAGACATTCCACGTCATCCGGCGAAGAAAACTACCAAAATAAAGGATCTTGTTCAGAGTAATCGCTAATCTGTAAAATTATCTGACTATCGATATTTTTTAAGGCAATGATTTAGAGCTTATTAGTGGACGAATTGCATAATTCTTTTTTTTTAATAATCCTGTGGTCACGTAGACCATTTATCATAAGCCTTTTAAATGTTTTATTGCCCACAAAAATGTATTTTTCAATACCAAATTTATATGTCTGGTTGAATAAACAGCGATTTCAAGAGTGATTTGCCAACGAAGTCATTAGTAAATTGACGGCTAAAACGAAATATTAGATTTGATTAAAAATGTTTTAGCATTTTAATAACAAATCTGCTAACAACCAATCTGATTATTTGTGCAGTCGATATGACGTTGGCGCAAGTATTTAATTTATTATTTAATATTGCAGTATTGGACAATTATATTTTGATGTTCAATGTTAGGTTAGGCTGATACGTAAACAAGCATTTACTAACAAAAAATCAAAACCTGGTTGTATATATTTTGAATAATCCAATAAATTGACACATAGGACACATTTAAAATGGTAAGGTTTATATGAATTAATATTGTATGAAAGTCTAAGTTCTAAGTTTTTCCTCCTAAAATTACTTGAAATAAAGGCCCATATGCAGTACATTGCACCTGCACCTATTAGTTTGGGTTACACAAATATAAACTGTCTATCTTATCGCTGATGAAATAACACACTTCAATCATAAATTTACTTCTAGGTTATTGATACTGTGTTTGGATTCATATTGAAGTGTACTACAAATATTTTTCTTTATAATTCCAAACATGGATTCTGCTGAACTCTAAGCTTTATGAATTCCACAAAGCAGTAACAATTATCGTAAGACATTTCTACACTATATCTTGCATTTGAAAAATAGTATATTAATTTATATATACATGATTTAGTAAATGAAACTAAATCAATTATGACAATATTAATAGAACAGCGCATAAGCTGTTTCAATTTACTACCCTTATTACCTTTATTATTCTATATATCAATTTATTACTCTTATCACAAATATCATGTTTTCATGTAAAACTGGCACACAATTCATATTACGCAAAATACATTGCCACTGATATCGTTCTTATGAACTCAGATCCTTATAAATAATATATCTACTGTAGTTGACAGATGCAATTTTAAAACCAGCAACCATAATAGTTGGAAAGTACATCTTTTATAGAGCAGCAGCACTGCTGTCTCAAAATCTACATAACTATAACATACCACAGCATTTGTTTTAAGTTATTTGTTTATTAAGGCTTTAGATTATATGAACTAAGGTTAGAGTGTAAGGCACTATTTTAATTTTATTAGGTTTAATTTTAATAAAACCATTGATTTACTTTCTTTAAAATATAATATAATATAAAATGCATATAATAATCTCTTAATTTTATTTTTGACAGCTGTATGTTTTTGATATAAGCTTTTATAATACAAAATTTGGTTTTCATTTGTGTATAGTTTGTTGTTTAATCCATTTTTATGTCCTATTCTAATAATTAAATGGTGGAGAATGGGAATAATTCCTATTTTAGGCGATGAAAACTGTTTGTTTAGAGCAATTTTTAATTTTTTATTTAATAATGAAGTAGAACATCATCGGGAAATACGATTAAGGGTTGTGAAAGAAATTAAAAATGAATAGCAAGATTATAAACCCTTTATAGTTGGAGATAAATCGTAGAGGCTGCGGATTAGTAGCACGACAGATTATGAAAATCCCCTGCCTCGGGATGGTGAATATGCTGATCATGTTGAATTATGTTGTATTGCTGAGTTTTTTCCCAATTTCCCAATTATTTGTTCACGATATATAGACGGGATAATAATCACAGTAATGACTATAGTACAGAAAATATTATTTGCAATCTACTCTTTTCTAGCAATCTTGATCGGGGTCATAATAGTGTTTTAAATTTTCGTGCTACTGATTTTGCACGAAATGTAAGCTCCAGTTCTTTTCAATTTTCCACCTATAATGCGAAGAAAGACTTTGACTGGTTATAAGAAAAAGCTGATGAAATGTTCCCAGAATGAAATAAAATATCAAAAACAAATAGTATTAAAAATTACAAGAAAATGTTCTGTTTTAGAAGATATTTCAAACGTCGTGCATCCTTTCACTTTAGGTAATTTAGATCAGAAATGTGATTATTGTTTTGCCCTATATTTTTCATGCGAAACAATGTTTGGATATTTTGGTCTTTATTGCTCTAATAAAAAGTTTCAATTAACTAATTTTGTACTATTGATGAAATAAAGAAATTGTTCACTAATTATGATGATTTATCAAATATATTCGTCAATATATTCGTCAATATAATAATTCTTTATCCCTTGTATCTTTTGATTCAAATATACAACTGCTTTCTGGAAAAGGACTATACAGTTTTAGAATTATTAGTATCCCAACATTTCTTCTTTCTACCCCCAAAAAATCAAGTTCAGCTTGTTGCGGTCAACTCTTTATTATGAATTTATCAGAAAGCAACCAAATGAAACTTCAACATCCAGCAAACACTAATCTACGTCAGGATATTCTAGAAAGTTTGAATAATATTGTATGTCAACATAATCCTTATGTACGATCACACAAAACAATGCATTAAAAGACTTGTGAGGAAAAAGAGCAAGCTGTAAAAGAAAATCGAGAACCATTGAATTTTGTTATGCGGTTTTATCATGAGCCTCAATCAGATCCTCGACGTTATAATCATGCCGCATGTTCAGAAGTAGCTACTTTATTTGAATCGGTGGCGGGGCCCCTCCAGGAGGATTAAAAAATATTGATTACGATATATCATACATACTTATATGGTCACGTGGGGAGCCAGTCTGGCATATTTCAATGCTAACCGGGGGTGAATAAAAATCTAAAGTACTCATAATATTTCAATGCGAGAATATATTTTCTTTAGGCTTATGATTCGAGATAATTCTCCTAAAGATGATTTTAATCAATTAGTTCACGCGAGAAAATTAATTCAACAATTAATTGTTGATTATTACTGCCGTATTGAAGGTGATACATTAAAGTTTATCCGCAACCAGCAAAAGTTGCGAGATGATACACACTAGTATATTGGTATATCAGTTGCTTTGCAGGTGAGAACCGAGAATGAAAAACTCCATGAAATACTACCTTCCAGCCTTATTGGCAGCCCACGAAATATGATGCAGAATTATCAAGATGCAACGACAAAACAAAATATTTTTTAAACTTTTACCTATAATCCTTTATGGCCAGAAATAAGAAATAATATACATTCAATTGAAACTCCCAATAATAGGGCCGATGTTATTGTATGTGTATTCTATTCAAAAATTAAGGAATTATTACGATTAAATAAACACAAAGAAATATTTGGTTAAGTACAAACTTTGTTATATACTGTAGAGTATCAATAGGAAAAGGTTTACACCATTAAGATTTATTATTAACATTAAAAGATATCTATATATTTTGGGAAATACGTATATATAATAAGTCAGATATGGTGCACGGCCCTTGTGGTTATCTGAACCAACAATCAGTTTGTATGGTTAAGGCTAAGTGTACGAAGGAATATCCAAAATTATTTACACATGAAACAAAGCAAAATGTTAATGGTTATCCTCTCTATCAACGTCGAATTTCGATAGGATCAACCTAGTTAAGTATTAAAAAATTATAGATATTACTAGAATATCATTTGGATCAATTTAGTCAATTCTGACGAACAGTTTGGCTTTGCTTTGTGTGTCTTCTCGTCTTTCTCAAAAAACACTAATTTTTGTTAAATGTCGTCATGTTGAAGTTGTTAAAAAGATGCTTTCTTTGAATGATGACATACTGAAATGCATAACTACTGGTAATGAGACAGGCAGAATATCAATTCTACTATTGGAACCTTGAAGGGATTTACCACTACACACCAAATCACTTTTTTTGAACTTCTCGACGCACGTTTCGCTAACCATATTAGCATCATCAGGAGATGATTTAGATTAAATCATCTCCTGATTTAATCTAAATCATCTCCTGATTATGCTAACATGGTTAGCGATACAGACGTCGAGAAGTTCAAAAAAAGTGATTTGGTGTGTAGTGGTAAACCTCTTAAATTTTACAGACAGAATAATTGTGCCAGTATCGTGCTAAAAATGAACTAAAGCTGAAAAAAAAAACATCATAAAGCCGGTCAAAAAGATGAAAGTCATGGTAATTGTTCTCTTCGATTAACATGGTATTCCCCAGGAACAGGTTCTTTCCAATTAACCAAATACTTAATAAAGAGTATTATTTAAGCGGTATGCGTCATTTGCGGGAGTGTATTCGAAAAAAAGTCCAGATTTGTCAATAATTATGATCAGAAAGTGAAAATAATTATTTGTCAATTTTTCGATAACAATCAAATATATAGGGGTTCAAAACTAGCATATTCATTAATTAGGGCGCGGAGTGACTTATTCGTCATTCGTGGATTGAAGAAATCACCTCGTGGAAGTCGTGGAAGAAACCACCTCGTCTTTTGAGTCCATAGAAGCCAAATAAGGGTATTCTTTGGATGCTTTGAAGCAAATACCAGAAGTCTAAAATAAAAACTATTTCGAAAAATGGGAAAAAAGTCGGAATAAAAGTATTGTAGTGAGGGGGGATTACCTTGAAGAAGACAAAATAAATTTGGACTAATAAATAAATTCTTCTTGTTTTATTTAAAAAGTTACCTTAATATTTGATTATAATAGTGTTGTCAGTTAAATGGCTTAGTAGAAAAACAATGAAATATATTTAAGTGGAAATATTTTTTCCACACAAATGAGATTGCCTATGGCAATTCAGCCTTCAGTGCTTGAGTGGTCGTGGGCTGTTGGCGTAAACCTGAAACTTCAGAAAATCACACAAAAAAGTCCATAGGTGTTAAATCGCAAGATCGTGGCGGCCAATTGTGGTCACCAAAACGGGAGATGACACGATCGGTCAGCTCGTACAATATTTCACGGGTGGTTTGCACAAAGTAGCACTCTCTTGCTGAATATACCTTCAAGAAACCTATCTTCCCATTGAGGGACAAAGAACTGGATTATCATGTCACGATAACGATCGCCATTTACTGTTACTGCGTTATCTGCCTCGTTTCAGAAAAATGTTGACACGTGTGACACAAACAGTGACACGTTGGGGGATGCATTTGTTTTCATGAATCATTCGTAGATTTTCTGAGGTCCAGATGGGGCAACTGTGCCTATTAACGAAGCTATCCAGGTGAAAATGGGCCTTGTCGTTGAAGATGATTTTGTCCACAAAATCGACGTTCAGTTCCTGTTGTCCAATCATCCCTTTGGTTAGGTTCGCTGTGTCTGTGTCTGTTGGCAGAAATTATTGAGTCAAATGGACTTTGTAAGCAGCAACAATACGGTGAAGAGTGGCTATTGACATGTCCAGTTATTGTGCATGATGTCGAATCGAGAATCCTGGACTCTCGGCCACACTTTTTCGAACGACCAGAATGTTCTAAACGACGAGCTCCTGTCGTATGTTTCACATCAATAACTGAACCAGTACTTTATAATTTTTAGACTATTCTTTTCACAGTTTATAAATGGGCATTATTACTACAGAAAATCAGACGCACTTTATCGTAGCAACCAAACTTCCACCATTTTACATTTTGATAGTAATGTTAAACAATAAGGACGCGTTGCTATATCGTGTAGCACTCCATGTTTATTAACTCCTATCTGTCTCTTATCGACCTATCACAATTCTTGACTATCGGATCATAACAGCCAAAATGGCGCGCCATTCAAATCTCGCGCTCTTATTGTAACACTCTTAATATAATGTAGTCAGTAACAATATTATAAGAGTTTACATATAACGCAAACAAATAACAAATACTTTATATACAGGTTATCTAACAAATACAGTGTAATTTTTTAAAAAATTGACATAGGCTAACTTTTTTATTTGAAGTGACAGACTATACTTCCAAATGCAAAGTTGTAGGAAATAACTTGACTAAGAAACATTTACAAATAATGTTTTCCGGTGTTTTAAAATAATATATTTTAAAAAGGCAATACCGTATAGTTTTTTTAACATAATTTGACAAATCTTAAAATTAGAAATAAAAAATGTTATTCTATTTCTTTATTGGAACAGCCGTTTTAGAACAATTAGCAAAAACGCTAAAATAATCAGCAGTCGGCAGGAACTAAAAGGAGTTAACATAGCAATAGCAGGAATTAGAAATTAAATAAAAATTGTGTTGTTTGAAAGGCGCTATCATAATTGTGCTGTCATTGTATTATTTAAAAGCTGTTGTATTTAAATGTGCATGGAAATAATGTTTTAATTCAGTTGCTAATATGAATCAGTTATTTAATTAAGAAGTTAAAATTAAATTAATATTTCTTCGTGTTGGTGGCTTAAGTCTACGCGCTAAATTATTAATTAATATTAACTGTATTAATTATATTATTAATGTATTAATTATTATTATTAATTATATATTATATTCTATCTTCTTTATTCGTTTGTTGGGATTTAATATGTATCAGGGAGGAAATTCATCCTATTCTGCTACAAATTCAGGAACTTTCGAGTGATATTGCAAGTTTGGAGGATAACACTTTTTTGCATAAGATGACTGAGATTAATCGGCAGTCCTAAACGGTGGATGTTTTTCTAAGGTTATTTGTCATTAATCCACACATCAAAATTATTATAGGGATCAGTTCTACACTGATTAAACTCTACACATGCTTGAGCTCTATTGAGAGATTTTCATATTTCCGGACTTTTTCTATTTCCGTTTTTGCTAGATTTTGCGTTAACTGACAACCCACATCAACTATAAAGGCCTTTTATTTCTTTTATCAATCAATATAGGGTCTGGTCTGTTATAGTCTATTGCCCTGTCTGTAAATACTGGCCTATCCCAATAAAGCAGCTAATCACTGGATTCTAAAATCGGTTCCGGGGAATATTGGTCGTATGGTGGTGGATTGTTGATTCTGATACGGATTACGAGCTCTTGTATGGATATTATGAAGCCCTCTGTCTCTAGGTCGAGCCAACCTCTCTTCAGTCAGTTAAGCGAGTTTTCTTTATCTACATTGGTGTGGTCTAAGGCAACAGGGAATTTACCATCCGTCGACAAAAAGTATATTTTTCGGCAGAAGTGTTTATGTTCGAACTTAAGAGTGTATTTGTATCTAGGTTTAAGCGTGTGTATCCTCGATCTGCCGGAACGATCCTCCCTATTAACGGCTTACTAGAGTTTCTAAAATAATCTCTCATACTTTGCTTCTGCTTCTTACATAGTTCCTTTATACTAATGAGCTCCCTTCCCCTTTTCTTCTTCTTTTCAAGAAAAGTCATTTCAAGGTTGAATGTGCGTGATAGTACCTACATTTCGTTAATAGTCGGCGAGTAAGGTGATCCAGCTCATCCAGATCACAATCAGAGTATTTGAGTACCCCAAACGTGTATTTGGGTACCCCGTGTTTATGGCAGTAATTAGGTTTCGTGAATTGAGTTTGGTATTCAACAATTGAGTAAGTCGGTTTCTGTATTTTTCCCTAAATTCTCTTTTCATAGCAGGATGGTTAATGGATCGGTTTTGTGACAAGCCCAAGCTGTATGTTTTATCCGGCTCTAGTGGTGCAATGCCAGATATTTTTAGTTTATCTTCATTATGTAACTTTCCTTTCTTTGCTGTTACCGTAGCTCACTTATCCAATCCGAAAACCATTTTGATATCAGTGTTGAATATTTCTGCTATTTTGATAAGATACTGTAATGGATTTGGTGTTTCTGCATGAAGTTTTATATCGTCTATAAACATAAGATGGCTGATTTTGACATTTTCTTTCAAATTTGGGTGATATCCATGTGATTTTTCATTGAGCAGAAATAATAATGGATTAAGTGCCAAAACGAACATTAGTGAATTCAATGCGACACCCTCGAAAATACCTTTGGATATGTTTATATGACCAATGTTTAAGTTCCGAGTATATAAATGGATGTTCCAGCTGGACATGGCTGTAGTGAGGAAGTCTCGAACCGAAGGATCAATCTTGTAGAGCTCCAGGACTTTTCTTAGCCAGTTATGTTGGACATAGTCAAATGCTTTGTTATAATCCAATAAACACATATTACAATTTCGTTGTTTTACATGAGCTTACTTCATTATCACCGCGGCGATGGATAACTGTTCGTTGGAACCCAGGGAATGTTTAATGCATCCCTTCTGTTCTGGTGCTATCAGGTTGTTGTGTATACAGTGCTCGTATATCTTATGCTTTATTGCTGATGTAAACAATTTTAGATTACCGAAAGGCACGTTATGGGTCTGTAGCTCTTAGGGTCATCTCGGCAACCCTTTTTGTAGAGCAGGTAGATGTTTTCGCACATGAGATACGATGGGAATATGCTAGAGACGGATAATATATTATTGAAACATTCGGCCCATATACCATTCAGACAATTAAATGTCTTCAACCAAAAATTTTGAATTTGGTCAGGAGCAGGCGCACGCCAGTTGGGCAAGGCCTGCTCAGCTGAGTAGTCAGGAATGCTCAGTTCTGAGTAGCATTCTCGACACGCTCAATCCATTTTGCATTATTATTAAACTCTGCTGGGGATTCCCAATTATTTTTCCAATATGAGAGGAATCGTTCTTCAGGTTTGGCGTTTTCGATAACAAACTTGCCTTCGGCACGTTCCAATCCGTGGTAGAGATTTCCTTGATTCCAAGAGAAGTCACGATATTGTTCTTTGCGCTTATTCGTGTCATTGTATCGTCGTAAACATACTCCTTTAACCTTACACTTTTGTCCGAATTTATCTCTATATAAAATTAACTCTGAATTTATATCGCGCCGACAAGGATCGCTCTTAGCATCCTTTAGAATTATTTTCATCTTATTGACTACAGTTTTTCTTGAATTCCTATTAAGATATTCTGAAATTATGTTCATTTTGCGTCGGAGTTCTTCAGTTGCCTTGGTTAGTCTGGTCCTCCATGCCGGTTCGCCCTGTTTTTTATGATCTATTCTGATTCTCGACTGGATAAGACTTTGGCCATTTAGTTCGATCGCTGTTGCAGCTGCAGTATATAGAGCCAGGTGGACAGTATTTAGATCATTATTGTTTTTTATACATGTTTTAAGTATCAGGTACACCTTGTTTAAAATGTGTAAGGTATCTTTTTTAAACTGAAGCTTAGGAGTACCAGGCCTTTTCAATGGGTCCATATTCAGAAATAAATCATAAATCAATTGGAACACATCGCTGGTAGTTTCATCCGTATCTAACGCATTTTCAGTTGGTAATTCTGTAGGTAGGTTTACATCTGGTTCATTTTAAATTTCAGTAGCAATCAGTTCATGTAATATTAACCGCCCGACTTCTCTCCTTATTTCGTCAATATCGGCTTGAACTAAAAGTTTTCTTGAATAAATAGCTCTGAGGTGATCTGATACGTTCTGTTCTGATAGTTCTAAATGTGGATAGATTTTTTCTAGTTCACTGTGGAGTTTCTTCCTCCATCCAGGAAGTGGATTGTTACGACACTCGGTGATTTGGAGAAAATGTTTTATCACCGTACGATTAATTTATTGACTTCATTTTATACAAGTGCATTTGGTTGTTCTTCGCCGGGCATCAGCTGCAACCTCTCGGCCTTGCTGGCTAAATTGCTAAAGTGTTCGCCACTTCGTTATTGATTTGAGCTGTAGCCTTTTGTGTGACAGGACCACCTCTTCAGCACCCTCTTCAGCCACCGACGTCCCGCATACTGTCATACCCAGCGTTGGCTCCAGACATGCCCTGACGTATCCCAGGTAGCGGCGTTTTTACAAGGCTATTTTTTGCTCCATATTCATAGGTCGGTTGTTCCCTTTTGTGTCCAGTGTCCATACCGACCAGACATCATGTATTATTATAAATGTATTTATTATAATTATGATTAATTATTAAGTAATAAATTATCATGTAAGAAATAACTTAAGCGCGTAGACTTAACCCAGCAACATGAAGAAAAATTAATTCAACTTTCTCCTTTTGATTAAATAACTAATTCGTCTTAGAAACTGAATTAAAATATTATTTTTATGCACATTCAACTACACCATCTTTCAAATAACACAATGACAGTACAATATCCTTTCGTCTTTCCTTTCCTTCCAATACAATTTTTGCTTACTTTCCAAGGCCTACTATTGCTATGTTAGCTGCTTTTAGTTCCTGCCGGCTGCAGATTCTTTTGCTAATTGTTCTAAAACGGCTACTCCAATGAAGAAATAAGACAATATTTTTTATTTCTAATTTTAAAATTTGTCAAATTATGTTAAAAAATACAGTGTTAGCATTTAAAAAATATTGCTTTAGTAGCTACTGAAGAAATCTACTAACACCAGAAAGCATTGTTTGTAAGTTTTTCTTAGTCAAGGGTATTTCCTACAACTTTGCATTTGGAAGTATTAGTCTATCACTTCAAATAAAAAAGTTAGCCTATGTCAAGTTTAAAAAAAATTACACTGTATATGAAATAAAAAGTTGAATAAACATAAGAAAACAAAACATTTATTAAATCCTAATAGAATTTATTTTTAAATTGTTAAAAATAAATTCATAATTGGAATTGGAAATTAATCAGAACAGAAGTTTTGAATTTATTTTTTTAAATTAATGGAATTTGATGGAATTATTTTGTAATACAAAGAATTTTATTCACGTCAATCTAACATGAATTCCATCAAACCCAGTTCAAAAGCTTTTATATATCAATGTACGTCCCTAATTCTCCGAAGTTGCCTCCGATTTGAATTCTAACTGACAATTCGGCCATAAATCAATGTCTTTTATTGTTTGGCCCATTACGCGATCTACCACTTGTGTCCCGCATACAACTTACATCGAACAAACTTTTTACATATAGTTCATTCGAACTTTTGTAAAAATTTTTGTTTTGTTTAAATTGATATAGTTGGGTCTGCCGAAGCTGATCCCCATAGTATATTGAACAACACTGCAGGAAAATTCATATTTGTATTAAAATATGTGATATTGGGTTGGCTCAAGAAATACTTTTTTGTTTACGGGCGGGAATTTCCATTATCAAAGTAAAGGTTGTTTATTAAATGCAATATATATTACTAGAAACCATAAAATACGCAGTAGCTAGTATAGTTAGCCCAATCAAACTAAAAATATATTTTATGGCAATATACAAGGGTTGTCCATTAAATAAGTTCTTCATTTTTTCACAAAGAAAATCACATTTATTTGCAATGACTTATACATCTTTGGAAAGCCTGGACTTCTACTATTTTTCTACATACTCCCCGTTGCGATTGCTAATATTTTTTCATGCCGTGTGGCATTTTTCGTATACCCGTGTCATAGAACTCTCTCGCCGCGACGCGCAGGTACCGTACGACCTCTTCTTTCAACTCCTCGTCGGTCGTGAAATTCGTTCCATCCAGGTGTAACTTTAACGCAGAAAAGAGGTGATAATCAATTAAAGAGATGATAATTAAGCATTACCACCTCCACTTTTGAATTTTTTTTTCGTCCGATCATGGACGTCTGTACGTTCATTTTTAAGCTCTCTGCGCCATTTTCGCACGTTTTTGATGTCCATACACTGTTGTCCATACACTTCACATAATGATATGAATCTTGATAATGAATTTCTATAGGTGTAATGCCCCTGCAACATAGAAAACAATCACAGAACGTAACTCACATCTGGCAATAGCAACATCTGGTTCCATCGCGAACGAATGTCAAACAAAGACTGAGCGTCGCAGACTACTCGAACTGTGGGGATTTGTAGGCGGAAAACCAACCTACATGCCAGTGTTGCCGAATCTTGCGTTAAAGGGTTTCTTCGCGACTCCAGCGCCTTGGAGACCTTACTTTACGAACAATCCTCGTATTTAAAAAAATTGATACATCTATTGCTTGTTTACTTTAATATTTATGAACACCATTTCAAGAAATGTACCAAAATAAATATTTAAATATTTTTGATGTCAACAGTGCTAAAATGCCACTAGTGGTATATCACCTGGTTTCAAACAATTACCCGATTATGAAAATAGACAAGCTATTGATACGAAAAAAGGTTAAATTTTTGTATAAGGTGTGTAAATAAAGTAATAAGACAGATGGCGTAACGTTCGACCTGGCAATATTGTTGCGTCTGATGCTAGTTTCGGTGCTAGTTTGGACTCTCTGGAGTTACTTGTTGCTACGTAGCAATTCATTTTCTAAACAGGATTTTGTAAAAAAAAATTTGTAAAGCTTGAACATGCCTACGAAAACAGTCTTTTGTCAAAGGTCCAGATTTTCCGAAGGTTTCAGTTATTCTCATAAGACCGAGACTCGAAGAAGAACTTCGCAGCAAAAGACCTTTAAATGCAAGAAAGAATGAGAATGCTTACATAATTCGGGATCTTGATAAAAAAAATACAAATTTAGCAAAATTTTACGTCACACTACCCAAGTCTGAAATAAAACTTGCTAGCGCACAGGTACTCGAAATTGTTTTTACTCATTTTCATAATGCAGTAGACAAATGGGTTCACAAAAAGAACTACTACAGACCACCAAGTGACTCCACGGAGTTCAAATTCGTACTGAAAATGCGCCATATGTTGACCTGTCTTCCCTTGAAAACGGAAGTTAATAATATTGATAAATCGAAAGTTACGTCATCAGTCTCATTACTTTATTTACACATCTCGTAGCTGTTTTATTCAATGTGAGAATATGAATAACCACTAAACAATAATTCACTTGATTTAGTTTCTCTATGCGCGTTTCGCTAAGTACAGTAGCATTATTGCGAGTTGATTTTATCTAATGCTAGAACTAAACTATGTTCTGATTATGACCACCGTACCATAGAACGATATAAAAATCAAGAACCGTTGAAGTTAAGCAAGCATTACATTAATAATTCAAAAAGTTGGCTAAATAGAATAGGTCCTTTATCCTAGCTCATGTTAATATTTATTCTTTTGTAACAGACTTGTTACCTTTTTCACTTAGCCAACATTTTGCATTATTAATATAACACTTTGTTAACTTCACGGTTCATGACTTTTACACGGTTCGTTAGGTACGGTTGTCGGTATAAATAGAATACGGTTTTGTTTTAGAATTAGCTTCAATCATCTCTTGAAGATGCTAACAACTGGAAAGCCCTTCGAAAACAATTAGGTGATACATCAATTTCAACAAGCTTCTAAAAAATAGAAATCAAAAAAGCAGTACATTAGTCGTCAAACAGATAACAGTAAAAAAATCACCTGACTCCCCATTAGACTGTACATGGGCTTAAACTTCAGATGTACTAACCGGATCTGGGCAAGGAACAACAAATAATAAGCTTAAGCGTTTGTAGAACATCTAGAATAAGTTTTTAAAATCAGAAAGAAGCTAATTTGTATCTAGAAGGATCCTTATAGTTGGCTAAACCAATAACCACTTCAGATAAAGTTATGTTAGAGGAATGATATACACTGAAATTGACACAAAAAATTTCGTGGATTAGATCTAAGGCTTTAGGCAAGAAAATTCAGAAAAATATATTAAGCACATTACACATGTGCCGAAAGGATAAAAGGATTAAATTATATAGAACGATTAGCCCCCCACTAGAATGGGGGTTTTGAAAAAAAAAATGTCAAAAATACAAAGATCATAAATAAATTTTATTGAAAAACTATTATTTTTTCCCATATAATTAAAAAGTTGAAAATAAGTTTTTAAACCTAGTACCGATGACGAGCGGGCAGTTCCTGAAAAAAACCCGAGCGCGTGTGACCGCACAATGTTGGTAAATATTCAGTGGAACGCCAATATCGGGTCGGCTCGGAACATTTCGGAGGTTATACCGAAATTTACTTTCGAGCCCTTTCCAAAAAGACGTTCGGAAAGAATCGAAGCCCCGGGCAATTTAAAGAATTGATCCATCTTAGTCATTGTTGTATTGGTTTAACCTATATATTTCACTGCATTTGTTGGTTTGCTACCCATTTGAAAATATACTTGCTTTTAATTGGTATTTAGTCTGTCGGTGCTGTTTTCAACGTTATACTCATATACCTTTACAAAAAGATATAGAGGCTCAAAGATAAGTTCAGAATGAAAGATTGAAATTAGATTAGGGTTCCTTTTTTTTGCATTCATTTTTATAACTTTTATTTATAATATTTAATTCATGTGGAGAAAACAAATTAACGTGCCAAATTTGTAGGAAGGAATATTCCTTCCTGTCTGCCAAAAATTTACATGTAGCAACACAACAGAGAGTAGTAACTATGAGAAAGCCCTACAGGATCGTTTATTTTGTAAAATATGAATAATAATATTCAAGAATGCGCGAATAAACAAGAATACAATTCGAATACCAATTTGGAAAATAATCGTATTGGAAAGGTCTTATACTTATGAAAGTTTTACAGGATAATACAAGGAAAAGTACAGAAATTTGTGTGATCAGTTAGATGAACATCAACTACTTAAATTAAGGACTATTATAAATGAAATGGAAAAGCAGTTTTCCATGGAATCAAAACAAACATCTGAAGGAGTATGCAAAAAAAGAAAAATATAAAACTAAACCTACTATCCAAACAAAAAGTAAAGAAAATGGTACATTTCTATTCTAAATATAACAAAACTGTTAAATTTAGTATTTTTCAAGATTTTCGTACATGTCATCGATTGATTGAACATATTCATCTGATAGGGTATGTTTAAACTTAGATAAGAAATTTATTATAGGCATTGAAAACTAAATAAGTCTTTTTTTTATAGTCCCACGCTTGGACTATAAAAGCTTTCCAATCAAAAAAAAATAGTTCAGGTGCCTTCTTTTATTTGGGAAATATCTAACTGGTCATGCATTAGAGTTAGTTAGCAGCTGGATTTATTTATATTTGCAAATATTATTAAATAAAAAGTCTAATGTGGTAGTTTATAAAACATGTAAGGCGAAAAATCGCCATCGTTTTAAAAATACTGAAAACCTTAATTAAAGTAGTAATGTAATATGGGTGATTTTTTTTTTAATATTGTTAATAGAATTTAGTGTGGTGGTTTGAAGAATCGGTGTGGTTTTAATAGTATTGCAAACTTCAATGAAAACAATGAAACTGTTATAAAAACATACATACTTTTGGGTAGTGATAGTGAGTAGTGGAATAAAAATAGAGATAGTGATAGAAAGTAGTGGTAGTGATGGTGAATAGTTGGGTAGTGGGTAGTGATTGTTTTTATTCTGAATTGATTATTAATATAGTTTACAAATTATAATATATTGTAATATATTATCCTAGTTGGGGGAAATTTTATTGTGTATATTTAACAGTGTATTTTTATGAAAATAAAATTAGTGATTTAAACAGTATGTATGTTTTTAATTTTTCTAATTATGATTTATATTGTTTTTTCTCTCAAAAAATAATTACAAAAATACAAAATATCATTTGCTTATTCAATATTTAACATTTTTCAATATTTTTGAAAACCAATATTTACCTTCTTTTTATGTACTTATTAAAGATGTCAATATATAGATCATGTAGCAAGTAATAAACTTCAAATAACTTTAAAATATTAAATACTGTCTTTTAAACTTGCTGCTATTAGTTCGGTTGAAATTCCTAATTTTAATAAGGCGGAATAACAGATGAAATCATTTGCGAACCCCCATTGCGAACTATAAATTCCGAAACGATATTCAGGTTCCTTTCCTTTTAATTAAATTAGTAACCAACAATCTTTGTTTTGCACTAAATTTCAATAATTTTGACAGTAAATACACAGGTAAAAACCGTTGACAGTACTTAAGTGAAAACACTTTTACATAATGAAGTCTCAAATATGGCAGCCAATCATGGCGCTTTAGTAGCCACGGAATATTATTTTAAATATTATTTAAGTTTTAATTCACTTATAATTAATTGCAAACAATTTTTTAAAATTTATCACAAGTTATCAGAAAATTATCAAAAGTTAATACTACTATTATACTCAAAGAATAGAGCCAGAAAATAATGAAAATGATTAGTAGTGCACAAAATCCTCTCCATCCATATATAATAACGTATTTTCTTTGTAGCTTTGTAAGAAATAATGAGATTTCCTCGTTGCAGAGCAGATAGCGATACATCATCTTTGTAACACGATTTCTTAATATTTTAATCTCCTCCAAACGATAGTCTTCGTATTCCGATGACTCGTCATCTCCCAAATATATTAATGATGCTTTATCTAGCTCGCCTATTCTCAACCGCAAGACGTTCACTGTACGTTGTCCGTATTTATTTAAGTTGACATTTTTGGTCACCATTCTTACGGTCGTTTTCTTAAGTCCGCCGTATCACGACTTCTTACGACCGTTAAATAATGCCATTTCTTTCATAGGAAACCTTAACTGAAGGCTATCAACTCAAGACTTGGGGCAGGGTAGTGTGTTCGAATATAGCCATCTCTACAGACAATATTGCTGTACTAACATAACTCATAAACCAATGAAAGTATTTAATTTCATACAGAAACAGCTCCAAAAAAATTTAAGTATAGCTAAACATGCTTTCCCTTTCCAATTTTTGGAAATGAATCCAAATCAGTATACGTCAGATTTGCTCTAACAAGAGACACAGGTCCTTGTGTCACAATTGATAATGTTAACATCGTCACCCACGACTTAATTCGAAACCAAATATTCACTAAAATGAAATAACTAGATTATTAAAAATCGCAATTTAACCTTAGTAAATAAAGGGGTGATTTATTGTCAAATTTTACACTTTTGCCTAGAAACATTCGCAAGAATTTAGAAACCTTAGTAAATAAACAAATAAAGTCTGTATCTTACACCCTAATAAGGATATATATATATATATATATATATATATATATATATATATATATATATATATATATATATATATGTTGAAAAAAGTTTTTTTCGGCTCAGTTTAATTTACCGTGCTATTTCTCAAGTAATTGATGTTGGGTCCTCCTCGACAAGAATCATTTTGTTTTCCTCCCGTTACACGATTTCAGGTACTTTCAGTCTTCCCGCGTACCCTCCACGATGTTCCCTCAAATCATATCTGTTTCTGGCTTTTTGCACAACTCGAATAATTGATTTCGGTAATGGGTGAACCCGAAAAAAACATTCAACCTATAGCTATGAGTCAGCATAGGCATTTTGAAGGCACTTTGCATAAATTAACAGCATGTCAATTAACTATTCTCATATACGTGGGCCATTTTATCTTTCGACAAATCATGGTAGAAATCTACCTTAAAATTGACAATAAAATACAAGAAAAATTAAAAAATGCATGATTCCCAAAAGACTATAAACATTGATTTTCTTCTGTTAGTTTTGAATTTGCGGGCTATCCATTAAATTTGCTTAAATTATTTTAAGGGTCGGGCTTGACTTTTTTTAAATTTATTAAAGGCTGTAGCAGCCAAATTTTAGAGATATTTAAAATATGAAATTGTAAAAATGTAAAAAATGTATTTTGTTGAGTTTTATACGCTGTTATAATTTAAAAGTACCCTCGATGAAAGAAACAATTAAAATCCACAGTGTGAAATATCGGTAACAAACAAATCACTTGTATCAATCTACTTATCGGTAACACTCAAATCAAAAACACTGAAAGTTGGCGAAGAACTAAAAGAAAAAATAAAGAACTAAAAGAAGGGAAAGTTGAGTACTTTCTAGATCTGGCCCCTAGTGAATATTCCCTAAGCTGAAGGAATATTTTTAAGAAACTCACTGTTCTAAAGACGAATGTGTGTTATTTATTCTTTAGCAGAAAAGTCCTTCATGATCGATACGCCAAATGTATTAAACTTTTATGAAATTACGATAACATCAAATTTTTTCACAGATATTTCCTTCTGGGTGGGGGATAATAATATATAAGCTCTTCTCATATATAGCAAAATATAAGTAGACATAGAAATGTTGTAAGCTGCTAATGCAAAATGTTTTACTATTACTCGTCAAAACACATACGCTATTATAAATAAATTAGAAAGTTGACAGTGGAATGACAAATTTGGTGTAAAATTGAATTAAATGGAATGGAATCCGGTTAGAAGATTTTTATAATAGTTTTCTTCATATTATTTGGTATTGGTATTTTTCAACTTCAATAATAAGTAGATAACCTTGGAAAATTATTATCACGACAATATACAAGAAAAGTCAAATTCAAAAACAAGCAACTAATAGTACAATATAACCCAAATAAATTCGAGGTGGCAATATAACTGAACATTCAACAATTTCTAAAAGCCATAATACGAACTATAAACAGGAAGTAAATTAGGAAAACCATTTTAAATGAATAGTGGTGGTGTTACATTAATGTCCTAACCAATAATAAACAGTAGCGTTTAGACGCAAATTGACCAAAGTTTCTTGGGAACTGTTTTACCCTAGTTATCGATGTAATTAGCTGAATATTTGTTTAAATGAAAATTTTATGATATACTTTTTTTCACATTTCCATCGGACAAACAATTTTTATCAAATGTGTCTTTAAAATTATAATTAATATATTTAGTGTAGATAAAAAAATGATTGAAAAAAAAAGAATATTTATCCACATATGGTTTTTATAAACCGAGAAGAACATTTGATAGCATATCATTATAGCACTTGATAACATACCAACAAAGACGAAGAAAAAAGAAAAACAGTGGAACAATACAGAAAGCTTGTATAGAGTCATACAAAATTATGTGGAGACAGGATATTCAAAATCGGAGTAACTCAAACTAAAGACGACCTAAGACACGGGGGAAGTCCGTCAGCTTTTTATATGTCAATACATGATGTATTGAAAAAAATATAAGGAAATATAATAAAACTTCTAATAGGCAAGGTAATTTCAAAATATGAACGCTCTATGGAATAATGTCGTACAGAACTGAAATTTACTAAAATTATTACTGAAGTAAATAATGGAAAAACGAAAACTATATATATAAAGAGTGATTTTTTAGTGTGTCCGAACTTTCGATAAGTATCGCTGCCAATCGAAGTGTGATTTTGCGCGCGACTGTAAATCTGTGTCTCAATAGTCTGGCAAATCATCAAGGGACGTTTAACATCAGCAACGCTTGCAAATTGTCGAAATTATTATCAAAACCAATTTTCTGTGCGTCAGACTTATAGAACACATGGATTTGAACTTCGTGATGTGTTCGCCAAATTATCGACAAATTTCGAACGCATTTCAAGTTGCTCGATATTAAAATAAAAACAAAACAAAAACTGTTCGTTTCGAAAAGAATATCGCCGCTGTTGCTGGTAGCTTTTATGAAGATCCAAATTTATCAATTCGTCGGCGTTCGCAGGAAGTTGGATTTATTTATTTACTTATTTATTAATTATTATTTACTATTATTAGTTTATTATTTACCTCCAAATTTGAATGGTATTGACCTGGAGTAAATGTGGTTCCAATTGGACGGCTCCACATGATATATAGCCGACGCAACAATCGATTTATTGCGTGAACTATTCAATGAGAAAATTATTTCGATGAACAGATCTGTTAATTGGCCATCAATGTCATGTGATTTAACGCCTTTAAATTTTCTTTTATGAGACTATGTTAAATGTTTGAGTGTAAATTGATGATTGTAAGCCAACATAACTCGGGCAATTGCAGAAATAATGGCCCAATTGCTTTAAAAAGTGGTTGGAAATTGGATTGATAGAATGCACTTTATTAGAAGTAGTCATGACGGATTTGTCTGAAATTGTTTTCAAACATCAATGCCATTGAATGTTATTTCACATGGAATAAATTTCAAGCCATCTAATTTGGTTGTTTTATTTGAATAATGCGTCTGTGTATATATGTGTTTCATCGTAAACATAAGAAGGTTATAAACATTCGGTGGATGAATATGTCGGTTCAGTGTTTTCCTTCAATAAGAAGATTGAGAAGCTGTGTGAGACTTGATTAGTATTTTCATGACGATTGGGCTACAGTTACAATATTTTTTATAAAATTCACTGATAATGTAACAATTGCAATCAAACTAACATTTACATTCCTTTTATATTATAAAACCAAAGTAGTCACATTAAAAAAACAAAAAAAAAAAAGAATAAAGCAATCCTTTTTTCCGATCTCTGCGTGAACAAACGAATTAACTGAACAGTTAATTGTCTTTTTGTTTCGTGATCGTTAACGATGTCGTATAATAAACTTGCACCTCTTGTTGAACTCATTGAGCATTTGGTTGTAAAAGATCGTATCGTATTTATTCAGTCCAAGAATCTGATAGTTTTAGAACGGAAAGTTCATCACTATATTCGATGGGCCGTAAAGCTGATTGATGACGGGCCGTAAAATTAGAATAATGCTCAGTAGGTTTAGATTTTGACCCAATACCTAAATATTAGTGAGGCAAAAATAGCAATCTGTCACATTGTATTTCTGTTCTCTCCAAATCATTAGCACTATAAACCGCATTTTACCATTTACATCTTTCAACCAACCTATTAACAATATATTTAGCTGAGGTAGCCGATACTTGATGGAAATTCATTTTAAATAAAAAAACCAAGATTAATATCTAAATTTCCACTATATTTAAAACTTGTACGTATGACAATTGTTTCGACACATAGTGTCTTTTTCAAATACACACTAAATTAAACTAACAGTAAGAAAAGCAGTTACTACCTAAAATACTATAATAAAACCACAAATGATGTTAGTGGGAGTCCCGCGTCTCAATGTCTAAAGTAATTTATATGGATAGTAAGTAATTTATATAGATAATTTAGAAGATAAGATATGTCAACATCAGCTATTCAAATCATCACTTTACTGGTATAGATATGTTGATGACATTATAATTTGTTTTACGAGTACTGACAGACAATTAAATCAATTCCTAACTTATATAAACTCACTTAAATAAAAACTTACATAAGAACATTCATTTTACAGTTGAAGAAGAACAAAACAACAGTATTAACTTTTTAGATTTGAGAGTTACAAGAAAAGAGAATAAACATGATTTTGCAATTTATCATAAACCATCTGACACAGATTTAGTTATACATAACAAGTCTTATCATCCTTATTCTCAAAAAATGACAGCATTTAAGTTATTCATACACAGATTAATAAATACCCCAATGTCAATAGATAACTATAACAAAGAATTGAATATCATTAAACAGATCGCAGTGAATAATGGTTATGACCCAAACATTATAAATACAATAATTAATAATACATGTTATAATAATACCATTAATTTAATATATCCTGTCAATAAAGTCAAGAACATCGCATCAAAACAATTACATATACAGGAAAAGTCACTAAATTAATTTCTAAACATTTGTCAAAAACAAGCGATATAAATTTTGCATTCAGAACAAACCATAGTCTTGGACGCTTAATAAAAAACAATAAAAGTCAAACAAATAAACTTCATAAATCAGGAGTTTATTTAATTGAGTGCGGTTCTTGTCCAAAAGTCTATGTTGGACAAACAGGAAGATCCTTTTCCACCAGGCTTAACGAACATAAAAGAAGTTATATTAAAGAACAGAATAATTATCATTATGCCAATCACTTAATGTTAGAAAATCACACTTTCAACGATAATTTCAAAATGTTGCATAACGAAAATAAATCTAAAAAACTAAATCTTTTAGAGAGCCTAGAAGTTAATAAAAGAAAAAATTTGGGTATTTTACTTAATGATCAGGTAGACTTGAATGGTTCACCCTTGTTAAACTTCATCATCATCATCATTTATGGTTTTATATTAGTTTAGGTAGTAACTGCTTTTCTTACTGTTAGTTTAATTTAGTGTGTATTTGAAAAAGACACTGTGTGTCGAAACAATTGTCATATGTACAAGTTTTAAATATAGTGGAAATTTAGATGTTAATCTTGGTTTTTTATCTATTAACAATGTTAGAAAAATTTTGCAACATATATGAGAGGCTCATACCATGTCTTGATTTCCGAATTTAATTCCATAATAAATTTTTTAAGCCTTTCGCAGAAACGCGATGAAATTATGTTTTTATGATTTAAACGTGAGCTCTCTGCACCCATAACAAAAAAATGGGGTTACTGTGGTGTGTGTAGATATCAAATACTATCACAAAAATATTTGCAAACTATTTTATATAGAAAAAATACAAGAAAGGAAACATTCCTAACATTCTTTTAACTTATTATTTATCGAAATATATAACACTGGCCTACAAGAAAAACCTTTGTTTGTGCCTAGGATTTTAGAACTGATTTTAGCTAGATTCGGGGCTCTAAATCGAAATATATAATCAGTTTTTCTCTATCCGCTCTAATTTATTAAATACATCCACTTACATATCAATATTTTCTTCAATTTAATACATTCAAGTATGGGTGTACGCCCACCAAATGCACATCTTGCATAGCCTTGCTTCCAAATACGTATCCTTGCTTCTTGCGCCTCTGGGATAGAAGGGACAAAACACACCACTGGGTTAGAAAAGAAGGCCTAAGAGAGAAAACATGGACGTTGGTAAAAAATATGTCATTAACAACCCCTTAGTTGAACGAGAGAAAATCATCTTTCCTCCACTGCATATCAAGCTGGGCCTGATAAAGCAGTTTGTAAAAGCCCCTGATAAGAAAAAAATAACTCATTAAGGATCCTGCCTTCGTAAATTTGATGAATGAGGCTGAGCGAAAAGCCTGGACTTCACTTTTCTAGACAAACGAAAAGCTGAAAACTATGCTGAACTAGTAAATAAGATGCTTCAGATCCCTTGGGTGTAACATGAGCATTAAGATGCACTGTTTACTATTTATATAATTTTTTCTCACACACCGTTTTCCTCAAAGTTTAGGAGATACCAGTGAGGAACAAGGTAAAAGATTTCATTAGGATATTAAAACTATGGAGAATCGCAACCAAGGAACATGGGATACGCACGATACTCGATGACTTTTTTCTCTATCTTTGTATATAATAATATTTGTAGAATATAATCCATGGATTTAACTTAAAATAGTTCCATCGTATATTTCATTGATATGTTTTATCTTAGAAATTTGAGCTCCTAGGCAAAGCTTAATGCCATATTTGAATTCAAGGCATCAAATTCGTATGAAATCAGCTCCAAATACCTCGGCACCAAAATAATTGTTGGCCTATAATAATCTTTCGGGTTAGATGTAATCTGACTACTGAGCGTTATACTACCTCACCTATTCAAATACCTTCGAACGCTCCGGAACATCATTTTCTAGAAAAGAAATGTGCGTCACTATATAAAAATAGTAACGTTGAATTTATTAGGGGTTCTGAGAGTTCAACTCTTACCTTCAAATCTTCATATATTTCACTAATCAAGGAGGTGTGAAATATTATTTGCTCTAAAACATAGTGGGTATAAGTAGCCTGGAATGAGAAACTCTAAGATCTAATCGATCATTCCATTAGGTCGGTACTAATGAATTAACCTAAACTAACAGCTTAATTATTACTGGCTACTTCATTGTAATTAAATCGTCTCAAAACTATTAATTAAATATTCTTTTTAGAAGTGGATATACTGATATCAAAAATAAATACAATTATGTAACTAATTTATAGTTAATATTTATTTATCCCTAATATTGCTTCTCGAATGATATGGTATTTAAAACTATATTTCAGTTTATATTCCCAATAGTCTCGCATATTCCCTAGTAACAAAGTTAAACAGACTATATGGCAAGAAAACATCTAATTCATTAGGTTCTGAAGCCGAGGGGCCCGAGAAGATAGAGTGAAAGGCCAGATACGTTTTAAATGAACCATTATTTTCTTTATCAAAAATCAATTTATTTTTTAACACAGTCGTTTTATTTTCAATTTTTATGCCTTCCAAAAAGTACTACTTGTTGAACATTGCAAACTAGCGATGCAATAGCAAAAACTCTTGGTGGACGATTGGGTTGGTGAAATGGTATCATGGTGAAAGAATACTATGTTCTTCGGCCACATGATGGCGTTATCATCAAATTTTCCTAAAATTTTGACGAATAATGCGGCATAATACTCTGCTGTGATTTTCTTTCCCTATTACAAATAGCCCATGAAGATAATGCCTTGATCGAAATATATTAGATGTTCCAAATAAAATCAAGATATTTCATTGTCCTTACATTACCATTTTGAGAATAGTCAGAATACGCAAAGGATTAGATGTGAAGAAGATGGGCAAAAGCGGAAGACCATATTCGTTTTTTATCCAAGAATGTTGAGCCGATGCATTGTTGAATAGCAAAGAATATGTGTCTTGCTTTCCAGTATTCGGGTTGAATTAATTCTGAAATGGAAAATTTGGTCAGTCAGCTCACTGATGAGTCACTAATAATGTTAGTTACCCTAAAATTCAACTATTCACCGTTTCCGATTCACATACTGTATTAATTCCAACAAAAAAAGGTTAATATTATGTTGGATTTATTGTGAACTTAAACTCCATCTAAAAAACATTTTATGTTCATCAACATGTAGATAGTTGCGTACGAATGTAACTAAAATTACGAATATGAGACAAGAACCTGTGGTCAATTTCCGTTTAAACCATTATTAGCAGGTTGTTCAAAAATATCATGATAAAACTATTTATTTGAACTATTATTTGAACTGAGAGCGTCGATTCATTTGCTATTTTCAATTCGTATTATCGTTTTAGATACGGCCGAATGCGTAATATGGCAATATAAAGTTTATTTGGATTATAGAGTCAGTTTTCGAGAGCATAATGGTAAAATCATTCTAAGGGAATAATAAACAGCGGAATAAAGGAAACATATAGGCCTTGTACGTGATGTTTTTTATTACATACTTCGTTTTCAACGCATATTGATGAAAACGCAAATAAATAATTTAATATATAGGGTGATTTTTTTAGTTTGTCCCAACTTTAAATTCAAATAAAGCAGTAACCAAATTATATACCTTGAAACTATTTATTTTATGGAAAATATCATTCAACCGAATTAATGTTTGAAAACAATTTAAGATAAATATCCACCACCATTTCTGACAAAGAGCATTCTGTCAACCCAATTTCCGAAACTTTTGCAAGCAACTGTGGTCTTATATCGGCAATTATCCGAGTTATGTTAGCGTGTAAGGCGTTTATCGGCATAGACCAAAGGTTTAACACAACCCCAACGAAAATGATATCGATGTATTAAAACATATGACCTTAGTGGCCAATTAACAAATCCGTTGCTCGAAATAATTTTCTCACCGAATTGTTCCCTCAATAAATCGATTGTTGCGTTGGCTGAATCACATGTGAAGCCGTGCTGTTGGAACTATATCTCCTCCAGATCAATACCACGCAAATTCGGAATTAAATAATCCACGTAGTCGAATAACAAAGACCAACTTCCTGCGAACGGCGAGGAATTAATAAATTTGGATCTTTATCAACCCCGGCAGCAACACTGTTGTTGTTTCTGTTGTAATATCGAGCAGGGTGATAGATGTCCAGAATTTGTCGATAATTCGGCGAATACATCACGAAGTTCAAATTCAGAACACTGATTTTGATAATACATTTCGACAATTTGCTAGCGTTGCTCTGATGTTAAAAGTTTCATGATTATTTGCCAAACTATTGAGACGGAATTACAGACTTGCTCGAAAACTCAGTTTATTTGACAGCGACCCCAACCGGAAATTCGGACATATTAAAAAAGTCATCCTTTATATGTTACTAATAATTGTCTTAAAAATTATTCTTATTGATATATTTGTAGTGTTATCAGCATACAGGACAGTCCCCTCTCCAGAGATAAATAATATACAAAATTAATAAGAGAAAACCAATAATAGATTCCAAGGGCATTTTCTTCTCTACAGAATCCTTATTCCAAATCCACTATACATATCATACTCCACACCCTTCTGAATTCTATCACATAAATATAAACTCATCAATAATAAAGCAATACCAATAAGGCTAAAGGTTTCTAGTTTATTTATTTATATGTTGTGATAACACTATCGATAAATACAGTCATGCATTTTTAAATCAATCGCTAGCAATCAAACACCAATAAAAATTCGAAAGCGCTCTTAAGAGATCTTGATACAAAGAACTAAATATATGTTTATTTCATGGTCGTCAACTAAACGAATACCTTAACTAACAATATATCTACTGTTTTAACCAATTATTAGCCAGATCCTCTTCCACTATTAATTGAAGTGACTATTCGATGGCAAGTAACTTTGGTCAATTTAAGTCCATGTGCACTTATATTCATTATTCAAAGAATTTAATTCATTCATTCTATCATGAAAATTTTATAATACAATTGCATATTTTAATCGTTGAGCTAATTTACTTGTTACTTGTTATTGACATCAGAGCTTTTCGAATAGATTGAACAAATTATGTAACAGCTTCAATTTATTTTTGGCTATGGCATTAATGTTCGAGATTGAACATCATTAGCAAATTACTATAAGCATATAACAGAGGTGGGCGGTGATAATTATAAGCTCAAATTAAGTTTCATATTCCAATTTGTGTGTATATTCTAGTTCATTTCCCTAGAAAAGAACTGCCTTTTCTGGTTGTGAACTCTTGGAAGTAGGTAAATTGAGGCCTCGGAGTAAATCAACTAGATTCTCTTGAAAATGGCTTCAAAGTGGAAACCGAAATGTCGAGATTTTACAAATCTAAAACGCGGTTCTACCCGAGAACCTAGTAAGTCTAATATTACCGACCGCGGAAGCCGATACAGAGTATCCCATAACTGGTGATAGTAGAGATCAAAATAGAGGCTTTAGTCAATAAAATTGTTGGCAAATGGTAGTCATTAAAAAGACACAGGGTGTTAAAAGTGAAACTAAATTTTGGAAAAATTGAGATAATTTTTATAATAAAGGTATCAGGTACAAAACCGGGGTCGTGGAGTTTTCAAAGGGTACAAATTATAACTTTGGTACTAGCTTGAGCATAGTTCCTAGAGGGCGCTTGCTATCTACTTCGTGAGGAATTAAATCGCTCATATTTTTTTACCCCATAAAGCTGGAAATATGTTTACTTCAAAACGGAAGAATTTATAATTTCATAAAGGTAAAAAGGTACCCTTGATCAATATCGATATCTCACACCCTTTGCGAGATATTCGTGTTCGAATACAAAGTGTGCTTGGTACAAATGATTACGTCTCGATAACAACTGTCATTGTTTTCTATCTCTCCTATTACACGTAGGTGGAAACAAGTTTCTCCTATCTTGAGTTGGTATTAAATGCTTAGATGCCCAGATGCCCTTCAAAAAATGCCCAGGTTTAATCAGTTTCCTAACCGTGATTTAAGGAATATGCTCGGCGTTTATGCACAAGTTAATTACAATAGTCGCGCTGCAGTAGAAGATATGAAGAGCTCTACCCAACCAGAATCATCACAGATCGACAATTTTTTCAAAGAAGAATTTTCTATCAGTTAGGCGAAACAGGTTCTTTTTCTTATAACAATCCCGGTGGACGACCGAAACGTATAATGGCAGAACAAGAAGGGGACATTGGTTAGTATCGCGGAAAATCTTGAACTAACCACTAGGTGTTTGGAGACATCCACAGGAATTAGATAATCTACAGTTTCAAGAGTTCTCCATAAAGAATAATTGTTTCGCTACCATTTTTCGCGAAAAACGAAGGCCCCATGTTCCTGAAAAAGATATTGTTTCCTGACGAGGCAACTTTCACCAGACGCGAAATTTTTGATTGGCGAAATAGTCATTATAACGCCCTGGAACATCCACACCTACCAAGAAAGCGACATTTCCAGCGGGAATGTTCAATTAACATTTGGTGCGGCATTATCGACAATTTTTTAATCGGCCCATTTGAGTTTCCTCTTAGACTGAATGGAAATCAATATGTGCAGAATTTAGAAAATGATTTATTAGACCTCTTGGACGGTATAACTTTGAACATAAGACAAGACATGTGGTTCATGCAAGACCGCATTTTAATGTTGCAGTGGAAAATCATTTGAATCAACGTTTCCCACATCGATGGACTGGACGCGGTGGTGAGTTTCCTTGGCCACTTCATAGCCCAGAAATTGATCCGTTAAAATTTTATTTGTGGGATCATATGAAGTATTTAGTTTACCATCATGAAATCAATACACGAGACGAACTTTTACAAAAAATTCAACAATCGGCCAATGTTATTAGAAATAAAGAAAATATCTTCTCAAATGCGAGTAAAGGCTAAAAGAATATATAGTGAGGGTTGTTGTGACAAGAAAGATTTAGCTTCTTTTAAATAATAGTTAAAAATGCATTTTTTTTGCTTGAGTTTAATAGTTTATTTTTACAACGGCTAAGAATGTTTGCGATTTTATTTATGATTGTTTCTTGTTCATTTATGTCTAGTTTTTCTATATCCGCTTCTATATTTGTTAATATTTGCTCAATTTGTTTTGGTTTAATTTTTTCTTTATATGAAAATTTTGGGACAAGTGATAAGACATATTTTGAATGATCGAGTATATCTATTAGTTAAGTTTATTATCCAATTTTGATTATGTATTGTTCTTTAGATATATGTATGTTGTTTTTTTTATTAGGTTATTGATTTTATTTCTCTGCCTGTTTTATATTTTGTTAAATAATTTTCCAAATATTTCATTTTGTTTTATATAAAAATTATTTAACTATATTTTTTTATATTTTATATTTAGTTTTATTTCGGTTTATTTTAATATTTTATTAAATGAGTTTATTTTTGGAGAAACAAGTTATTTTATAGTTTTATAGTTTTATAGTTTAGCACAAATTTAATTTACTAAATCGATTGCTTCATATATTGGCCAAACTAAACAACATTTAAAAACAGAATAAATGAACATAAAAAAACATTAGAAATCTAGAACCAAACATAACTGCCCTTTCAAAATATGCCTTAGATAATGACCACAACTTTAATTTTATTAACATAAAATTTTAGATTTTGAAAAACAATATAAAAAAAGAAATATAAATTAAATGATTTATATAAAAAAAGCAAATAATACCATTAATTTCAGAAACGATACTGATAATTTAAGTTGTGTATATAATGACATCATTAAATAATAAATTTTCATTAATAATTTTTTTTTACATCTCATACCATTACAATTGAAAAACTCAAAATTATTAGGTTATAATAAAAAAAAAAACAAAAAATATAAAAGTAACAAATTTGTAAAATATGTCAAATTTAAAAATGTGTCAACTGAAGATTAGACAAACAATGTCATAGTTCTGTTAAAAAATTTAGAAAATTGATTTTTCAATAAGATATAAGTTGGTAGGTTTTTAAATATGAATTTATATTGTTTGTAAAAGTGATTATTATAATATTATTAGCGTTGCGTAACGTGTCCTGATACAAATAATATTGATAAAACAAAACATTATCCTAGTGTTACAAAAGTTACTACAACTATCAAACAATACGGGCTTTTTTTCTAGTCAAAAAAATAAGAGTATATCACTTATAGCCTTAAATTGTGAAAACGAATGCTTATTAACAAACGTAATAAATATAAAATATTAGTATTTAGTAGAATATCCTTTTTGTTTAACCACAGCTGAGCATCTCCTTGGAATAGAGTCTATTAACTTCTGACAAGTTTCAACCGGTATAAAATACCAAGTTTGACTTCTTCCCATATTTTTGTTTAAGGTTTTTTATTAGTAATGACTTTTTTAAATGTTGCCAAAGATTTTCTATCGAATTTAAATCCGGAGATTAGGACGGCCAAGGCAACACTTTAATCTTATTTACGAGAAACCATCGTTTCACTACTTTTGCGGTATGTTTCGGATCGTTATCCTGCTGGTAGATTCACTTTAGCGCCATATTCATTTCGGCATAAGGAAGCATCATTTTTTCTAATATTTCCATGTAGGTTTCTTTGATACAATATAGTGGAACTACATCATTATAGGAAAAACAGTCCCACAGTTTAATATTTCCTCCTCCATGCTTTACTGTTCCTAATGTATTTCACGGATTTAGTTCTTCATTCTTAAATCGCCTAACGTATCGTTTCCCATCTGATCCAAATAGATTTATTTTTATTTCATCACTAAATAAAATAGTTTTCCAATTACGGCTGTAGTTTTTGTTTAAGTTAAATCTGGCAAAATTTAACCTATGCTGAATAATTATTTTACTTAAATGTGGTAACTTTCTTGGTGTACTGATTTGTAGACCTATTTTGAGTTTAATGTCAAGCGAAGTGGAAAATGGGTGTTTCCGCGCTTCTCTTACAATACATTTATCCAAACTTTTGGTTATTTTTCTTGGGCGACCTCTGATTCCTGGTGGTATTTTTATTAATGTTTGCTCCTTTAAAAACTTTAGCAATAACGCATGCAGATCGCTTTAGTAGATGAGAAATAAATTTATAAGTTTTGGTGTTGACTCCGTAACCGCAATATTAGACACGTCTCTTCAAGAGTACAATGTTTTGCTCGACCCATAGTAACATTTAAAACTGTATAATATATATATATATATATATATATATATATATATATATATATATATATATATATATATATATATATATATATATATATATATACTCGCATTTTCAACCTTCCCTCCCCAACCCCTAATTAATTAGTAATTAGAGATTTATGATCTTTTCTTTTGTGAAATATGAATTATAAATAAACACGCATTGATTTTTCTGTATACTCCATTAATCATATTCATTTCTAATTCATAATTCGATTTTTATATACATTTTAAAGTATATGGTATAATATCAAAGATAAATGCTTTATAAATATAAAGCCGCATATTTTTTTACTCTTAGAGTTAGTTGAATTTGTTAGAGTTAGTTAGAATGAATTTTCGTAGATAAACAATTCTTGCAGCAAAGCATGAGGTCTAATGCAAAAAAAAGCGATACAATATTTTTAAATTCGAGTTTAACCTTGAATAACTTTGGGACAAGTGAATTTAGTGAAAAATGTTAAGATATATTTTTTGTAGCGCATTCAATTTCCTTTAAGAATGTGTATTGTAGAATATTTTTTCAAATATTAATTCGTTCATTAGTTATAAAATTTCAAATTTGAAAAGTAGAATTGTAAAAACAGATCAAAGTTCAAGGCACGATTACAAGGAAACGGCTTATTTGATGTAAATTTATAATGAGTCCTTTTTTGTAGAGAATTAAATTCCCCTTAAGAGTATGTATTGCTCAAATTTTTCAAATTGATAGTTTAGGAGTTTTGGACAAAAAATGCGATTGTTATTAAAAAACCGAAAGTCGCGATGATACACTTCTTAATATAAGTATCAAGGGCTCTAACTTTCACAATATTTTTTTTTGTCATCACAAATAATATTTTCGGTATCCCTTTAAAAAAAGAATTTTTTGGCCCAGTCTAACATAGTAACATAGATTATATTTTAGATTATATTTTGGATTATTTTGTAGATTATATAAGTGTCATAAATAAAATAAAATTTTGTACAGTATCAAACACCGACATTACTTATGGATACATCTAATACATAATAGCATTATGAAGAGAAGGCCTCAATATGTATATGGTACATACCCATTTTTATAAGTAAAATATTTCATATTTTGTTCTTAAATTTTACCATATTTGCATTATTGTTCTTTACAGTACCGTTCCATTCCCTGTCCAAACAAATCATATTTCGAATACTTGAGCTAAATAATATTATATACATTATAAAATGTATTATATAGATGATATTTAAAGAAAAAAACTTTAAACAAAATTATAGGTTTGCTTAGTTACTGTATAATTACTCATTTTAAAACCCTTTAGTGAAAGACGCACTTGAAGGGTATATAATTTATTGGATAGTTTTCGGTTCATAATAATAGAGGTCATGTAAATGAATAGTTCTGTTGGGACATTCAACTTGTAATGAATTATAAAGGTCATATAGGCTTTTAGGGGAAACTTAACGATACTCTATTATTAGTTGAACTGTTGTGTCCAACAATTATGGCATTTAATCAATAATCCACATCTTTCACTGAGAAACCTGAATTTTATATATAAGTCAAACAAAATTGAAGTTTTGAAGTTCAGATTTCAACTACAGTACCAACACAAAGAGTGCATTTTTCAGAAAAACTAGATATTAAATTCTAAAGTAAATGAGGTAATATTCAAAAACTAGTACATTTCTTTCGTGTTCCATGTAAAATTTTGCCCATTCCTTCACGCACCATCAAACATCAGCAAGCATCGACAAAAATCGATTTCCTGCCTTAAGAAGTCATCAGTCTGGTTTAGTCTGAACATTCGAAAGTAACCAAAGGAACGACCATTGGCACGATCATTCGGTGGCAAACTGAAAAAATGAGTAAATTTTTGCGAAAATCATGAAAGAAATTTCCTTGTTTTTGAATATATTTAGTATTCTCCACGAGCTCACTATGCAACTTATCATGCATACCTGACACCCAGAGGGAGCATGGGCGGATCACGAACAGTTTCACACAGTAATACTCTTGGGGACCACAGAATGGCGTGAGCTGCATTTGGTTTTGGCCCCTACATCCGATATGGCTCATGTATATGGCCGTACCCTTCGATATTGTATATGGTCGTTTACATTGAGTTATATTGAAGGGAAGCGCAAATTTTTACGTGAAGCCCAGAAGAAATTTCCTTGTTTTTGAATATTTTTCACGAGCCCACTGTGCACCCTTTTATTAATTAATTATTTTCATAATAATTTATTTCACTAAATTCAGATCAGTAATTTGCTCTATATTTTTCGAAATTCTGTATAATACTAATTCTGCATAATTAACTAACATATATGGGTGTATGATTCAAATGACAATAATCTAAGTCAAAACTGTAAACGAACAAATTTAGGTCAGAATGGTTAATAAAAAACCTTAGTGCTAGTTCCTTATTATTGAATCAAATTATCAGAAAAACCTGTTTGACTGAAGCCCTCCTATCTCCTTCTGGTCGAACTGCCTACAGTAACATACATGCATATATAACATACATGCTGAAAAACCTACTGTAACATTATATGATATCCACCTTGTGCTACAGTTGTTTTGAAAGATTATGTAACGATATTAAATAATTATTAATTATGACAATTTGTTTCATAAGAAATTGTAATTGTTCGTTCATCGGAACTTAAAAATTATCCCTCTCTCTCTCATAATGATCGGTGAATTTATGCTTGGTATACTATTTTTATCCATTCCTTTTAGTGTATTATTTGTTCAATTCTTTGATATCTTCTTCCACCTCGCCTTTCCGTCCTCGTCTTCTCCTGGGTCTTTTATTAATAGGTTTCATTCAGTTATGGTTTTCTAATATTCAATGATTTAATAACTCTTCCAATATTTTCTTTTTATAGTATCTCTTCTCTCTCTCAATTTATTAATTGATTAATTTTAATTTCTCCCCAGTATTTTCATTTTTATTCGTTATTCTTGATCAGAGTTATTGTTTACATTACAACGCCATACAGATGCAATATTTGATTTATTATTTTAGCCGCGATCCACGCCACTTAACTTCAGTTATGTAGTGTATGTTCGATGCGATGCAGCTAGTCCTTTAGTAGAGTGTTTGATCCTTAACTTTTCTTAATGCAGTGTGTAACATGTACTCTAGATATATACCAAAATTATATGTTTTAATGTTTTACATAATTAAAAAAGTGTTTTAAATTTCAGTCTATTGTTTAGAAACCAATATCTAAATAAACTTCCATATAATAAAATAACAAATTTATTTCTCAGTGTAGTAAGTTTTTCTTAAATAATAACGGTAAATAAAACGAACAAAAAAAATTAAGGTCTCTTCAGCATGTTTCTAACTCGTGCAGTCCTGAGCTTTCCTCTGCCATTCAGATACAATATAATTGATGATGTCATCAGTCCAAGCGGTGTCCACTCCGAAATTGCTTTGGTCCACCTGTCGTAACTTCCAAAGAGCAGGACGCACTGATCAAAGACTTTTCTCTTCAGATAAAGAGGGATTTTGTTAATTACACACACATACCTTGACACTATTTATCGTATGTAAAATAACACTCAATGACAACGTTTGAAATCAATTTTGGACAAATGTCCGCCGCAGTTACTTCGCGCATTCGGTCATTCCAATTTCCGACTACTTTTTCAAGCAACTGGGGTCTTAATGTCAGCAACTGCCTGAGTTGTGTTGACTTCCTAAACGTCAATAGTTGCTGGTTTATCAGCATAGTCCAAAGATTTAACATAACACCAATAAAAATAATCTAAAGGCGTTAATTTACGTCGCCTTCGTGGCCAATTAACAAGTCCGTTCTTCGAAATAATTTTCTCACCGAATTGTCCCCACAATAAATTGATTGTTGAGTTGGCTGTATGATATGTGGAACCATTTTGTTAGAACCACATCTCTTTCAGATTAATAACATTCAAATTCGGGATTAAATAATCATTGATTATCACTCAGTAATGATCCTCATTAACGGTAACGTGCTTACCCGATTGATTTTTAAAGAAATACGGCCCAATGATGCCACCGGCGTACAATCCTCTCCATATGGTTATTTTTCTGGATATAACGATAAGTACTGGTTAATTTGCAGATTATGTTCACTCCAAATGCGATAGTTTTGTTTATTAATGTAACTATTTACCCAAGAATGAGCTTCGTAGCTGAACATAATTTTGAGGTTATATTCTAGGTCAAGTTGCAATTGATTTTGAGCCAATTCTCCGAACGTACGGCCTGCGAACGGCAACAAATTGATCAATTTGTATCTTTATCAACACTGCCGTAAGAGCGACAATATTTTCTTCAGAACGCACACTTTTTTATTTTGTTTTTATTTTAATATCGAGTAGCGTGAAATGCGTTCGGAATTTGTTAATAATTGGTCGAATAAATCACGAAGTGCTCTATAAGTTTAGCGCACAGAGCACTGATTTTGAAAATAAATTTCGACAATTTATGAGGATTGCTCGGATGTTAAGCGTTCTATGATGATTTGTCAGACTATTGAGACACACATTTATAGACACACATTTGCATGCAACTCACAGTTCGTTTGACAGCGATCTCTATCGGAAATTCAGACTCACTAAAAAATCACTCTTTAGATATGCTGGAAACTAAAAAAAAGCGCAACACGCAATATACTTATTTGAATCAAATTGAAAATATGCTCATTGTAATACATTTCTGTTTCTGTATACGATTTCAATATACTTGTATGTGGTTTCAATATACTTGTATATGGTGTATAATATCAAGTAATAATAAGGAACCAAATAGCAGAGGAAAGTTCAAGACCACAAGAGATGGGAACATGCTGAGGGGGCCTTCATTTCTTTTTGGTCGTTTCGATTACTATTACTAGCTATTTAAATATATTGAAGTATATATTTAGATATTAGTTTCTAAGCATACAATGAATATACTGAAAATTAAGCAATATTTTAACAACGTAAAAAGTAAAAAAATAATAATTTTGGCATATATCTAGATGACATGTTGTTATTAGTACACATTAATAAAAAAGTTAAGCAACAAAAACTTAAGGAATAAAATTATTTTCTTACGGAAACTAACTAATCTTACGGGGAAATACGTCACATTACAATAAAACTTAGCAATGCATTTATAATGAAGCAAAATGTAAAATTTTGAGGAAAACACAATCGCAACCAACACGAGCATGTAATATATAATACAAAATAAATCAGAAGTTCTATATATTCTTATTGAAAGCTCACTACGATATTCAAAGGAATAAGTTAAGCAACCCCAATTAAGGTATATTTGTATGTTTGAGGTAAAAATATTTCATATTTCTTAACAATGGTTAGTATTTTTAGATTTAATGTAGTCCTGCCGTAAGTTCTGTATCTTGTACATAAATATGTAGTTTATAGAAAAATAAACAAAAAGAAAATAACTTTATTTTATTTTTGTTACTAAGCTAAACGTTTTTGTCCTTTTTTTAAAAAATCTAAAATACCGTGTAAGTGCACCATGTCCTTTCAGTCAATTATCCCAACGTAGAAAGAACGCTCTATTGGTATAAAAGAAATAGTTTTAGTTTTCATAAAATAAAAAGACGATTGGTCAATGCTGCTTCTACCGGTACGAAGACGTGAATAAGATGGTTTGAAGGATCCGGGTTTTGTCTGAGCACGAGGTTCCAGTCGTCAATAAAGATTCCAAAAACATGACAAACTATATCTTAGACATCCTGCTGTAGAAATTCTAAATGATGATATAGAGCAAGTGCCTGATACTTATGTTCCGTCCTGTTAATCGATGTTGGATCCTTATTGGATCCTTCGTCTCAGAGAGCATCAAAAGGGGTGTCGCTTATAATACTGATCTAAAAATTAAATCGGCCATGAAATGCAACACTATTTGCTTTAGAAATGAGTCTAGATTTAATTTAAGTGATCATGACATACCTAGAAGAATGAGGTTTTTTAGATAAACGAGAAGTAGATGCTTGAAAAGTAGGTCACCCCAAATATAAACCACAGAATATTTAAATATATAATAGAAGTGATACATACCGCCATATCTACTAGTTCATAGAAAATCTCATCTGAGATCATTTCAGATGACATAGAGATCGTCGAATTGTACAGTTTTTTCGGAGAGTTTAAGTTATTGATATTCGCCTGGTGGATAACATTCCCGATTACACCTGGAACACATAGGTGTTCCAGAATGTTATAGTAAACCTACTCTTTATTACATTTAATGGTTATTTATTATATATGTATATATATATATATATATATATATATATATATATATATATATATATATATATACAAAAAATATTATTGCCTTTAGCTGACATAATTTTTTAAACCACGACTCAAAAAACCTTTTTTTACTTAATTAACAACGTTCATTGTTTGATTTGTGACTGGACTGCGATTAATACCATAGTTATTTAGGATCACGTTATAAAAAATATCACTGAAATACTGGGCAATTTGTGATCACCGTACCAGGGTGTTCCATAACATATATACAGGTTGTCCCATAACTTATCTGCTATAGACTGGATATAGTAGAGATCAAAATAAGAGGATTTAGTAAATAATTGTGAATCATACTTTTAGTGGACAACTACCCATCTCATCCAAATGTAAAAAAATTAAATAGCTTCGACTTAGTATTCATGCCACCAAATACCAGTTCCAAATTACCGCCTATGGATCAGGGAGGTATTCATAGTTTAAAAAACTATTATCGTAGGCTTCTTTTCTTGAAAATTTTAT
Organism: Cosmopolites sordidus; assembly: GCA_031761425.1. Taxonomy (NCBI): domain Eukaryota; kingdom Metazoa; phylum Arthropoda; class Insecta; order Coleoptera; family Curculionidae; genus Cosmopolites; species Cosmopolites sordidus. Next base: position 634,222 of record JARFXV010000799.1, read on the forward strand.
TGATATTGCTGGAAAAAATTTTACTATAGATCTTTTGAAGGCGATACACTTCTTTCATTTAGAATGTCAGATGGTTAATTATTTCAATCAATTTGATGTTAACCATGTTAATGAAAGTCTTGTGTGTGTGTCAAATACTTAAAATACTTAAATGATGATGCCATTGTCGCTTTTGCATCTTCTCCAGTTTCGAGTTCAGTTCACATTCAAGATGATACGGATGAGAAAAATAAAGATGAAGAATCTTTGAATACGGAATTGATACCAATACCAGTTCCAACTATATTAGAGGCACTTCGACATATCGACTGTGTTTGTCGTTTCCTCGCATTCCATTCAACGGGAAGTGGGCGAAAGTATGGATGGTTGACTGTGGATAGGGTTTCCCTATTCTTGGCGAGAGAGCATATGTCGATATCCTGAAGAGCCGAAAATCGAGAGGTCATATGTTTCGACCTCCAATTGAAGGGATGAGTCGGGCTCGTTCCATAAATAGAACTGTAACTAGAGTTTTAATTAATATAACAAGTTATAGTTCAAAATAATAGATTAACTGTTTAAATCAATATTTCCGTCATGACATTTACATTGTAACCACTTGCAAATTACTACCTTTAGGTGAAAATTGACCAAACTTTCTCGCAAACCATTATTCACTCAAGTTATCAACGAATCCGTATCTGACTGGTCGGCTGCTCGAAACAATAGCGCTTCAACCAACAGAAACAGTAATTAAACATACTTTCAGATATACGTCTTCCGCTATAGTCGCTTTCAAAGAAAACCATACACTTTAGCCATTATAATTAAACTGATAAAATTTACACTAAATTCTGAAGCAATATTTTTATGTCGTTATAATTTGTTGTATTTGTTCAAGATAGCAGCCTGTGAATGATTGCTCCAATCCAACAGCAATAATCTGGATTATTGGTTTAATCATTGATCAATATTTGTAACTACAATTACGAGGACTATTTTTAAAATAAGGTCCGTTTGGAATGAGAGTGACAGAATGATGCGCAATGGCCGCAGTGAATTTCCGCGTCTGCTCCCAGCAAGCTTTGCGCGCGTTTATGCATCATTTGTAGCCGTATCGTCTGTCTGTGTACTGAGCTGTAGAAGTTTATAATGTTTAAGAAAATGTAATTCAATTCTTACCGTGATAATGCTATGAGTGAATAAACTTCGAAAATGGGTGAGAATGTTCAAGGACGGGCGTGCATGGTGAGCCACGCCTTGACCGACTTCCTTTGATTTCTAAAGATTTGGTTCATGATTGAAGACAACAAAATTCGAGAGAACCGACGATTCACGATTTAAAGTTATCAAGTGAACTTCGACTGGCTAGAAAGATGAGTTTAGTAGACCTTTGTTTCGAAGAAACTGAATTATCGAAAATTGTGTTGGTTGATTCCAAGACTGCTTTCTGACGATGACAAAATAAAGAGATTAAGCTGTGCTTTATGGTTTTTGCCTCCATAATATCAGGAAGGAGATTATTTGTTGGACCACATCGTTACAGTGGATGAGAATTGGATGTCTCATATGAATCCTGAGTCCAAGCAACAGTCAATGGAATGGTGACACACACCGTCGCCAACCAGAACGAAAGTCAAACAGACAATTTCAGCACGAAAGATCATGGAAACTGTCTTTTGGGATAGAAAAGCGATTTTGTTCGTGGATTTTATGCCGAGATATAAAACAATCAACTTTGATGCATATTGCGTCACCTTTAGAAAACTCCGGTGTGCCATCCAAAGAAGCGACGTGACAATACAAGGCCACATGTTTCTGCACAAACTCAAGGTCTAATCAGGTCGTTTGCGTGGGAAGAAGTAGATCATCAACTTTGCAGTCCAGACCTATTTTGATCCAGACCCAGTGATTTTCACTTTTTTCGCAACTTAAAGGAGTCCCTTAATAGTCAACGGTTCAACGACAATGAACCAGTTAAAACTGCAGTTATGGATTGCGCTTCTTCTCAGGCTGCAAATTTTTTAGACGTCGAAATTCAAAACCTTGTTGAGCGGTATGACAAATATTTGACAAAAAATATTTTAATGATTTATAAGATTTCTCTTCTTACTAAAAAACGGAGCTTATTTAAAAATGTACCTCGTATATGCTATAACAACGACAATTCCCTCACTAAAGCTATAAGGTGATTTTTTTAATGATTCTGAAATTTGAATTCAAATAAATCAACAAGAAAATTAGATGTCTCGAGTTATATTCCTCGAAACTATTAATACTATTTGAAATATCATTTTATTTGAGGGTTAACACATTTTTAATCTAGGATATAATCTCTATCGTTTCTTCTCTATCGTTTCGTATCTCTATCATCTTTCTGTCAAACTTTTGGTTCCTTTCTTGTAAAGTGAAAGTGATTTTGAATTAAAATATACTTCGAGCGCATTTTTGATAACTGTCGCAGTAATTTTTTTTTCAATGAAGAACATATTCCATAGCGTTTGACAAGATGATGATGGAACATAAAAATGATGATCGAACTTTTGAATCAAAGCCATATTTATTTTATCAAGCACTATATTATTCAAAACTTATGGTTTCATTAGGATGCGCAAACTCATAATGAATAACTCCAGTAAAATCTCACCATATTAATAGTAACACGTTTTTATGGTGAATACTTAAGTTTGGATTGGGCTAAGGTGATTGCCTGTCTTAGCCATTGTTTTTTCTTATATGGATTGCCGTATATAGTCCACTTTTCAGCTCCAGTAAAAATTTGTTGAAAAAAAGGATATCGGCATATCCTGAACAAAAGTGCACTGCCGATGGTTAAACGTTAAATTTAGTTTTCAACTAAAAGTTGATATGGTACACATTCCTTCCCTTTGCACTTTGTTCAGCTGTTTTAAATGCTGTTGTATTGCTTTTTGTTGGTTGTTTGTTGGTTGGTTATTGCTTGATGTTGGTTTAAGCTTTTCAGCTGATTTCTGGATAGTATGTTTTGGATCAGGGTCTATATCAGCCAACAAAAAGTTCTTATCAAATCAACAGGCCATCCAGATTTTATACCGTCAAAAAGATTGAAATTACCATTTTTAAACGAACGTTGGCATGTCAAAGAATCAGGATAAACAGCATTCATGATATCTGTGACATTAGTTGCTTTCAAAACTCATAAAGGATCATTTTCCTAATTTGAAAAAACCGACATTACTTATGGAAATCCCTGATGTTTAACGTGTTGTTTTTGTGGTTTAATACAGCCAGAAAATAAAAACATTATTCCAGCGTCGTTGAGTATTATGCTAATATTAAATGCAAATTGTAAGAAATGCATACTTCTTAAATTTATTGTTTTTAAGAACAAATAACAACATCTCAAAATGTAATTCCACAGTTAAGACTATGATTTTGCGTTTTTATCCTTTTACAAATGTTCAAATTTTTCCTAGATTTTCTTAGTGTGTTGAAACTTTTGATAGGGGTCGCTGACAAACGAACTGTGATTTTGCGTGCAAGTCTGTAAATCTGTGTCTCAATAGTCTCAAAAATTATCATGGAACGTTTAACATCAGAGCAACGTTCACAAATTGTCGAAATTTATTGTCAAAATCACTGTTCTGAGCACCAAACTTATAGAGCACTTTCAATTATAGACAATTTCCGAAAGCACTACATGCTGCTTGATATTAAAATAAAACAAGATAAAAAACTGTGCGTTCTGAAGCAAATATCACCGCTGTTGTTGTGGCAGTGTTGATGAAGATCCAAATTTATCAATTAGTCGCCGTTGACAGCAAGTTGGGCTTTGATATTCGATTACGTGGATTATTTAATTCCGAATTCGAATGGTAGTGATCTGGAGGAGATATCGTTCGAACAGGACGGCTTCATATGCCATACAGCCACTGTAATAATCAATTTACTAAAGAGAAAATTCGGTGAAAAGATTAATTCGAGGAACGGACCTCGGGAACAATATTATCGTCGTATCCGTTCATTTGAGTCCATTATGAATCGTATATAACTAACACTGCATCTTATTAATCAAAAAATCGGGATTAGAGTGCATAACATAAAATATTATTTGTTGTTCATAAATTACATGTAATAATCTGAAATTTTGTGTATGTGTGTGTGTATATAGTTAAATCTATATATACTTATGATATTGTAAAAAAAGTAACAAAATTTTCATCAAAACATTCACATGTTCTAAAAGAAACATTCAGTTTTGGCTCTAAATAAAAAGACATATTTTGATATAAATATGGGCATCTTTTTAATGAAGGGATTATGGACGCCTGAGGTAGTTGCATGTGCAAGGGGCGATAGATCGCGTGAACGTGCAGAAAGTGACATTCACAACCTTGATGTTGAACTCTGAAAGGAATTTGAATATCAGGTGCAACAAGGGTACAGTTGTTGTCTGTTGGAACATCATTAATCTTCTAGTAACTACTGTTTGTTCAACCATAAACTTCAAAAATTGCCATTTACCTTCGAAACCTCCCTTTCTCTTCATCAAGGGCACAGCAGCAAAGACGGTATTGGTTTGAAAAAATGGCTCGATTACACTCTTAATCCCTGTGAACTCGCAAATTAAATCAACTATTCAGGGATACTGTGAAAGGCAGTATTAGTCTTAGACGAAAGGAAATAAGTTCAAAGAAAGGAATACGGCTATATATTATTATATTGTATCTTAGTTCTGAAACAAAATGATAGATATTTTCCAGGGATGTTGAGATATAATACCAACCTTAAATGTAATTTCAGAGAAATATCTATTTTCGTGAAGCTAACAAAATTAGCCACCAAAATACATTTTGTAAATATCGGACAAGCTAATATTCTTTAACGGTTATAGAGATGGCAAATCTACTTTGGAATAGAAGTCCAGATTAGACTTAATTTGATTGAAATATGATTGATTTAGGTATGTATAAACTCTAAATAATAGAGAAGTATTTGAAATCAATCGTTCCATCATGATTATCCAGTTGTATTATTAATGATCCCCTTTAAGTGAAAATTAGCCAACCTTTCTAACCATTATTCATCCAAGTTATCAACGGTTTCGTATCTGACCGCCCTTTTGCTAGAAATTATAGGGGTTCGGCCATCAGAAATAACAATTAGAGATGTAACAAGATATCCGTAACATTGCATTTGCTTCAGAAAGATATAGTGTAACCTGATAATGTCATTTGAAGAACGTAAAACATTTTTAATGACGCACCAAAATATATGGAAGTTAATTATATCAATTCACATAATTACCCACTGAATTTAAATAGAAATAAATCAAGCGAGCAATTAGTTGTTGATAAATAGGTATACACATTGTGGGCCAATATTTTGCCCAAATAATTGATTGATTACATTTGTTACTTTCTGAAAATACATTTAACTATGTGAAAGAAAATACTTCAACTTTGTTTTAGATCACTATATTTGACAGAATAATATTTGGTGTGACGACCGTGTCATGGCAACAATAATCATTGAGACGCTTGAAGATGAATACAAACTAAAATTAGGTTTAAATAAATAACCAAAGATTAATATCTAAAATTTCCACTGTATTTAAAATTGTATGTATAATAATTGTTTCGACAAACACACAGTGCCTTTTTTAAATACGAACTATGTTAAACTAACAGTAAGAAAAGTAATTACAACCTAAACTATCCATCAACCTAATAATACCATATAAAATGATAGTAGAGAAATTCATTTTCAATTCAACGTCTAGGAGGGCAATATATTTAATAACGGGGAACCATTCAAGTCTAGCTGGTCATTTAGCAAAATATCAAATTTTATTAATTTCTAGGCTCTCTAAAAAATTTAATTTATTTTCATTATGTATTTTAACATTTTAAAATTATCATTGAAAGTATGATTTTCTAACATTAAATGGTTAGCTTAATGAGAATTATTTTGTTGCTTAGTATAACTTCTTTTATGTTTTGTTCGTGTATTGATTCTAGTAAAGAAAGACCTTCCTGTTTATCCAACATAGCTTTTGGACACCACCTGTACTCAATAAAAAAATTGCTGATTTATAGAGTTTATTTGTTTGACTTTTATTGTTTTGTGTATTGTAATAAGTCCTTCAAGAGTATTGTTTGTTTTGAAAGCAATATTTATATTGTTTGTTTTGGATAAATGTTTAGAAACTAAATTAGTAATTTTTCGTGTATATGTAATTGTTTGGTACGTTGTCGTTTTGATTTTATTGACAGAATATAATAAATTAATGGTTTTGTTATAACTTTTTTATTATTTTATTTATAATGATTGGGTCGTATCCGTTATTTACTGCGATCTGTTTGATGATATTGAATTTTTATTATAATTATCTATTGACATTGGGATATTTAATAATCTGTATATAAATGAGTTAAATGTTGCCATCTCTTGTGAATAAGGATGACAAAATTTGATTGTGTATAACTAAATCTGCATTTGATGGTTTATGAACTGGTTATCAAACTGCATTTTATGCTTATGAGATGGTTCTCATAAACCATCACATACAGATTTAATACAGTTAAACACACGGTTAAATTTAAAATTAGGTTTACTTAAATATGGTTGAAAATGATTTATTATGAAATTTATATCAAAAGAGTTTATCAAAGAAACGCATAATTTCACATAAGTATGGTGATAGTATTATCGAGGTATCTAAGTATTAGTTGGGGTTTTCCTCTTTTTATAATTTTTATAATAGTTTTAACAGTGTGAAATTTCTTATATCTATTTGTGTGTTGGAAAGGTTTATATTTTGGTCTTTATGATATTTATATATTTCTATATTTTCTAGTATGTTTAATTTTTTGCTTTTCTGTTCTATATGTAGTATTTCTAAATTATTTATATCTGGAAAATTTTGATTCGTTTCTAAACAATGTTTTGCGAAATTTGATGTATTCTTTTTTAAATTAAAAGCAGCTTTATATTCTTTGAACGTAGTTTTAAAATTTCTGCATATATTAATTTTCTGTCTATCATATGTAAGAGCTATTGTGAATTGAATATTTGATTTGAAATATTACTTTTCTGTTATTTATATATTATTGTATTTATTTCAGTCTCCATTTTTCCATTATTGGTAGCGATGTTTTTGACAGTGTCTCGTTATTTTATAAGACTGTTATTGGAGAAAGGGATCGAGAAGATCATTCAAGTGATAGCAATTTTCATGAATACACATTTGCAGCCATTCTCAAAAGTTTGCCTCCACGAAGACGGCAAGAAGTTGTCAAACATGGTTACATAGGGAACTGAATTATCGTTAATGTGGCTCCATCGAGTTCGAAAAAAAAATGGCTTAAAAGTTCCGCACGTTACAATATCATATTACGAAGGTTGCTATTTATGTACCCGGAATTTGCAACGATGGTGTTGCTAGTATATACTCAGAACGTTTTGTCATTCGGACGCTATTTGTGTTGACTTGAAAATTTTACCTTAGTCAAAATTTTTTTATTAAATCGTGAGAATTCTTGTAAGATGATTTACTACGACTTTCGCCGTCGATTAACAACAGTGTATCGATCAACTCACTTCGACTTTTGGCGATGAAGCACCATCTAAAACCACTGTATATCACTTTAGTGAATTCAATCGTGACCTTCGTTTGCTCACGGACGAATTTAAAACAGGTCGTCCAAACTCGGTTATTGTACCAGAAAACATCGATACTGTGGGCGAACTGATAAAGCAAGATCATGTGACATACCGTGAAATTTAGGGATCCCTATGCATTAATATGTCAAGCATATATAAGATATAAGATTTCACATCAATATTGAGCAATTTAACAATTGCTCAAAAAAAGGCTTTTATCGATTGGTGTAAAGAAATGCTCAAAAAATACAATCGTGGTGCATCAAAAGCCATGTATATTATTTACGCGAATTTTGGATCTATGTGTATGAGCCCGAAAGACTGCTGTTTAGTCTTTCAAAATGAGCTAAACCCAACAAAAGTTGTTCGCGAAAGAAGCACTTCGAAGCAAATGGTTTGTTGTTTTTTTGGAATAAAGGGCATGGGGCTACAGTGCCATTAGAAAATCGTAGAACTGTCAATTCTGAATGGTACACAACAATTTGTTTGCGAGAAGTATTTGAAGAAATAAGGAAAAATAACCATCGACGCAGGATCATTATTCTCCATGACAATGAAAGCTCTCACATATCCGACCAAATAATTCAATATTTGACAGGTCAAAAAATCGAATTGGTGGGTCATCTGCCGTACAGTGCTAAATTGGCACCCAATGATTTCTTTTTGTTCCCGTCCGTGAACAATAAACTCGTGGTCAACAATTTTCGAAGCCAGAAGAAGCAGTTGATGCGTTCAAAATACCTCAACTAGATTATATCATAAGAAAATAAGATTTTTATCATATCATGTTTGTTAATAACTACTACAAAAAAAGAAAAAAACTGTTAAACATGTGACAAAACTTGTAGTATATATGCATTGTGGTTTCGAGACATTTGGAAAGCCTGAAATTGCTGAGAAGAAGAATAAACAATGGCTTCTTTAAACCACTCATCGCTCTTTATAAAAGGTAGATTTTGTATAGGAATGTTAGTTAAACAAAACATTAATAAAGGGAAATCAGTGAAGCAAAGGCTAATATAAACGCTAGAGAAAGTAATTAGTATGTTTAGCAGTGATTCGTAGACTATTAATTTTACTAAGCATTGTTTGCAAATTGTGAAATTAATGCATTCGGCAAAATGAAGACTGATTCTACCAAGTAACAGAGGCCAGATTTGGTCAGCAGGAAGAGGCGATATTTAATCGCTAGAAACGGCATTGTATTCGACCCAGAAAATGTCAGGTAACATAGCTGTAGGGAATTTGGTCAGGATATTTGTATTACACTTATATTATAGAACAAATCTTGTGCATTTGGATTATCATTTACATAAGGCTCAGCAAATATCTCGTAATCATGTAAAGGGGCCAGTTTAAAATTCATCTAAAAACGACAGATATCGATAAAAATACTATTAATATATAGTTGATTAAAGGTATTTCTGAATTTACAAATAAACTATTTTAAAACTATAAAACCAAACAAATATAAAGAATTTTTCAATAAGAGTTTCAGAACTTTGAAACATAATAGATGTAACACTGTTTGAAATAGAAATGTTAATCATAGACTGCTGTGTTCAGTACATTGTATCAATTCCTCACAGTAAGATACATGATTCAACAGCGAGTAGGAATTGGAAGGCGACTTTCACTTTGGGGGAAAAAATAATTCCCAACGAAGGGCACTATTAATTTAATGGAATTCTGAATAAATATAACGCGATGAAAATCCTCAAATGAATCGGAAGTTTCCTCTTCATACTCAAAATGCCACTGTTGTGTGGTTTTTGAACTGCAGGAGCAATAAGACCTAATTTTTTTGAGACGATGATGGAAATCGTGTTACTGTTAATGCTGAAAAATATCTTTGCACTGAACAATGTTTTCTTTCAAGAATATGATGCGACTTATCAAACATCTTGCCGCCCAATCGATTTATTGCAAGAAAAGTTTCTTGGACGCGTTATTTCAGGAAATGGTAATATCAACTTGCCATCAAGAACATCCGATGTTTGGTTTATAAAAACAACTCCCGAACAACTTTTGACCTTAAATGAACTAATTTCTGAGTTACGATATTTGATTATTTGTTTGTGATTGTTTTATACTGTATATTTTTCGATTGGTATCGTGCAGTGTAATATATGTGTACGATGAATATAATTTCGTCTCCATCAGTTGTCTCCATTACGTTTTCATTCTTAACCTTGTTTATTTCGAATCTACCGTTCTCTTCAACTTTCTCTTCCTTTATTTTTGTATGGTTTTGCAAATGTATGTACATTTAATTGATCTTCTTTTTCAATCTTCATCAATAGTTTGTAGCGTTTACAAATTATAGCCCGCTATAGATAAGATTGTTTTGAGAGAGTCTTATTTGAGAGCGCACCGGTATTATACTGGACGAAGGCTGCGGGAGTCGACCATCACACTTCGAGCTGAACAGACGTCTTCACGCCATACCCTTCCATTAGAGAGGGTTTTAGGACCCGGTCATTATGGAACCCGGTCATTATAGAATCCCGTCATTTTAAAACCCAGTCGTGACAAGAAGAAAGATAAGGCCAGATAATATATTATTTTTTGTTATTTTATTAATTTCTTACATTATTATAGTTCCATCAATTTTTTACATTATTTACTTAGTAATACAACCATGTAATAACGTTATACAATTGGCAGTATTTTGAGTACTTCTAAATCAATTTGATTTAGTTTAGTTTAAGTTGGTTTAGGACAATTAAATTTGAAATCTGTAAATTAGACAAGAGCGCTTATAAGATAAGAAGGTCTGTTGGCATCAAACCTTCTTATTTACATGCCTAGTTTAGTAGGGTATTTGTGGACAGCACATCTAGACCCTTTTGATTTTTTGTTATAACTTTAATTTTTATCTTTTTGTTCAATGTGTTGTTCTCTGGGATTGTGCTTGTGCTTATTAAATGTCGCCCTATTAACGCCCTATTAACGCCCAAATGCCTCCGACGAATGGCAGCCATCCCTGTAACTAAAACCTCATTTTTTTAAATAAAATAACGAAAACACGTTGCATAAAATTGGCTATCCCATTTGGGGTATAATGTGTGCTGTTGTTTGTTTTTTTTTTTAAGAAGAGAATAATTACATTACAAGTTCTTCTTTTATCCATATTGCCTTTTGTTCTTTCCAAGATGTAACTATTCCTCTTTTTACGAATTTGTCCGATCTCTTTGCTAGCTTCGAGTAATGTTTTTGTTAATATGTTACTAATTTCGTCTATGTTTGGATTATGGAGGTTAAAAGTCACCTTTTTATTATTCTATTAATTAATGTCATTATTCTATTTTTAATGTCACTTAACGCTATTTAAAATCATTCAATGTGATTCATTTCGTATATGTTTCTATTCTCGGAGTATAAGTTTAGTTTTAATTGTTCTTTTATCATTTCTTTTTATATAGGCTTATTTTGTTTCAGCTTGGTCATATCTATTAATTTTTTCGCACTGTTTCTCCATTATTATATGTTATTGCTACATAGTTTTTGATACATTATCATCCTACCATCGCTATACCTGGTGAATTTCCTATACAATAAATATTAATTTTTATCTTTATTATACAGGGTGTCCCATAACTTTTCCACCATAGAGCAACCGGTGATAGTAGAGATCAAAATAACAGGATTTAGTCAATAAATGTGTTGGCAAATGTAAGTTATTAAAAGATAGAGGGTGTTAAAAGTGAAACTAACAAACAAAAAAAAAGAAAAATTCAACAAGTGGCCAATGTTATCATAAATGAAGAAAAAATATTCTCAAATGTAAGGCGTCACTTACCAAAGAACCTGCGAAAATGTATTGAGGTCAACCGTGGACACTTTCAACCCTTATTGAAGTAAATTTCAAAAATTGTAATTATATATAAAGTCAGTTGTATTTTTAACATCTAAATGTTTTTTTTCCTCATATTCAAGGCACACTTTGTGAATTGCAGATTTTTCAGCCATCGATAAGATGTGCAATGGAATATTCGAACACGAATATCTCGCAAACGGCGATAAGATATCGATATTAGTCAAGGGTACCTTTTTGACATGAGAATTATGACTCTTCCCAATTTTTTGGTCAAAATATTCCCAACTTTATAGGGTAAAAAAATATGAGCGAGTTAATTCCTCACAATGTAGATAGCAAGCGCCCTCTAGGAACTAAGCTCAAACAAGTACCATATTCGGAATTGTCACCTCTGAAAACCCAACTACCCCGATTTTAAACCTGATATCTTCAACCGTTTTTAAATTATCTTAATTATCGAAAATTTAGTTTCACTTTCAACACCCTGTATCTTTTTAATGACTAACAAATGCCAACACATTTATTGATTAAATCCTCTTATGTTGATCTCTACTATCACTAGTTGCTCTGTGACTGATAAGTTATGGGACACCCTGAATAGAGCTATAAATCGACTGAAAAAAATCATATAGACTGAATTCAAAATAAATGTCCGTTCGACACATTCGTATTAAAATCAATTTTATATTAGCATTTTTAACCTAAAACTTACAAAATCCGCTCAACAGCTATTATTCACTATACTTATCGACAGATAGATATCTAGTTAGTTTCCGGCTTGAAGCAACAACGATTCAACCAACAGAAACACCAATTAAACACGCATTCAGATATCCGTCTTCCGTTACACTTGCTTCCGAGGAAAATCGTGCACTTTGGTTGTGGCAATAAAACTGATAATGTATACATGAACTTTTAGAGAACACGAAACAATTTCGAATTAAAAATCACCATTTGCCATGAAGATGCTCCTCCAGTTAATTAAAATTTGGAAGTGCACTTCGTTAACAATTACTGTTAATAAAATTAACGTTAATAATCTGTAAAAGAAAAGCAAAGTTCTGTCAACTTGATCGTACTATCAATTATCAAAATACATAAATTAATAGTATCATTAAATTCAGCTAGTATGGCTAGACGAACTATGTCCAGTTCTAGGAGGAAAATTCATCCACATCTTAAGGCCGGTTTGGTTGTTTAAAATCTCATCAGTTAAACTCAGCATGCTTTGTGTGTGTCTAGGTGCCATTTACAGCCTTATCGTTTATACTTGTGCTGAGCTGCAAAAGTTTATAATGTTTAAGAAAATTCAGTCGCCCGCCGACTGTGAGATACGATCTGTAATTCGATTATTGAGTGCAAGAAACTTGGCAGCAGGGGAAATTCACCGTCAGATTTGTGGGGTTTAAGGTGATAATGAGTGACAGTTATCGAAAATTGTGTTCTCGGTGGATTCCAAGACTGCTTGCTGAAGATCATAAAACAAAGAGATTGGGCTGTGCTTGATCATGTTTGACTCGATACAATCAGGAAGGAGATGGACTGTTAGACCACATCGTTACAGGAGATGCGTCTTGGATGTCTCACATGGCCACTGAGTCCAAGCAACAGTCAATCGTATGGCGACAAACATCGTCGCCAACCAGAGTGAAAGCTAAAAAGACAATTTCAGCACGAAAGATCATGGCAACTGTCTTTTGAGACAGAAAAGAGAGTTTGTTAGTGGATTTTAAGTCGAGAAGCACAACAATCAATTTTGATGCGTATTGTGTTACTTTGAGAAAACTTCAGCGTGCAATTCAAAACAAGCGGCGTAGCTTACTGTCTTCCGATGTGATGGTTTTAGACCTTTATTTTGATCCAGACCTAGTGATTTTCACTTGTTTCGGTACTTTGAACAAGTTAAAATTGTAGTCATGGTTTGGGCTTCTTCACGGTATGACAAATGTTTGTTGAGCGGTATGATAAATGTTTGAACAAAAATAGAAATTATATAGAAAAGTAGATAAAAGTATGTAGAGTATAAAAATATATATATTTTAATATTTATTGCATTTTTCTTCTTACTAAAAACGGACCTTATTAAAAAAATATACCTTGTACAAAAATTAACTGTATTATTAAATACAGGTAGAGCGATTCGAGGAACTATGTCTCGTTCGATTACTAGGAGAAAAAATTCATCTAGATCTTAAGATCGATTTTGTTCTTTAAGAACTCATCAGTTAAACTCGGATATTTTTCGCTTGTTCGTCGCTTACTGTATCCAAATTTTCCGGAAAAATCCAAATGGGAGTGTAAAAAATGCATTTTTAAGGACATGTGAGTTCCTGTACAAGAGTTTATCTATGAGGTTTTTATAGTTTTTAACTTTCTTGTTGTCCAGAAATTCTCTCGCTGCTCTTACAAAAAACTTCCAAGCTGTCAATTCCTTTTCATTTACTTTCTTTGGAAACGGAAATAACCTAGAACCTTCCTTATCTGCGGTCCAATAAATATGCCTTCTTTTAATCTTGCATCAGTTAAATATTTCTTTTAGGTACTTGAAACCATTTCCTTCTTTGTTCATGGCTTTGACAAAGTTTTTCATTAGTCCAAGTTTAGTATGGAGAGGCCGAAGAGACAACTTTTTTGGGTTAACAAGATAGTCATATTTTATGTTTGAAGTACCAGGTTCAAAACAAGTTCTATGAGGTCAATATTTCTTACTGTAATCTTGTCTCGTCTCGTCTCGTAATCTCGTAAATCGGTCTTTCGTTGCCCTACTGTTCCATAGACCGTAAAAATAGCAATACTTTGTACCAAAGTACTCCTTACCCTTGTACTCCTTACTTTAATAATCAAGGTATTGGCCATCGTTAGCTATTACCTTTTGCTCTATCTTTCTGACAAAGAATAGATTCTGTGCCACAAGAAATTTTGGGTTTTTGAGACCAACCATTCATCAAGGCAAATTTTCACTTCTCCATATGAATGTAAGTGTTGTTCTGAAAGTCTGTGCTGCATCGATCGAAATAAGTGATAATCTGAAGGGGCTAAGTTCGGTGAATACGGCGGGTGTGATAGGACGTCTCATTTAACGTTTCCAAATAGTTTGTACACATTTTGCAACATGTGGTCGAGCATTATTATGTTGAAAAACATGTGTCTTTGGTCGTATTCTGGTAATTTTTCCTTCAATGCTCGGTTCAATTTTATCAAGTGTTATCGGTATCGATGGCCAGTAATCGTTTCGCCAGATATCAGCAGTTTGTAATACACAGCTCCCCTACTGTCCGACGAAATACACAGCAAAACCTTCTTTTTATGTATATTGTGCACTAGTTGTAATGTTGAAGGCTGGCCTTGGTCCACCCATGATTTTTAGCGCTTTGTGTTGTCAACAACTCAATGCAAAAAACCTTTTCTGATCTGTCTAGCCAGCGAAATTTTACATGTTGTTTTTCACCTTTCAATATCTCTTTCAATTCATATGGAACCCATTTTCCTTCCTTCTGTCCCTAATAAGTCAGGTACAAATAATTTCAATGATCCCATAATATAAAAGAAACTTACTTGAAAATGGGACGTGCTAGGCCATTTCTGTAAAAAGGCGTTTCAATAACTACCTAAATGAAACACAACAAGAGCATACAGAATGTTCAATGTTACAGAAATCATGTTAATCTTTGTTATCAATATACAATAATTAACTGTATTATTAAATGAAGGTAAGGGGGAATTCATTCACATGTTAAGACTGGTTTGGTTCTTTAAGAATTCATCAGTTAAACTCGGATATTTTTCTCTCGAAGTAATCGAACAAGACCCATTCGTTTTTAATTCCGAACATCGGACAAGTTAGGTGAACATTATACAGTAACCTCATTTAGAGTTGCCATGCTACTAGCATATTTCGAGATCTAATTTGCGAGAGATAGTCATCCTTGTGGGTTAGGTTTAAAGAAGAGAAAAGCAGAATTATGTCTACTTAATCGTTCTAATTATCAATATACAATAATTAACTGTATTATTAAATAGAGGTACTACGACTTGACTTATTATGTCTCGCTCGATTACTACGAGGAAGAATTCATCCACACCTTTAGACCGATTTCGTTCTTAAAGAACACATCAGTTAAGCTCGGATGTTTTTCTCCTGAAGTAATCGAAGCAGACCCAGTCGTCTTTAATTGCAAACATCGGACAATTTAGGTGAACGATATACAATAACGCCACGATTATAAAAGTTATAAATATAACTAATCGATATACCTCATTTAAAAACTTTAAAAATATACTATGTTAAAGAAGAAAAAAATCAATTTAAAATGTAAAAGTAAGAAATTAATATTACTTATTTTTTCTTGTTGAATTCTGATATATTTTTAGGCATTTAGTTTTAGCTACTTTGCCTATTTAATGTATCTTTTAATCCATATATTCCTCAAAATCGAAATCTATACTCAGAGTCTCATTTTTGAGCCTCTGCCTTTTCATAAAAATTAAATATACAAACTTAAACCCCACATACAGAGTAGGAACTTACCATTGTATCGGCAACCATATCATCAGGCCATCGCCAAGGCACCATGCTAATGCGGCCGGCTAATTCTGAGTTAGAACTCCACAATATTTTGTAAGGGTTAACTTAAATCTTATTCTTCAAATAACCCCACAAATAAGATCACAAGCCACCATATTTGATGATCTTGTTGGCCAAAGAATGTCTCTATATCTGGATATATCAGGTGCAGCGGTTAAGACCCGTTTAATTTGGGAGAAAAATAAAAAAAAGTTTATTCAAAGTATACACCATCGCTAGCTGCACATTTTCTCATCTCTCTGGCAATTTGTGGATGCTCTCACAAAAAAATCGTACATATTTTGTGGTGGTTCAGTCATAAAGCGATTTTTCGACATCCCCGTAATTGTTTGAAGTGTTTTATGGCCAGTGTGTGAGACATCGATGAAAACAAGTGGTAGTCGAAAAGGTCTAAGTCTGATGAGTACGGTGGACGGACGAGAATTCCCAGCCAAGTTTCTCTGGCCGTTTTCATTGAATGTTATGGGACGTTGTCGTGCAGTAAAATCATATTTGCCTGTCTTGTAGCCTATTCTGGCTATTATTCCTATCATTTGTTAATGGTACCGAACGGTATTAACTGTTTCACCTAGTTTCAGTAGCTCATAATATACGACAATCTTCTGACTGGGGATGTGAAAAAATAATCTATTTTAATATTAATCGGTATAAAATCGATTATAAATCAATCGATTTTTAAAATATACATTTTAATCGGTTTTTATAAACCGCGCTATCTATGCGTCGGATGGAAGAAGCTTGTTCCTGTTATCAATGATTGATAAACATTAAACATGTCTTAATGGTAGAACTCCTAAAAGCGGCTGGCGAAAGTATTTTGTAATAAAAAAATAATAATGCCACCGCAAAATGCAAATACTGCCCGAAAGAGCTAAAAACATGTAGTAATACTACAAATTTAAAACAATATATGAAGCGAAAACAGCCCACTGTTTTACTAGCTTATCAGGTACGGAAAAATATTACATTTAATAATGGTGTTTGATTAATTTTTGTTTCAATTCATTGTTTGTTTTGTTCCTGATAGTGTTACTATAAGAATTAGCTTTATATGGTATTCAATTTCACTAATAGTTCATGTGTCCACTGTGGTGTAATGGTTAGAGGGATCAGTCAAATGTAAACTATTGCGAGTGAGATTCTTAACAACTTTTTTTGATTGTTTTGCTTTTATTTAAACTATATTTTAATAATATAAAGTTTGATGGTACATTGATATGTAGGTAAATATCAAACAGTGAAGTGACGCAAATACCGCCACTCAAACGGTTATAAAGAAAATGAGAAAAGATTCACTGGTTATCGCAAGTCGGGGGTTCAAATCCTGCTCGTGGATACATTTTGCTTATTTTTTATATCTTTGAGAATATATAGTTATTATAGGTAGTTTTATTATATGGTATTGAAAACATTATTATTGTTATTGCTGTACAACTTCCGCAAGGATGATACGCAGGAAACCAGCAAAACCGGGCCGACTCTTGATTAATCGATACCATCATCATTAGCGACAGAAATCTAGGCTGTAACTTCAACGCCGAAGCGTGCCAGATCAGAATTGAAGCTTCTTTTTCGAAGATTTTAGAATATGGCTCAGATGGAAATAAAAATAGAATAACTCAAAACATAGCAGAACTGATACGTCTCTCCTACACTATGGTAGAAGGAGTAAGTTTCAAAAAGTTACTGAAGACAGTGGCTCCTTTGGACAAGGTTCCGTGCTGTAAACTATTACATATCTCATATACTTTAAATATGAAGAAAAGAAAGTTCTGGTAATAAATAATTTATGATTAGTTAAAAACGTCTGCCTCACAATAAATCAATGGAAGAATTTGCATTTAAGGCGTTTTTTAGGCCTGAAAATGAAGGAAAGGAGTATGTGAAGAATTATTTCCTAATTGTCATTCGGTCTTACGGTCGATGTTGCTAGTTGTCTTGAGTCAACCTACGATTTTCTGCGGGTTTCGGAAGTCCATTTTCCATCTCCAGTCACGATCCGATGCAAGTCAGAAGTATTTTCTCATGCCAAGAAAGCGAAATTTCGCAAATCGTTTTTCGCTTTTCAATCTGCCTGTCATACAGCTGAAGTGAAGCCCATTTTCTTGCCTTCTGGATCTTTTCCATGGCATGCAGGCGATCACAAATGACCAACATTTAACCTTCCTTACTTACTTAACCTTACTTTCATTGGGGCTATGCTAAAGGGGATGTATATAAAAATATCTTAAAATGATCGAAAAGTTAACATTCTAAAAACGTGATTTTTAGTGTGTCCGAACTTCCGATAGGGGTCGCTATCAAACGAAATGTGAGTTTACGCGCAAGTCTGTAAATATCTGTCTCAATAGTCTCGCAAATCATCATGGAACGTATAACATTAGAGCAACGCTTGTAAATTGTCGAAATTTATTATCAAAATCAGTATTCTGTGAGCCAAACTTATCGAGCACTTCCTGGATAGAACTGAACTTCGTAATATATTCGCCCAATTCCGACGCACGAAATTATCGACAAATTTCAAACGCATTTCGCACTGCTCGACATTAAAACAAAAACAATACAACTGTGCGTTCCAAAGAAAATATCACCGCTGTTGCTGGCAGTGTTGATGAAGATGCAAATTTATCAATTAGCTGCAGTATTATTCGACGTAGTGGGATTATTTAATACCGAATTTGAATGGCATTGATCTGGAGAAGATATAGAAGACGGTTCCACATATCATACAGCTAACGCAACAATCGTTTTATTGAGGGACCAATTTTATGAGAAAATTATTTCGTGGAATGGAGCGGTTAATTGGTTAGCAATGTTATGCGTTTTTTTGCCTATAAACCATCAACTACACCTTCGAAGCCAATATAACTCCGACAATTGTGTAGATAAGACCCCAATTGGTCAAAAAAGTGGTCGGAAATTGGATTGACAGAATGCATTTTATCAGAAATTGCCGCGGCGGACATTTGTCCGATCTTGTTTTCAAACATTAATGCCATTGAATGTTATTTCACTTAAAATAAATAATTCAATGGCATCTAATTTGGTTGTTGTTTTATTTGTGTATGTAAAGTACGGACGCACTAAAAAGATCACCGGATATGTGTCATTATTAAGAGTAAGACACAGTTATATGGAAATATCATAATTGTTTTTTTTAAGAAAGAAACATGAATAAATTATATTTAACATAGGTTGGGGTCTTTGGATAGTCGATGACCGTGGTTCGGCACACAAGTTAAGCTGTAGGTCCGGTCGCTAAATAGCCTTCTCTAAAATAAGGTAAATAAAACTATTATTCAATCCTACATAAATATACTCCTTAATAAAAACAAAACTCATAGGGTTAAATGCATACTAAAAAACATTCATAATATTCAATAGCTACATTATAAGTTTATTGAAAATTTGAGTCTTAGATAGTTTTCTACTAAATACAAAATTATAAGAATCTCGCGAGTTCAACGTGCTATGTTAGCGATATCAGGAGATGAAATTTAGATTTTAAAATTAATTAGATATCTAGATTAATTATTTTAATTCTTAATGATATTAAATCGACCAGATACACTCAGCCGATTAACTCGAAAAGCCCCATTTCAAGAAAGTAACGAAGAAAAACAAATTAATAATTGAATAACAATAACATATTTAAGTAACGATGTTATTAAGATGACCTAGTTTATCTATATTGATTTTACCTTCTCTTTCAACTTATTTGTCATTTATCTACTGTTAATTGATTTCATTCAAACCCACTTTAATTCATTGTCGACAAAGCACATATTCAAAAATAATTTATTGCTGAAGAAAAAAAAGACAATATTCAAGATGGAGATATACAAAACAATTTTAGGTAGTGTCTATATTTAGCCGTTCTATAATAATTTCGATATAATATGTTATCAATTATGATTAAATATATCCTTATGGTATTTGTGTTGTATTAAATTTGAATTTACTGTCTCTAGTTGAATACCATCACTCCGAACAACAGTACCACGCTTGAAGGACGAGCAATTAACCTCTCAGTTAGTTATCCCTCTTGCTATATAATTGCTTCAAGAATAAATTAAAAACTAATGTTTCTGAAAACATTAAAACTAACGATACAGGAATTTAGTTTAGCTGCTGGTAGGTATACGAGATTTGTTCGACTTCCGGATGTTTATTATAAGATCTTTCAATATAGAAGATTTGTTATATCAAACTAATGGGTCATTCGGGATATTTTTATTACAACTATCATTGCACATTCCCTACAAGGATCAAATCAAATTACAGGCTCTCGATGGGCGATAAAAATCACCAAGAGAGAATTCGTTCAGAAACATTTGGTGTGTAACAAAACAAAATGCTTCAACAGCTCCATGCTGTAGTAATATGTAATTACATACCATTCAGATGTAAATGATTTAACTTTAACTACGAAAATTGGTCAACATCTCGAGTTATCAAGGTGTCAAAGGCGTCACTGTGTTTTCTACTTTTTCTTCTTGTAAAAATAAATAATATAAGTAATAAGCCTTCAAGTTTAATATAAGTAACACCAAAAGAGACATTTTGAGAATTAAATAATATATATATATATATATATATATATATATATATATATATATATATATATATATATATATATATATATATATATATATATATATATATATATATATATATATATATATATATATATAGCAACGTTCTTGGTCTACGTATATAACATAAATATAAATGCGTATCATAGCTAAAAGAATTTATGTAAAATTAGACTGGTTTGAAAGTTAGGCAGTTGTATATAGTATTTACCACATCAATTTAAATTTTATAAATGGTAATTATTCAGTTTTTCATATTTCATATTATATGTATATATATTCATATTATATGTATATATATATATATATATATATATATATATATATATATATATATATATATATATATATATATATATATATATATATATATATATATATATATATATATATATATATATATATTTATATACTAGCTGATACCTGCGCCGTAAATTAAACTTAAGTAATAATTAATCTGATTAAAATTACTTTTAGGGTTCCATAGCTTTTACCCGCTATTTGACAATTTTTTTCTATAAGTTTCATGAAGACAAAATTGAGAGGAATTTTCAACGACACCATCCGAAATTTCAATTTTCGGAGTACATTTATCTTTTACGCTTTCGCAATCTCAACGAACATCTACGTCGCATGAAGAACATTTCTGCAAATTTGAAGTCTGTAGGACTTAAATTTCAAAAACGGGCATATATTTATCTTC
This sequence comes from Cosmopolites sordidus, assembly GCA_031761425.1. Taxonomy (NCBI): domain Eukaryota; kingdom Metazoa; phylum Arthropoda; class Insecta; order Coleoptera; family Curculionidae; genus Cosmopolites; species Cosmopolites sordidus. Next base: position 655,548 of record JARFXV010000799.1, read on the forward strand.
TACGCCCCGCTTGTCCCCCCCCCCCAGATATATACGTATCTATGTAAAAAAAACCTCCTAAACCCGCACTGGAACTTCATAGCATTATAAAAAGTATCCCATATCCTATTCCGCGACATAATCGACTTATATGCCAAAATTTCATTAGAATCCTTCCATCCGTTCGAGCGTGATTGAAAGACAAACATCCAAACTTTCAAAAAACAAATACTTTCACATTTATAACATTAGTAAGATCTTTCATCTTTCATCCGTACTCCATGTGGGAGCATCTGTTCGTTTCAATTCAAGCACCGCCATTGCGTCAAGATAAGTATCTCCCAGGACCGGTTTCTGGCCTAACAGCCATCGTTAGCTGGGTCGAGTCTTAGGAAGCAGCTGAAGAGAAACGATCAGAGCCAGGCCAAGTCAACTGATATCAAGTTTCAGATTTTGGCACAGTGTGATGGAAGCTTTTACAAAAATTCAGCCTATCTATGGAAACAACATTGTGTCAATGGTCCAGGTTTTAATGAAAGGTCCACAGCATACGGGATTTCGTTTGTACAATATAGGGGGAAGAATTGAGCTTGATAGATACAACCGTTCATCAGATTTTGACCAATAAATTGAGGATAAAAAAAATTTTTTCTGAAATGGTTCCGATAAAACTTTCACGGGATCAGAAGGAGAACAGAAGGAAAACATGTCTTGACTTTTTGGAGTGCATTGAAAATAACCCTCATTTTGTGAAACATGACATTATTGGTAATGAGTCTTGGATTTTTGAATACGATCGGAAAACGAAAACTAGCCTAGAGCCCAGAATGCGACACTCCAGCCTCACCACGGACAAAGCCAGGATGAGCAAATCAGAGACCAGACCAAAAGTATGCCGATTTTCTTTTTGGTAGCCACGGGGTTATCCACAAGTCGAGATTTACTGAATAGGTTGAATGATCCATCAATTGGTGCTTAGTTTATACAAACACCATTGATCTTTCTCTTCTGCTAGGCAGGTTTATTTAACGGTATTGTTTCATCTAGTATCCCAAAGAAGATACATAATATACTACGGTTATCGTTTTACAAAATGCGAATGTCCTTACTTGTTTTACTATTTCGACCGATTTATTTTTTTTGTTTTGCTGCGCTTCTACCAGCACTTATACACTGTTTGTAAAGTGGGCGGGCGTAGAAGAAAATAGTGCTGCTGAAGACTTTTTTGCTCTCCTCGTCCTCCTTTTGACTTTTCGTTCTATTGAAACCCTATACGAAAGTTGAACCAGGAAAATGAGTTAAAGGAAAGAAACTGAACGGAAATAAAATATGGTGTTTTGCTCTGAAAAATTGTTTACTGTGATAAATGATGGAGGGGCGGTGCCCCAACACCCTTCCTCACGAGCCGCCACTGGTTTAAATTCTGGTGTGCAAGCAGTAAACCCATATTTCATCTACAGTTACAAAACAATTCATTTGAATTAGTTTTTCAACAATCCAACCAAACACTACTTTTTTCGTACCAATCAAAAAGTTGTGTGTAAAGAATAGTATATGGATGGTTTATATTTCATGCATATACCTTTCTTAGATAGCTCAACATTTCAGTCATATGACATAGCAGACCTATGACGTCATAGTAGACTACCATGTCATAGTAAACTACTATGACAGTGGACTGAACTATATCCTTGTCGTCTAATTTAAAACTATAAAATATTATTTATTAATACTTTCTGGCATTTATAATACTATTTGGTCACGTCTACATACTTCATCTTTTATATTTAGTTCAATCAAAGCCAATCAATTTTTTACTATCGTAAACAGAGCAACCTCTTCTAACAGATTTAATATTAAATACATAATCAATGACAGCCCGATTTGACACCCCAATTTTAAACATAATGCGTCCATTGAACTATCTATCTGTTAGGGTTGAAACTTCTTGATAACGCATAAGTCTGCAGCCTACGTAAATGTATTTAAAAAATTTGTCTCAGTCAGGGCTGGTGAGATAATTTCAAATATGTACCAATGCTTTGAATATAGTTATTGAACTATTTTTAGTTTGTTTTAAACCACATGTAACGCTTTAACTGTTAGTAGAGGGAGAAAGTGGCCTGTTGTAGATATCTAACTACTCTCCCTATAGGTACGTCTACACTACTTCAACTTTTGGTCGTGAAGACGCAAGCTTCTGTTAAAAGGTTAGAAGCACGCGGCAACGAACGAGAGGCATGACGTACGAAGAAACGTGAGGTAGCGCTTTCGCTTTTAACATCTTGCTATAATCTGCAAGGTTTTGTAATAGTTTACAAATTCAATTTAAAGTAAAGTAGTTAAATTTTATATAATTTAATAAATATATTAAATTATATATTTAAAAACAAAAAATAAATATATAATTTTGAAAGTAATAAAACTGTAAACTGTGGAATGTGTAGTGTGTAGTGTGTGGAGTGTGTATGGAATATTTTTTTTAGTTTTTATATTTTCCTGCGCTAAATTGTAGTAATTATTCTAAATATTCCTTTGTTCATATAGATGTATTTTTGACTTCTTTTCGGTGCTCTTATCAACACCAGCAAAGCAGCACTCATACCAGCTAACATGACAATGTCAGATGTATGAAACTGAAACTGAAATTACCCAGTTAATAGTAGGTACTTACAAAATAAAGTGTTTTTAACGTTTTAAAAGAAAACATCTTAACTGAACTCGCCAGAAATGTGAAATGAAACTGACGCAAACATGTTGACAGGAAGGAGGTCTGCCTTTTACCCTGCACTAGAATGCATTTGCTATCTCATGCAGAGTAGCAAGTTGAAAGGCACGTCGAAACGCATGTTGAATGGAAAAATTGAACAAGTGTGGGCATACCATATGATGGCGCTTAGCATCTACCCTATCGCTGTGGACTCGGGAGCATCGCGTGCTAGTCAAAAGTAGTCAGTCTGTGATTAAAAAGCCGCACCACAATAATTAGTTGGGTAAGTGCATGATTCATTAATGAAAACAATGTCATCTGATTATTCTCGATTAGCATGCACACTGCGTGAATTAGATTAGCAGGCGGTACAATTCTGAACTGAAAATATATAAAAACACCGTAAAACATAAAAATACATAAAATATATCTAATAACAACATTTAAGCTTTTACCCGTATAAATTGATGATTGTGTAAGAGTTGAATGAAGGAGACTGTCAACAAGATCTTACATTTCCCCAAATAATGCTTGACGTATTTAAAGCAAACGAAGATTTCACCATCATGATGAGCGATGAAGTTCAAATAAATTTAAATGGGGTAGTGAACAAGGCAGTAGTAAACAAAACTGCCGATTTTGGGCCTCAGAAAATGAACTGCACCAGAGATCACTACATAGTCCAAAAACAGAGAGAAAAACTCCAAATATGTGTTCGTGAAAATGACTTTTACTTGAACGGCTTTATTTTCCGCACGTAAGTATTGAAAATGGCATGTTCGACTGATTATTTTTATATTAATAAAATTTGTTTATAAAAAATAATGGCTATGCTTCATAAAACTTTTCCTGTGGACCATCTTGCAGCTTTGCCATCATATTCGTTGGTAATTTTATATGACTCCTTTTACGCAAAACATGTCCACATCCTCAACTTAATATTATCCTTTTAACTTATTAACGAATTCCTATTTAGTCTGCGTTTTGTTGAAAAAAATAGCGTCTACAAAAATGGCATTTAAATAAGTTTCGATTTCTGTTTCAAGAAAAGTGAAGTTTCACATGGATATTTAAATTGAATATCCGCACATTACTATTCGATGAGAACAAAATTACTCCTGATTAACTATATGTATTTCCCAAGGTATCATATCCCCCAAGAGCATAGCTTTATTGAATTAAAATTTAATTTGAATAGGAAATAGGACAGGAAAGCAAACTCATACTTAATTTAGAGATTCGAAGGATTTGAATAGTTTATCATTCATTGCTTGTAATCTTTGGTTAATTTCTTCTCTGTATTTGTAGCTAATTATTAAATATTTTAACCGTTCAATATTATACTGTTTCTTCATTTTCATCTTATGCGTGCTGTTTCTGATTTTTTCTAATTAATTCCTGCATGTGATCCTCACAAAGAAGTGGCCAGAATCGGATTGGCTCCTCTCATAGTCCTAACATTTAAAATTGAATTCATATGCCTTCTCTCTGTTAGGACATGATCAATTTGACTGATTACCTTTCCGTTAGGAGACTTCCAGGTTTCTTTGTATATCTCCTTCCGTTGTAACTGGGTACTTCTTATTACCATATCTCTCTACTGCGAATCCAATTAATCTCTGTACGTTATCATTTGATACATCGTGTTCTCTGTGCCTTCCCAACTATTGTTCTATAAATTTCCTCTTCCCCTATCAAGATTGCAAAGGCATTACAGTCTCCCAGACACAGTTTCACATCATGCTTCGGCAGCCTTTCAAATTCGCTCTCCAGGCTTTCGTAGAAGGTTTCCTTTTCCTCGTCTCCTTTTTCCTTTGTCGGCGCAAGTATGTTGACAATGCTCGTTCCGCTTGTACCCTTTCGGTCTTAGGGAACACATTCTATCTGATATGGGGTTAAATCCCATCACCCTTTCTTTATTTTTTTTTGTACTAGAAAGCCTGTTCCTAACATTCTATCTTCCCCACCAATTTTAAAAAACATCATATTATCTATTTCCATAATTTCTGATCCCAATTGTTTGGTTTCTTGGAGTGCTACATATCTACTTTATACTGGTTTATTTCCTTCACCAACTTCTTGAGACTCCCTACAGTATAAGTACCCCTGACATTCCACGTAGCAAGAATATACTTGTTATTCTCTTTTTCTTGTTGAATTTTTCTACTTGGTATTTTATTTATTTGTCTTTTATTTATGCTTCCTTTTGATTTATCCTGCACATTGTTGTTTACACTCTTGTCCTTTTCGATTGCCTGGCCCATTGGTTTTATTTTTCTTTCCTTTCTATCGAGTTCTATCTATTCATTATATTCTGTTAATTTTACTAACCCTTCAATTCTCCACTATTCTCCGTCAATCATTAACCTCCTATCTTCACTTCTTTTCCCTTCCATTTTTCGGCCCTCGCTCTTTCTCGTATTTGCTTTCCCATATCTCGCTCTCTCTTACTTAAATCATTGTTAATTTAGTATGCTTTATTCCTAACGTTCTTTAATTCATGCTTATATTGCATAATTTTCTCTTTTTCTTCGATATTATGTAGTTCTATTAAGCATGTCTTTCAACCTAATTTTCATGCCCATTTTACTTGTACCTGTAATGTCAGATTCTCACCTATAAACTTGATTATTTCTTCCTTTAGATATTCTGTGTTTGATGACTCTATTATTAGCCCTATCTGTACTACGTTTTTTTTCCTCTTTTCATTTTCGAGCCACTCTACATTACCTCTAAGTTCATTAATTCCTTTTCTTACCTTCTCATTTTCTTCTTTTACGTTTTTATAATTGTTTTTTTAGTATATCGTTTTCTGCCTTAAGCAGTCTCATTTCTTCCTTAAAATCTTTTTGTTCCGCTCTAAGTTCTTTAATATTATTTTTTATATCTCGCATTTCTAGTTTCATGTCGTGCATCAATTCTAAAATCTTATCGAGCTTTTCTTCGTTGTTTTTGTTCTAAATATTTTTCTATTCTTCCCAAATGGTTCTTCCCGTTCTTCAGTTCCTGCCGTTTTTTTCTTATTACTACCATCCGTAAGATAATCACTCTCCATATTGCAGTATTATGATCACTATTATGCAACATTGTCCACCTCAACGGTTCGGAGATACTTCACCCCTGTCAGTCCTTGCTTTTCGGAAGTATAGCTCAGCCCGACAACACCGTGGATGGGAATATTGCGGTTCACCTGCTTGTATAGTTTACATAATGAAAATTTTAAAATATTAATCGCTAAAACATCTAAACATAATATGTTTAATCCTAACATCTTAATTCTAATATGTTAATCCTTAAAACATCTAAAATTGTCTTTGATCTAATAAATATCATTAATACATACATCCTAATTTTCGATTAAATTATTATGGTATTTGAAACAGCCAAACTTCAGCAAATGATGCTGGAAATAACATATGTAGAAGCAGTTATGTTTCAGCATCCACAGTGTGTCCAAAAGAAAAGGTAACCGACGCGAACTAAAATGCAGGACGTATTTAGTTTTCATTACTTTGTGTTTAAACTTCTGGGTCAAAACCATACTAGAAGCAACCGTATAATTTTTAAAACACTCCTGGTATAAATTTGTGGATATCGCCTCCAAAACTAATTTGAATATACTGTATGTCCAAAGGCGGGTTGAAACTCATTCGTTCCATACTTCAATACTAGTAAATATTCAGTACTAGTAATACCTAGAAGTCACACAAAGCAAAATCATCTGAATACGGAGGATATGCAAATACTATGATATTTTTTAACAAAAAATCACTTACAATATTACGAGGGTTGTTCAAAAAGTTCTCGTCTCAGATGTAGGGCAAGTATGATTACGATTGTCAAGTACAATTAATTGGATTCCATGGGTATGCTATGAAGTTTTAGTCGCATGCGCTTTGTTGCTTTTTTGAGACGACCAAGCAAAATAATCAAATTGACCTTTTCTGAAAAATTAATAAAACTGAAGTTCGAGCTGTTATAAAGGAAGGGGCAAGCGTCACGCTATCATTTTGTTTCGGCGCCATTTTTGCGCGATATTTGACGTGCAAGTTTTATTATGGATATGGATGGACACGCTAAAAGAACACAGCGAAATTTTCATTAATAAAAATAATTCAATTCTGAGACCACTACACAGTCCATAAGCAGAGACAACGACCCCAAAGGTGTTTTCGTGAAAATGGCCACTTGAATGACATTATTTTTGGCACTTAAACATTGAGAATAACATGTAACACTAATTTTTTTATTTTAATAAAGTATTTATTATTTATTTATCGTATCTAAGTTATCGTTATGTAATTTTTATTATCAATAAATACACGTTAAAAGAGCGCAATAAAATTGTATTATTGATTAATAAAAATAATTCAATTATTGCCACTCAACGAGAATTTATCAGAAAGTTTCCTAATCATCCGGCGCCTCTTTGTCGTTTATTCAAGCAATTTCAAGAATTCGGAACAGTCGGAGATAGACTCCGCATCAGAGGTCCAAGAACAGTGCGAAGCTCTGAAAACATTGCATGTGTGGAGTAAAGTTTGGAGCAGTATCCAGAAAGGACGATTCGACAACGTGGATGATTCGACGACGTGGACAATTTGACGACATAGACAATTCGACGACATGGACGATCCGACGACGTGTATGATTCGATTATGTAGACAATTCGACGATGTGGAAATTCGACTACATGGACGATTCGACGACGTGGATGATTCGACGAAGTGGACAATTCGACGACGTGGAGGATTCGACGACATGGACGATTCAACGACATGGACGATTCGTCGGCGCGATGCACAATTGGAAATTTTTCCAAGCAGCTAACAAATTTGAGAACTGACTTGAACATGTTTTCCTGTTGCACATGTTTTTCTGTTGCCTAATAAGCGATTAGAATACTGTACCCAACATACAAGAACCACACAGCAACTCAAGGACAACATCCATGCTAAAATCACTACATTAACATCAGACATATTGACAAAAGTTATAGAAAATGTATTAAAAAAAAGGAACAACGTTGCGTTGATGTTAATGGCTCATATTTAATTAACATAATTTTCAAAAATTAATTAACATTATTTAAAGACGAAATAAACACATTATAGAAAATAATCAGGTTTGTTTCGTTTAAAACTTAATAAATAATATATATGGTAGTGTAATACTTGCCATACCCATTACTTTGTTTTAAAGAGTTTAGATCCAATGAATATACATGTAAAACCATTACGATCGACTATGATCGCGTACAGAAGGCACACAACCTTGATGATATTGAAAACATCTCGCTAGACCGCATCCAGTACAGTTTACATATTTGACATTTTGGCTAGGGAAAAGCTTTATGTTCAATGGGTGCAGCATTTCTTAACAGTCGACGAAAGATGCATCCAAATGTACACTTTTTTATGTAAAGTGTTTAGACATTTTTAAATGCGATTCAGCTGAGTGTCTTCGACGTCTTATAAAAATAGATGAAGCAGCAGTCCAAACATTGGGTGAAAGTGGGTGATAGTGCGCCAAAAAAGCCAAAACGGTTCCACAGGCAGGAAAAGTTATAGCTATGATTTTCTGGGCTTTTCATGATATGATGCTCATAAACCTGGAAAATGCCAGGAGCATAGCCGGGAAGCATTATGTTTCAATACTGGATCAATCCAAGAGTACCATACAAGCTATACGTCCACTCCTGGTCGAAAAGAAAGTATCACCACGATAGTGCACCTGCACACATTCGGGTTATTGTCTTAATACTCCACACCTTCAAATGCTTCTACATACATCGTATTTGCCAGTTTTGATGTCCAATGAGTATTTCTTCTTCCCTAGATTGAATGGCTCGCTTGCAGCGATGTTTCAAAGCTGAGAAAATCGCTTATTTTGCAGAAATGGACAAATCACATTATACTAACGGAATACAATGAATTGCTAGCTGACTACGCTAAAAATTAAAGAAGAAACCTCAACATCATTATGTATTCTTTATTACGTCAAAAATGTTTCGAACGACCCTCGTACAACTGCATACCTTTCTTTAATTTCAGACAATTATATTAGAAAAACTATTGCTTCTTATAATTCAAGCAAATAAAGATAGCAGGTTCCTAATTCACTTGAAACACTTCGGATCAAATCATATGCATAAGCTGATCAAAAAATCTCTTTCCTGTTATTTATTAATTTTTCTAATATCCATTAATTTTGTTGTATCAATTGATCATGTTCAAATGTCAGATATTTGGTGTTTTTCTAATACAGATTTTAGTTTTAATACAGAAAATTTTTAAATCCTCCTATCACCGGTAGTAAAAATGAATTAAGTAGTAACTAGTAATTGACAAATTCTCATAGTAGCAATTAATAATGAACAAAAAATAGTAATTAAAAAAACTATTTATCGTTAAGAAGTTCATACCGTTACAGTAAATGTCTTAAAACGTATTCCTACTTGCCATTATCTACTAATAGCAAAATTTCGCAGTTGGAAATTTGTCAAAAATTATACATAAAAAAATATAAACAATGACACACTTAATAAGCTGGTACACAAAATGAGGAAAAAAGAAAAATCTATGAGGAAAAAGTACAGAAATCATTCAGAACAAGGAAACCAACACTACAAACATAGAAAACGGATAGTAAGTATTAAAAAATAATAGTCTGGAAACAGTATAATAGATATTGGGAACAATAAGTGTAAATAACATGAAAGAATGAAAGACTAAGACTGTGAAGAAATTAGAAACCAAAAAAGTGAGATTAGAATGAAATGGATAATCACAAAGAAAGAACAAGATAAAAACCAATATGAAGCAATAAGAAATAATGCAAATACATTATACAAAAAGAAAAAGAACAACTGGCTAAATAAAAGATTAGAGGAAATAAAAGAAAGCGGATGTAACTGCAATCTACAGAAATTCTATAAAAAAATAAAGGCACCTATCTACTAACCACTAAAATCTACCAAAAACAAGAGGAATAAAAAATAAGAACTGATATACAAAACACGAATCATTAGAAATAGAAAACATCTGGAAATAGTACTACACTGAACTCTTAAATATAGATGAAGTAGATATAGAGAACATACTAGTTGGAAGTAACATGTCGGAAGTAACATGTCCCACAGAAGAATATATTCAGAAAGAAATAAGAAAACTGCGAAATTGTAAAGCAACAGAAACAGATCAGCGGAACTGTTAAAATATAGAGCGGCGATACTACATAGAAATATATACCAAATACTAGTACAGGTTTGGAGAGAACAAAATGCCAGAGAAACGGGAGACCGGTTTAATTGTACCAATTCATAAAAATTGGTGATGAAGAAATATGTAAAAACTACAGGCCAATAACCATATTAAATATTACCTACAAAATCCTTGCGAATATTATCAATAGTAAATTGAGGGTATACGCAGACAGAATATTAGGGGATTACCAAAACTGTATTGGACCAGGCAGGTCAGCAATAAATGTAACATACATCATTGAACAAATCTTAGAGAAATCATGGGAATAGATTAAGAAAGTGCATATTGTTTTTGTAGGCTTTAGAAATACGTTTGACTCGCTACTCCGACCAAGAATGTTAAATGAACTAAAAACATTAGGAATACCTAAGAAATTTATAGTGTTAATGAAAATAACGTAGAAAAACACTAAGAGCAAAGTAATATTTCAAGGAATGATTTCAAAGAAATTCAACTTAAATAAAGTAGTGAAACAAGGAGACCCAATATCACCAATTACCTTTAACCTGATAGTGGATACTATTTTAAAGAAGGTTAATCTGAACAATAAAAACATTACAACAAATGACATCCGCTAATTGTCTACGCAGATGACCTCGCTGTAATAGTCAAATCTAAAGAAAAATTAATAAAGGCAGTAGAACTAGACAGAGAAGCCAGAATCGTCGGATTAAGGATGAGCGAAGGGAAAACAAAATACCACACATGAGAGCGGGAAGGGAAATTCAAAATAGATTAATATTACATATAGGACATTAATAAGGCCAGTCATTACATATGCACTGAAGTCTGCCAACATAAATAAGAAAGAAGAAGACATAAACATATTGGAAAGAAAAATACTGGCAAAAATACGTGGACCATACATAATTGGAGATGGAGAAAAGAGACTTAAAAGAAATGAAGAAGAATTAGGAGAAGAGAAGCCACATTCATAAAAGTAAGAAGGCTAAAATGGTCAGGTCGAATAATGAGAGGGTCACCCATGGAAATAAACAAAAGGGTAGCGAAATAGACCCCACTGGAGAGAAGTGCCAGAGGAAGGCCGAAATTAAGTATGAAAAAGTTGTAAAAGACAGGTGTCGCATTTGCTATTACTAGCCCCATTCTATTAGAAAAAGAAAGACTTTCGAATGCAAATTTATCGTCAATGTTTGGAGTCTTTTCACAATCATAAAATCAATTTCATGCAGTGTTTTGCAGTTATAGATGACAAATAGGTCAAGAAAACAAGATTGCAACAAAAAAGATTTTTTCATCCGGACAATGCGCCATATTGCATGAGTCGATTTAAATGTTTTGATGAATTATATTAAATGTTGGAACATCCAACGTATTTAAAAAACTTGGTTTTCCATGTCTTTGTGTTCACATATTCAACATTCCTTCAGTGGTATGCGCTTTAAGCTGAATGTTGTTGGTATGCGCCTTATCATCCTTATTTATTTGTGGACATTCCGCAAACTCACTACCTGAAAACATTACAAAAGCATTAAGCAAAATGTATAGAAGTTATGGGTTAGTATACAAACATTTTAATATGTTTAAACTCTTTTATCTTTTTAGATTTATTAGAATATTTCGTAGTTCTATAATATTAAAATAAATATTATCTAGAAAACCATCTAAAATATATTACAATTATTATAAAATATCGTTTAGGATTTTCGAGAACAGATGTTTGAAAGTGCAACATTTAAAGTTTTAAAAGGAAATATATATGAAAAGTCAGTGTACCGTGCTTGCTATTATCAGAATGAATATGCATTTGAATGCATATCTCAGCAATGTCTAAATCATTTTAGTAAAAATAAAAACGATTTGATGCATCATGTTGTAACTATTGAAGCTGCATGGATGCACTACTACACAATAAAATGGAAACAGGAATCATAACAATGAGTCAAAGTTTACCAAAAAAGGCAAAAACTGTTTCATTGGCACAAAAGTCCATTGCAAAGCTTTTTTGGGACACAAATAAAACGTTAAAGCTTAATATTCTTCAGAGAGGTAAAATCGGAGGAAAGATAAAACATTTGTGAAAGCATTTGGCCAGTGCACCGTTCACCAAAGGGTTATGGCAATGACGAAATTGAATAAATGTAAATACGAATTCTTTGAGCACCACCGTATTCCTCTGATTTGGCTCATTTTATTTCCATTTGGCCCAAATGCCAAAAAGGTTCTTGCCAGTTAGCGTTTTAAGTGAAATACAGAGCCCCTACTAGTCGTGGAAAAGTATTTTTCAAACCTGCTAAAACATAATTCATGGAATGCACAAATTATTAGAGAATCGTTGGACAAAGAAAATTTCAGTTATAAAGTTATATCAAAAAGATCATTATAAAAAATAAATAGCTTTGAAAATGGAGAACTGGTTTCTCGTTCTTGGGCTATTTAACCACCCCTCGTACAACGAATTGAAATTAATAGGTCTCTCTGTTAATACTAAATGACCACCTTTAACTGAAAACTGACTAAACTTTCTCACCAGCCATTATTCATTGAAGTTATTAACGGATAGGTATCTTGCTGGCTTCCGGTTCGAAACAACAGCGCTTCAGCTAACAGAAACACCAATTAAACACGCATTCAGATATTCGTCTTCCATTACATTTGCCGCTGAGGTAAATCGTGCATTTTGATTGTAACAATAAAACTGATAATGTAGACATTAACTTTCAAAGAGCACGAAACAATTTCAGATTAAGAATCACCGTGTTCCATGATGATAGGCTTCAGATTAGTTTTAATTTAGGATTACGGTTCCTCAATAATTAACTCCCTCAGTGTGTCGATTAAATGTGCAAAGGTTTAAAACAGTTATTTAGTGATTACAACTAAACACCAAATCACTTTTATAAAACTTCTCAATGCGCGTTTTGCGAATCATGTTAGCATCATCAGGAGATGATTTAATCTAATTCTAATACTAAGCTATGGTGTATTTATATGATAACCGTACCTAATGAAGCGTGTAAAAATCATGAACCGTGAAGTTAACTGAGCGTTACATTAATAATTGAAAAAGTTAATTAAACGGGATAGGTAATTTATCCCGGTTCATCATTTCCTCCCTTTCATGAGTCGATAATATCCCAAATCCCAGATTTTTGATGTTGATCTACTTTATCCTTTGGATTATCCAGCACTTCTGCTAATTTATTATATAGTTTGCAGACAACCTTAATGCCCACTTTTTTCAAACTCTTGTCTAGCCTTCGTATTAACTGGGCATCGAACAGTATTACCATGAATTTCTTTTTGTTCTGATTCTTTCGAAAAGTCGAAGATTCTCTCAATAATTGTATAAACTTATCTTTTATTTTAATTCTTTGTTATAACCATCTTTATTTAAAGGAAAATTGACTAATCCATTTACCATAAAATTTATACTCGCCATCTTATTTTGGAAACTATGATTCGAATCATTAGGAACGTATCTCGAAGTGGTGGTGTTTTCTCTAAAAATATTACTACATAACCTATTTTTATTGTTTTTATTGACCAAAACATCCACAATTGTAATGTATCGCTGTTTTCGAGTTCATACGTAAATACTCTGTTTTGGGGTTTACTATTTAATTTTTTAACAAAATCATCTAAGTTTTCATTTTTTGAATTGAAAATTGCAATAACGTCATCCATATATCTTAAGCATACCCTCGAAAAGTAACTGAATTTATCATGAAAAATGTATTAAAAACTTAAATTGTAAATCTCAAAACATGGTATTTACGTATGAACTTGAAAACAATTATAGATTACCATTTTGGATGTTTTAGTCAGTAGGAACAATAAAAATAGGTGTGATTTTAATATTTTTAGTATAAACACCACAACTTCGAGATACGTTCCTAATGATTCGAATCATAATTTCCAAAATAAGATGGCGGTTTAAATTTTATGGTAAATAGATTAATCAATTTTTTTTTTTAAAGATAGTTATAATAAAAATTTTAAATAAATTAACTAGGGTGGTTTTCCAAGTGAATGGTTATAGTAAGAACATTGTAGATAAATTAATTAGAAAACATGACAATTATTGAAAGAATCTTCAACTTTTCAAAAGGATCAGAGCAAGAACAAATTGATGGTAATATCGTTCGATGCCCAATTAACACGAGGGCTAGATAAGATTTTGAAAAAAGTGAACATTAAGGTTGTCTATAAACCATATAATAACTTAAGAAAAGTTCTAGATTATTTAAAGGATAAAGTAGATCAACATAAAATGTCGGGGATTTCGGAAATTAGTACATTGGACAAACTAAAAGATCCAAATTAACTAGATATAAAGAACACATTGCCCACATTAGATATAGGAGAAATGAAAAATCTTGAGTTGCCCACCATGCACACGAGCATGATCACAACATAGATATTAGTAATTTAAAACTTGTTAAAAGTCATGTTAAAACTTGTTAAAAGAAAATCATGAACCGGGATAAATGACCTATCCCGTTCAGTCAACTTTTCAATTATTAATGTAACGCTCTATTAACTTCACGGTCCATGATTTTTACACGCTTCATTAGGTACGGTTATCATATAAATACTCCATAGCTTAGTATTAGAATTAGATTAAATCATCTCCTGATGATGCTAACATGATTAGCAAAACGCGCGTCGAGAAGTTTTATAAAAGTGATTTGGTGTTCAAGAATTAAGTTATTTACATTTACAGTTTAGTTTTTGAACTCTCTTCACTATTGGATAACTTACTATATATAATGTCTCGAATTTATGTCAATGCCGTCTTTACCTACAAATTTATCTGTATGATACTGACTTTCTTTGTTCTACTAACTACAATATGGGAGTTAATATAATATAATATATATGGTTAATACGTTACAGTGTGTTATATTTTTTTTATTATAGAGATACGTAAACGATTAGAGTTATTTAGCAAATGAATAAATAGATTCCAAACCACACTAATTATTTATGGATTAATGTTAGTTAGTAGACCTCATGGACTGTTAAGCTTTGATTTGTGCTCAACATTCAGTTTCTGGAAAAGTTTGGCAAGTAACCAACGTAAATCCCTCAGAAGGTATCCGGCCTTTCCCAACCTGTTGACTAACGTGATAGACAAACGATTTTTTGTCGTGTCTTATTCAATAGTCTGTAAAAGAATCACAAACAAATTGCACATATCCACACAGTGAGTGGAAATAAAATTCGCAACACCATATCCGTAGTACGAAAGTACCAGCGCCTGATACAATGTGGCACAGGAAAAGCGGCGTTTTTGGAATGGTTAATTCCTAGTTAGCAGAGGGACTTCTACCTGCATTAGGAATCTATCACTTCCCTACGATGATGTATATTATCAATCATGCCGCTATAGACTCTATAGCTGTAGACTAGAGTCTTTGCTTAAAATATATTTGTTAAAAATGGTGAGTAAGTGATTGAACCACAACGACTCCCACTAGTTTTTCTAGGTGGTAAGCTTCTGAATTTGAGATGAGCAAGAGAATTGTTAAGCGTCTTTTGCGTAAGGATTTAAGGTTTCGCCCATATAAATTCAAGACTGTTCAAGAGCTGAATGAAGGGGACTATCAATAACGCCGCACATTTGCTGAAACAATGCTTAACATATTTGAAGAAAACGAAGATTTGACCATCATAATGAGCGATGACACTCATTTCCATTTAATTATGGTAGTCAGTGCCGTGGTACATGAATTGCAGCACGGCACAGTCCAAATAGAGCAGTGTGATGTAATATTGGCAAGCGCGGAATTTTCTAGCCATTTTTGGCGAAGAAGATAGAGCTACAGTAGCCATTAAACCACCTCGCGGCGTAATTATTTTTGAAAAATTTTTCAAACCAGAAGTTCGGAGATCTGAGAAATCAACAGAAAATACGGGTGGTTTCAATAAGAACTTCTGGGGAAATTTCCCGCGATATCGTGTGGCCTCCTCAGTCATCGGATTTCCCTTTTGTGAAGTTGTTTTTATATTTGAAGGAAATTGATATCATGCACGTATAAAGGGAAGCATCACACACAGAAGGAATTGAAAACCTCTATACGTGATCGAAGAAATCGATGAAGAAACATTAGGAAGAGCTTTGAATGCGAGGAAGTTAATGAATGCTTTTGAGGAATACTTGAGGAAGTTAACGAATACTTTTTTTACACAAAAATATTTTATAATAATCAGTTTCTCGTGGACCACTCTCTAAGATCATAATTTATAATATTTTCAGTAATGTGTTTGGAAAGCAAAGTCTATATATACCGAGAAACAAATAAAGTGCACTTAAATACTGTTTTGTTTATGTTTTGTGTTGTGTATGCCCTTATATCACTGATCAGTAAATGTCACTTATAGACCGCTGCTGTTAGCACATTGCATCAATGCAGCTACAGCAGTTGGAAAGCGACCACCACTTTGAGGAAAAAAAAAATATTTTCTAAGAAGTATGGGTTCTACCTTAGTTTAGGGTAGTTTTCTACATTCGGTTGGCCTTTGAAGAGGCTAACGGAAAACACAAATCAAAGGTTTATATGCCACGTGAGGTACTAATTAGGGTGGTTCTATAGCTAATGAATCTGGTTCTAAGCTCAAATTAAGCTGTAGATCAATATTGAAAAAGTGATTGATGCAATTCTAACCTAAAATAAATCTAAACCTCATCTAATTAAAGAAATAAAATAATGATGAAAGTCCGAATGTAAACCAAGTTTCTGGAGAATATGCACATTCGTTGTTTTAATTTAACCACATAATAATATTTCTATATTAAATGTTATTTTCCATTATTTGGATTGACCAAACTATCCTGACGTCTTACATTTTGGTGCATCGTGAAGCTTGATATGATATTGTTTCATGTGCATAGTGTTTCATATGCACAGTTTTCTCACAGAACATACCATATTTCTAAAGGAATATGTATATCTATATATTCACCTAGTAATTTGTCAGCGTTGCGTCCAAAAAAGCGCTATATAGTTGTTGTTTTGAGTAAATTAAAGATAGTGATCGGTTGGTTCGGTTGATTAGATACAGCCAATAAATCATAAATTAATCCATAATTGAATTTTAATTTTGATTTATAAAATTTAACGTAATATTGAGAGAAGTTAACTTATAAATGGCCACTTTTATGTAAACTTTTGCAATATATTGAAACACCTATTTGGAAAGTTTCATACCAGGTTTACTTTAACCAGGTTTATACCAGGTTTTAACAGAAGTAAAAGTTTAACATTTAATCAGCTATGAATTTTCCATTATATCAGCTTCGAAAAAAATCTCGTACATTGTGGCCACGATAAATAAACTGAAAATAATAATTTTCATGAAGCAGGAAACAATTTCCAATATGCATAGGGAACGTATCGTGGTGGTGGATATTATTTATAACTTTACAAATTTATTTCAATTAAATTTATGGATTATTTTTGCAAATTAATTTGTAGAAGTGATTTATTTAAACTGAAACAGTGTCAATCAGAAATATTGAATTATTTATGGGGTTGTCCAGAGAGTACTTTATCCGGACTTATTTCTATTTATAATATTTTTCTTTGTATCTATATCAGAAGAATTTCTATTTACGTTGAAGGATTCATAATATAAAATTTGTATTGTTAAATAATTTCGATGATTTGGATAAACGACAAAAATAAATTCGTTAAGCATATACTTTAATTCTATTAAATGTTTTAATGTCATTTACAGTAAATACAAAGCCAATAGTGACATACAAAAATATGCTGAATCTGAACTTAAAAAACACAAATTGGGTTGAATTAGGACATTAACTTTACCTGTCAACTAGAACTGATATCCCACTATTCCTCTGAAAGTCATATTAACATTGCTGTGGAAAATATAACAAAGGCTATTTAAAATGACATGGGACATATAAAAGAAATAGATAGATTATATTAGTAAAAAGAAAAAATTTCAGAATTACGCTAAATTTGAAAATCAGAAGACGAGATATATGCAAGATAAAAGAAGACTCATCAATGCTTCTAAAGGACTTAAGGAATTACTCATGAAACTGAAAAAGCAGGGAACTCAAGAATATTTTAGAAATGTATTCCTAATTGATGCCAGTTAATATACTCTACAGAAATCTGTTAAAAAATGAGACTTCGACAGAACATTCCACCTATGAGGAACAACAATAAAATCTAGGTTGGACACAAAAAAAGAAAAAGCATGGTATTCACAAATTACCTAAAAAGCCTTTCAACTATAGTCAACTATCAGTAAACCAACATAAGGAAATAGTTAGATTGGACTATATTGATGCTGTTTTTAAACCTAATTTACATATAAAAAAATCAGAAATATCGAAATTATAAACATCATTAACAACAAAATAAATGTTGATAATGAAGCTGAGTGTTCAATTCCCATGGTTGAATATTGTTCTAAACACTGGAAAGTTGCCCAGTTTATGCCAATAAAATAGCCTTGTAAAAAATGTACATGCACCATCACTTTTAATTTGATTTTTTTACTTCTTTGCCAACCACATTTACCTCCGTAGATCTCAAGAAAATAAAAAAAATGGCATCGAATGGCAGAAGAAAATAATATTGTTGGTTTTCAATGGAACGACAACAACATTGTCACAATGTGTTCCAATTCTTTAGGCGCCAACCCATTCATATTGTAGAAATATACTCACAACGTGACAAAAAGATTGTTCAAATTGTATAACCATATGCCGTGAAAAAATGTAACGCGAATATGGGTGGCTTAGATCGCTCTGATAAGAACATAATCCTTTATCGATAATCCTTTATCGTACTTCCATTAGAGGGAAAAATTGTATTATTCCCTAATTACTAAGTGTATTGATATGTCATGCAAAACGCTTAGCAAGTGTAGCTATAGCTTAGTGTAGCTATAGCAGTTCTCCAGCAGATTAAAAAGCCATGTAGCAGTTCTAAGGGGAAACCTAGTCAAAATAAAAATATGGATATTCGTTTCGATAGAATTGAAAATTATGTTATTCTACAGAACAAACAAACAATGTATCCCTACTGAAGTTCAATGAGTACTACCAGGAGTCGTAAATGTGATGTTGGTGTTCATGTCAAATGCATTGTTTCATACCATACATAATCATTTCATGTAAAATTATTATGAGTACACAAAACAGCATTAGGAACATAAACAAGTACAATTGTTTATGTTCCTAATGCCCTATATGTAGCCCTGGCACTTCCAGGTCCCATAGGGCTCTGGTGAAAGTGTAATATTTTTTTTACATTCTATATCCTTAAGATTAGTAAAAAATCCCTTTTTTTTTAAAGCGTTTTCAAGCACATCTGGGTTAATCGGCCGAACTCATTACTATAAACAAATGACACCATTCCCAATCGCCAATTTGGATGGTTGTACGCTACTGTAGAATAGATCTACCATATAGTAGAATTATGACTTCAGCCAACAATACTCGAGATATGATAAATTAGCCAAGAAATACAAACGAGAATTAGGTTAAATTAGGTTTAAACCCCTTTAAAAGAAATCTAATTAGTTCGATAGGCTCAAGTTCAAGCTAATAGATACGTAATTTAAAATATTACGAGCGGTAACTGGTGCGAAATAACCACCCCAAAAAGACGTTAAAATTGATTAATTTTTCACACCAAGATATGTATCTGGTTAATCCCTTGAGAGAAACAACAGCAATGTCACTAACCGAAAATATATATAATATAAATAAAGCTGATTTCACATACATATATTAAATCTAAAAATATACGAAACAATATCCGATTTAAAATCACAATTCACCCAGAGAGAGGCCTTTTTTTTTTAATTAAATTAAAATTCGGTTTTGTGATAGTTCATTATAAAGTAATTTCTTCAGAGCATCAGTTAACGATGGAGTAAAAGCAATCAGTTGGTGGCAAATTAACAGTTATTGGCTTTCACATAAAATATAATCCTACAAAATAATTGCCCTATAAACCACCTAATTCAAAAGGTGTCATTCAGTAATATTATATATTTTTAAACCAAATTTTTGGTTGTAATAAAATCATCAAGTACAGTCACCTCTCTTTTTTTTTGGCGATTCGTAGCTAAAAATACTACTGATTGTTACTATATATCACTTTGGTTTGATTTTGATTATTTTATGATAATGGTTAAATCGGTTTTAAAGTTTTTGGATCGTGATTTCTTAAAACATTTATATTTTAGTGTAGAACCTTTTTGTATTTATACCTATTTTAACATCGAAAATACTCAGGTCTGAAGAAGCTACAGTGTTAGCGAAACGCGTCAAATCGTAATAATAAAGTGGAAATCTAAACAAAACAGTATTTCATTAAACAGTTGTAAATTGTTAAAATGCTAAAGATTCGAACAGTGATTCAATTACCGCCAACTATACGATTTCGAAAGGTAATGTGTCATAAAGTTACATGACATAGCCATTCCTTTCAGCAAAATTAAGAGCGGATACAACGAAACATTGCTATAATTATTCACTGAAGAGACTAGTATTTCCTGAAAGCAGGCGACAGTGTAGAATAAAATCCAGTAGAACTACAGACTAGATTGAAAGCTTGTTAAAATAGATTGAGTTAGCTTAACAATAATAATATGTTCCATATATAACCACATTCGTTTCTTAAGGCTTATTTCAAATACCTTGTAACAATAAGAACAAAAGTAATTAAATACAAAAACGAAGTTTAAATGTCATTATGAGCTATAATATAGAAAATTAGCTTTTGAAATGCAACGGATGACAACTGCATTAAGCTAGATGAGTGCTATTTGAGTTTTCAACTACATTAATTTTGAAAATCGAGGGATGGAGTTAACTAATATTCATTTAACCACGACAGCAAGAAGTAAGTTTAATACGCAATAAAAAATAAAAGCTAGAAAATTCGAGACACCCAAAAACAAAGTGAAAATAAACGTAAACAGTGAGGGAGGTTAAAGAGATAACAGCCGTTCAAGTAGAGAGCGCTGACCGAGAAGAAAGCGGGATTGCCGAACTTTCCCTGTTTTCGCAGATAAAAGAAAAATAATAGAAAACAGTTTAGAGAAAATAAAATTGAGGCTTATTTATGGCGACATTTTAAAGAAAAAAAGGCACCATGGATAGCGACACGTACTCGACCAATGAGAGAAGAAAAAAAAGAGGGTTAGAAAATTGGAGAGAATATTTCAATAAAAGTAAAAAAAAAACAATGAGATCGCCTATGAGAGAAAGAGAAGGAATATAAAATAGAGGGAGTATTAAGCATGATAGAAAATATGAAATTAAAAAAATGAGGTAGGAACAGACAGAATATTAGAAATAATTAAGGGAACTTAGAGAGGAAAATCAACAAATAAAACAAGAGAACAGAACGCTGAAGCAGAAACAAGAGTGGATATAATAGAGAAAGAGGAAAGGAGGAACAACTAAGTAATTTAAGAAAGACAAATATATACAGACGACAAAAAAAATTAATAAAAGAAGAAATGCCAACACAAAGTATATCTAGTAGAACTGAATAACGCAATACATGAAATACATGAATGAAAATAATGACGAACAAGAAAAAGTTAAGCGAAATCAGAAACTTAAAAGTGTTTATAAATGATTATATGAGCCAAAATGAAAGGGAGATAATGGGGAAATTGGGAAACAAATCCAAAGAAGAGTTAACAGACGTAACAAACTAAGCATGAGATTTCCAAAAATAATAATTAACCATGAAGGATGGATATAGCATAACGAGAAAGATATACTCGAGAAAGTAATTAATCTACAAACTTTAGAGAAAATCAACAATTATTCTACAGCACACTAAAACTACTAAAATAGATGAAAACACCTAGATTAAGAAATATAAAAGACAAAGAAGGGAATAT
Source organism: Cosmopolites sordidus (assembly GCA_031761425.1). Taxonomy (NCBI): domain Eukaryota; kingdom Metazoa; phylum Arthropoda; class Insecta; order Coleoptera; family Curculionidae; genus Cosmopolites; species Cosmopolites sordidus. The sequence continues at coordinate 677,373 of JARFXV010000799.1, forward strand.
ATGAAGAAAAAAGAAATAATGTATAGGTGGAAAAAATAGTTTGACAAGCTGACCAAACTAGACCAAGAAGAAGACCAGGAAGAAAATGTTCAAATAGAAGCGGACAAAGTTGTGAATGCTGTAGAACAAATAACGATAGAAGAAATTACTTAAGCTATTAAAAAACTAAAATTGGGCAAAATTCTAGAGCGTCTCTTCTCTATCGTCTATCTAAGACGATATTACAGCAGAAATGCCAAAATATATGAGAGAAATAGCAAACGACGAATTTTAGTCATTATTAAACCATATTATAAGAGAAAAGAATTTGTCAAAATATGGAATATAGGTAAGATATTGCCCTAGTTTAAAAAAAGGGATATCAAATAATGTATAAACTACTAAGGATTGCACTGGAATAAGTATGCACACAACAAGTTTACCTGGAAAATATTTGCCTAATAGAAGCAACATATACTTGAATAGTAACATATATTTGAATAATAGAAGTAACATTTGAGGAACTACAGCGTGGTTTTAGGAACGGTAGAAGCACAAAAGATCTGATGTTTATAATAACACAACTAGGAGATAACTGTTAAGAAAAGAAACGAAAATCCATATTTATTGCATTGACCTCAAAAAAGCATTCGATAGAGTAAAGAGAAGGGATGTCTGGAAAAGTTTAAAAAGAAGAAGAGTAGAGGAGGGAGTAATAGAAATTATTAAGGCCTTATATAATAACAACATGAATAAAGTAAGAACGCATAACGAGGAATCCACAGAATATGAAACAAGAAATTAGGCCTAAGAAATGGCTGCGTACTGAGTTCATTGTTATTTTCAGTAGTTATTGACGATGTGGTAAAAAATAGCAAAGCAAAATGCATGATTACAAATATAGGTTTTAGAAACATGAAAACAGTGACAATAAAACAATTACTGTTCCTTGATACTGTGGCCCTCCTAGCAGATTCTGAAGAACTGCAACAATTCTGAATAGCTAAGAAAAGTAAACATATCGACCAAAGTAATACAATGGTAATTGTCGGCACAAAGATAAAAAATAGAAGATAAAAGAAGATAATGGAAAAATTGACGGTGAAATAACGAAAAAGTATGAAAAGCAAACAAATTATACAACACCCTAAAAACAATATTCCTAGGAAAAAGGGAGATACCGAAAGAAGTAAAAGCATAGGTGTATCAGTGCATCAGAAAAGAGTGAGATCGTCAATTATATACGGCAGCGAATCTTGGACCTTAACAAAGACAGACAAAAGTAGAATTAGAGCTGCAGAAATGAAATCCTTACACAAAATAGAGGGAATTACAATAAGGCATAAAGAGGGAAATGTGACAGTAATTGAACAACTGGAAACGAAACCAACAGAAAGAGCCACATAAGAGGAACAACTGAGCTGGCTAGGGCACATCCACAGAATGAATGATGAGAGATTAACAAAACAAATCTATAAAGCGAAAACATCAGAAAAAATTAAAGTTAGACATCTAAGACTAAGATGGGAAGAATAAGTTCGAAAATCGGAAAAAACGAGGAATCCATTGAAATGAGGCTAGAATTAACACTGGACAGGAACTCAAGGAGGGTAAAAATACATAAAATGCCACCATACTAAAATGTCAACTGTCAATCCTACACCTACCGGCACAACGGACTTTTAAATTAAATAAAAATAAATAATCATTTTTGATCATTTTTGAAATGATATATTATCAAACATAATATGAAGACTTAAAGGAATTATATTAGGAATATCTGAATACATAGTTTTGCCTAATTTTTAGACTCATGTATTAGCTAGATTGCATTATTATCTGAATATTTATATTAGATACAATATTTCATATAGTTTACTTTTATATATTTGATCAACTTAATTTTCGCCCGCATTTTTTAACTAGCTTTGACATTTATTCATAAAAACAGTAATACAAATTTAATCTTGGAAGTACTTCATCATTTTCTTATACTTTGACCAGCTTTCAGGCAACTCTCGAATCCCAGATCGAAATAAACTTGATGGTACTGGATGTAATATGTCATTGGGGCTTTTTTCGACTTCTTTATGAAATGCAAAGCGGCTATTAACCAGGTGATGTTTCAGGGATATCAAACGATGAACATCCGAAAGAGCCAAGTCCGAAGAATACGACGGATACGATAGAATATCAAAGAGTAACTCGGTGATCATATTAAGAAGCATTTTGTTGTATGTGCCATGCATTGTCTTGAAGCAAAATGATCCCCTTTCTTCCAGTTGCTGTTGATATTGATCAGTAGTAACTATTTCACCAGATTAGTGTAACTCATACTCAACAACACACTCAGCATGGGTGGTGTTCGACTGTATACTGGATGATGGCTTACCAGGATTAGCTCATGATGTCCGCATCCTTAGATTAACCTAGATAATCTATTTTTCGCCGTTCAAGTAACAATCCAATGCACAAAGTTTTCTTAAATTTGGAGAGCATTGACACAACAAAATCAAAAGGTCTCCTCTTGTTCTCAGCTATGATTCTTCATTCTATGATTCTTCATCTTCCACTTTCTTTTGACTATCTCGGACTACGGGATACTAAGAACTGTATGAAACAGAATTATCTCACAAAGCCGCTCTATTAATCATTATCTCATTTTGAGCTTCAATATCATTTTTTCAATTATCAGCCTTATTTCTCCTTCTATGAAAAGCAAATTACATGTTTCTAATCCAAAAGCGCCAAGATTGTATGCTCTACCAAAAATTCATAAACCAGGAACATCAATGAGACCAATTGTATCAGCCATTGATTCTCCAACATACAACTTGACAAAATGGTTAACAAAGGAATTTGAAAATCTACCAAACCAACTACCTTCCTGTTCTTTGATAAATTCAACCAAATTCATAGAAAAAGTCAAAAATACACATCTACAGGAAGGTGAGGTTTTGGTTTCCTTTGACGTTTCATCGTTATTTCCGAGTGTCCCGATTCCACATATCTTGAAATACCTAAGGGAGTTACTCGAGTTAAACGGTTTTAATAATAAAATTGTTTCTGAGTACATCTCCTTAACAAGATTATGTATGAAGCAAAATTGTTTTCAGCTTAATAACAGGTTTTATGAACAACACGAAGGAACGACAATGGGCAATCCTTTCTCACCGTTCTTAGCCAACTTATTTATGAGTAAATTTGAAACCGAGGCAAAAGATGAATTCAGTTACTTTCCGAAGGTATGGTTAAGATATGTGGATGACATTTTTGCCATTTTCGATTCGAAAAATGAAAATTTAGATGATTTTATTAAGAACTTAAATAGTAAATCCGAAAATATAATATTCACGCATGAACTCGAAAACAACGATAGTTTACCATTTCTGGATGTGTTAGTCAGTAGAAATAATAAAAATAGGTTAGATTTTGATATTTTCAGAAAAACCACCACCACTTCGAGATACATTCCTAACGATTCAAATCATAGCTTTCAAAATAAGATGGCTAGTTTAAATTTTATGGTAAATAGATTAATTAATTTTCCTTTAAATAAAGATAATTATAACAAAGAATTAAAATTAATTAGGGAGGTATCTGGAATGAATGGTTATAATAAGAACATTATAGATAAACTAATTAGAAAACATAAGTTCAGAAAATTATTGAAAGAATCTTCGACTTTTCAAAAGGATCAGAACGCAAAGAAATTCATGGTAATACCATTTGATGCCCAGTTGACAAGAGGACTAAACAAAATTTTGAAAAAAGTGGACATTAAGGTTGTGTACAAACCATATAATAAATTAAGAGAAGTTCTGGGTAATCCAAAGGATAAAGTAGAGCAGCATGAAAAGTCGGGGATTTACGAAATTAGTTGTCAAGACTGTGATCGAAGGTATATTGGGCAAACAAAAAGATCCATATTGACAAGATTCATATTGACAAGAAGAAGAACATATTACCCACATTAGATATGGGAGAAATGAAAAATCTTGTGTTGTTCAACATGCAATCGAACATGACCACAGTATAGATATTAGTAATTTAAGACTAATTAAAAGTGTTAATAATAATAGGGCTTTGGATGCATATGAAAGCATTCAAATAGAAAAATGTAAGAAAATCATGAATCGAGATAAAGGACCGATTCCTTTCAGTCAACCTTTTCAATTATTAATGTAAGGCTTAGTACACTTCACGGTTCATGATTTTGACACGCTTCGTTAGGTATGGTTTTCATATAAATAGAACATAGTTTAGTCTTAGAATTAGATTATATCATCTCCTGATGATGCTAACATGGTTAGCGAAACGTGCGTCGTGCAGTTCAAAAAAGTATTTTGGTGTTTAGTGGTAAATCTCTTCAAGTTTAGATAATTTTTTCAGTTTAAAAGCCAAAAGAAGACCAACCTTACTCTTAAGCAGCCTAAGTATGCTACCAAACCGATAAAAAAAGGGACTAGGTCCATTAATGATCCACGATTTAAATGTAATAGTTTCAACTTACGCATTTCATTTTTATTACAAATTATCAATAATGAACTGAAATTAGTAATATTAAAAGAAATTATGTTATATTCATTATTAATAAATTTGATCAATTGTCCATATTCTATTCTATTCTATTTTCTAAAAACCAATTTTTGTACTGAAACGATTGAAGTTTAGTTAATTATTTTCTACCTATTCGAATGTATTCCTATTATGAAATAATATTTATACTATTTTGCATTATATTATGTGCTATTTGGTATTAAATCTACTTATAAATAAAGCCGATAAACCCCAATTTGGTACCTTTGTTGTGTTTATAACTTTTCGGTGTTATTTTAAAATACTTTTTGAAAACATTCTATGGCGTATTACCAGAATTAGATATTGTGTTAACGTGAATTATTTGAATTTGATAAAGAGTGTACTGTGAATATTTTAAATCATAAAATTATTGACGATAATTAAATAACGACAATATTTATGAAACTAACGAAGATCCTCTATGATTTTTTCCGAAATAAAAGTATGGAGGTAAAATACATGGTCTATCACAGTGATGACTTTATTATCTTATATATCAAAAAAGTTCAAAACTGCATTCCTAGTATACCTCATATAACATAATATTATGTTTATCAAACAAATAAACCGTATAAATCAGAAGTTTATTTAATTGAGTGCGGGTCGTGTTCAAAAGTCTATGTTGGACAAACAAGAAGATCTTTCTCTACTCGGCTCAACGAACATAAAAATAGTTCTTATTATGCTAACCACTTAACTTTAGAAAAGCATACTTTCAATGAAAATTTAAAAATGTTACATAATTAGAATAAATCCAAAAAATTAATATCTTTAAGAGAGCCTGGAAATTAATTGGGAAAAATTTGGATATTTTGCTAAATGACCAGCTATACACTCAAATGGTTCACCGTTATTAAACTTATATTTCCCTTCTAAACGTTGACAAAAAATTTCCCCACTATCATCCTTTATGGTATTAGGCCGATGGACGCTTTAGGTTGTAATTACTTTCCTCACCATTAGTTTAGGATAGTTTGTATTTGAAAAAGGCATTGTGTGTCGAAACAATTGTTATACATACAATTTTAAATATAGTCGAAATTTTTAGATATTAATCTTTGGTTATTTATTTAAAATAAATTTCCATCAAGTATCGGCTACCTCGGTTAAATATAATATTTCTTAATAGATAAGTTTAAAATCCACCACATAAAGAGTCTAATCTTCGAATACAATTCGGCCTTTAATATTAATAACTAAATTCACAATACACTATCATCAGCGATACACTATCACCAAATCAATAAAGGGAACGCAAGTAACCAAAATAAAAAAGGTCAGAAAAAAACATTAAGATCTTAAAACAGTCTTGCTTGTCCTTCTCTGAAAAACAATCTACATATTACAAATTTAAAACTGCTAAAATTATATGCTTTAGAAAAAAGTAATAAACCAGGAAAATCAATGAGGCCAATTGTATCAGCCATTCACTCTGCAACATACAAATTGGCAAATGGCTCTGTAATAAACTCAATAACATACATAAAAAAAAACTCAAAAACACATATCTACAGGAAAACGAGATCTTGGTGACCTTTAACGTATTATCATTGTTTCCGAATGTACTTATTCCGCTTACCTTGACATATCTGAGGGAGTTGTTCGAGTTAAACGATTTCAATAAGAAAATTGTTTCAGAATACATCTCCTTAACAAGATTATGTAACAGGTCTTTCAAATTCTTGAATAAAAAAAAAGAAAAAAATCTTGAATAAAACACAGATGTCGTTGTGAATTTTCCTAGTTCTAGGCTCATTTCAGAAGGGTAATGTATATCATTTATAAAAATGGAGTCGTACACAATACAACAATGCCTTAAAATTGGTAAATAGTTTTATGAAAATGGGCGTTCACTAAAAAAATGCTTTTAGAAAATTACGTGGTATTACGATTTGCACAATTATCTATCCGAAAGCACTATCAATCGAATTGTTCAAAAATTTCAAGAAAATGGTTCTGTAGAAGATAAAAGAAGAGCAGTATAGAGTCGTGGTCGTTCAGAAGAGTGTGTTGATTTGCTACGTAAAAGTGTTGCTGAACACCCAGAAATTTCCATTAGTCGATGTTTGCAACAATTTGCAATCAGTGAATCTACAACATGGAATATTTTATGAAGGAATTTAGCTATGAAAGCACATAACATTCAAATAACACAGGAATTAAAGCCATTGGATCATTCAAAACATTGTGCATTTGTCAGTTGGATCAAAGAACAACCAGATTATTTTCAAAAAATGATTATATTAAATGACCACCAAGATCATGTGATTTGACACAATTGGAATTATTTTCTTTGGAGTTGCGTGGAAAGCCAGGTTTATAAGAACAATCCTCAATCGATTCCTGAACTAAAGAATGAAATCATGCAAGTCACTGGTGAGATAGAGCCACGGTTATGCCAAAATCTCATCCAAAATTTGACAAAAGAGTAGACGTATGTGCAGCTGCAAGAGGTGGTCATTCTGCAGATATTGTATTTCCTGTTTAAATTTCATATGCAATGGTTCAATTATCAAAAAAAAGTTTTTTGAAATCAGCGCAAATTCTGTGTTTCATTTATTAAAAAAACCTCTCAATTTGAAAGACCCTTTAGGAAGCAAAAGGTTTGTCAAAAGTGTAAATAATAATAGGACTTGAGATTCATACGAAAGCATTCAAATAGAAAAATGGAAGAAAACCATAAATCGGGATAAAGGGCCTATTCCATTCAGTCAACTTTTCCAATTATTAATGTAAAGCTTCACGGTGCATGATTTTTGATTAGGTACATTTGTCATATAAATAAAACATAGTTTACTTTTTGAATCAGATTAAATCATCTTCTGATGATACTAACATGGTTAGCGAAAAGTGCATCGAGAAGTTTAAGAAAATGATTTGGTGTTTAGCGGAAAATCTCTTCGAGTTTAGTTCACATAAATTTAACTTCAATTTTATATTTTTTTTACAAATAACTGTACCCGACCACGCGTTGTTGTGACTCAGTCTGGTTAAATAATTAAATCAAAATGAAAATAAATCGAAATCTATAAAAATTCAATTTAACAATGCATTTGGAAACATTGCAAATGCTAAGTGACAGCAGCTGTCAAGAAGCACGCTGTCTGGCATGAGCAATGTTTAGTATTGCGTGGGTAGCTGTTACGTTCAACGTTCACATAACGTTTAAAAACTCTTTTTTGTCAAAAAAATTTAATAAGCTAAAACACAGTAAATTGAAAAACTAAGATGAAACATTTTATGTAAAATTTAAAAACTTAAAAAGATTAAATCTTTTTTATTTTGAAGAAGAAAAAAAACAAACTTAAAACTAAAGTGAGGTATAAAAAAAATAAATAAAACGATTTAAAAACTTTGGCTTCAATTTTTGTAATCGAATGTAAAGTAATTGAAGGTAATTGGTGGACTAGTTTTTTAAACAGTAATGGAAATATTGGTTATTTTTATCCCTTAATAGTGCAAAACCTTAATAATTTTGAAACAATTATTTGAAATAGGTTTAGAATAACAATTACAAATAATTAACGTGGAAAAAGAATAACGAATGATTCGAATAAGGAATAAAGTAATGGTAACAAATAACAAATAACGAATAAGAAAAATTTTCGTTATTCCACTACTTTTTATTCGAATAACGCACAACATTGATCTGAAGCGTCTGCGGTGGGAATGTTGGCTCCACTGAAGGACCGTGGTCACCGTGGTATACAAGGTGTATAACTAAAGTAATGAGCTGGCTTAGCTTGATTTGATATGATTTTGATAAATTAATGAGATTCATGACGTAGCGTCAGAATGATCTGGAAAAAGTTTAATTTGACTTACACAAGACCTTTAAGAATGGATACTGTTGAAGGCTTTGCAGCAAAGCTTAAGTCTAGTATTTAGAAGACTGACGAAGTAAGAACCTACCCTTCAACTATTTCCATAATTTGTTGTCCATTCTACTTACTAATATACTTATTCCATGTTGTATCGAATTTATTTATTCACTTATCTGAGCAACCGATCGTTTTACTTGTTTAATAAAAAACTTAAACTTAACTAAATAATCACGAAGTCAGCAATGATTATATACTACATTTGTATGTATGTAATAATATCTAGCTGAAATTACTTCTAATCGCATCCAAAAGAAAACCATAAATTTAACAGTCATCGGACTTAACTTCACAATCAAGTGTCATCCTGCGATTAAAATCATCTAAAATAGCTTGGGCTACAGTTTAATCTAGTAGATTGATTATGGATTGCTATAAGAACATCTAGAATTCTATAGTACAAAAGTATTTAAATCGACGTCTATTAAAATAAGTTTACAATTAATTTTGCCGGAGATTCTGGTTATGTACATATAATTGGGCTCTTGAACAATTTTCTTCTTTTATAAATGGTAAGATCATATCTAAGTTTTATAACAAAACTATTTTTATTTTTATTTTTCTCCTGATAATTAAAAAGTTATATCTTTATATAAAGTTATATCATTAAGAAAAGTTATATATAATATTATATAATTTTTAATCCTAGTACCGATGAGACGCCGACAATTCTTGTGACCTCACAATTGTACCGAAGGCCAATATAGCCAATATCGGTTCGGCTTGGACTAATTCGATTATACCGACATTTTCTTTCACGCTCTTTCTAAAAAGACGTTCGGAAAAAATCGGAGTCTCGGGTAAATAAAAAAATGTATCGATCTTAGTCTTTGTTCTATAGGTTTAACCTATATCTTTGACTACATTTGCTGGTTTGCTATCGATTTGAAAATTACGTGCTTTTAATTGTTATTTAGGCTTTCGGTGCTGTTTTCAACGTTATATTCATATATTTTTACATAAGATACGGAGGCGCAAAGGTAAGTTCAGAAAGAAATCAGATTAGGGTTCCTTTTGTTTCTTTGCATTCGTTTTTATAACTTTTATTTATATTATTTAATTCATGTGGGAAAACAAATTAACGTGCCAAATTTGTAAGAAGGAATATTCCTGCGTGTCCCTCAATAATCTACATGTAACAAGACAACCGAGGGTAGTAATAATTAGAAAGCCCTACAGGATCGTCTATTTCTAATCAAGAATTAGACAAGAACACCGACTTTCGACTACCAATTTGGAAGGTAATCGTATATGAAAAGTCTTATACTTTAAAAAGTCTTATACTAAAATTTTACAGGATAATCTTATTTGTAGATCGTCGAAGAGTATAGAAATTTGTGTGATCAGTTGGATGAACATCAACTAGTTAAATTAAGGACTGGTAAAGCAGTTTTTCATGGAATCAAAACAAACATCTGAAGGAGTAAACCTACTATTCAAACAAAAAGAAAAGGTGAATTCAAACAAAAAGAAAATGGTGTATTTTTATTCTAAATAAAACAAAACACTTAAAATATTTAGTGTTTTAAGGATTTTGGTACATTTTATCTATTAATTGAACATATTTATTTGATAAGCCCTGATTAAACATAGGTTAGAAATTTATTATATGCATTAAAGACTGATGGTAGGCTGAGAGTGATTTCAGGATATGTTGTGGTTCATAGTGGTTTTCTAGTGGATAGACCTTAACAGTAGAGCCCCATACTTCGACTATAAAAGTTTTGCACTCAAAAAAGTGCCTTCTCTTATTTGAGAAATCCCTGGCTAGTCATGCATTAGAGTTAGTTGGCAGCCAGATTTATTTATATTTACAAATATTATTAAGAGTCTAATGTGGTGGTTTGAAAAACATGTAAGGCGAAAATTCGACATCATTTTAAAAATACTGAAAACCTTAATTAAAGCAATAATGTAGTATCGGGAGATTTTTTGGAAAATATTGTTAATAGAGTTTAGTGTGGTGGTTTGAAAAATCGGTATGGTTTTAAAAAGTTTGCAAACTTCAATGAAAGCAATCGAACACATATGTATATAATTTTGGGTAGTAATTGTTTTTATTCTGAATTTATTATTAATGTAGTTTACATATTATAATCTACTGTAATATATTATCCTAATTGGAGGAAATTTTATTATGTATATTTAACAGTGTATTTTCACCTAAATAAAATTTGCGATTTAAACAGTATGAATGTGTTTTGTTTTTCTAATTATGATTTATGTTGTTTTTTCGCTCAGAAAATAATTACAAAACTAGAAAATATCTTTTGGTTATTCAATATTTAACTTTTTTCATTATTTTTGAAAACCAATATTACCAATATTACAAATATATACAAAAGATTACTATTTATAACATTATAGAATTTTTTTGTTTGAGTATATATATCATGGAGTGTCATGAACTTATCTTAATTTTTAATTATTAATCAAGGCAACTGCATAAGCTTTACTCCGAACTTTATGCTCTGGACATACACGCCCTTTTACAGTGCAAATACCATTTTTGCTTGGACAAAACCTATAGCCTTGTCACCGTAACTTTCTCGTGACTCGCTACAAATAGTTTAATTATATTAATAGAAATATCTTTCTTATTTTTTCATTATATCTTTATATTATATTATCTTTATATATTTTTCTTATTTATATTTATATTTTATTATTATTTTTTAAAAAATTTACATCGATTTTTCCTCGAGCTGAATTGAACCGAATGTCATTTTTCAGAAAATCTATGACCATAAAAATATCCACAGCAGGTATATTATCAAACTTAGCCTTTATGAACCGTTTCTGACATATTACTGAACTAAATTAATAATCAACAATATTTTATTTTACACTTAACCAACAATCATTTTGACATATATATATATATATATATATATATATATATATATATATATATATATATATATATATATATATATATATATATATATATATATGTGTATATATACGAATAGAAGCCGTTGACAGCACTGACGTCAAAACAATTTAGTATTCTGACATCACAAACATAGCAGCCAATCGCGGCGCGTTCGTAGTCATGTGATTTTGTTTTTAATTTTATACATTTTAATTAATTTATAATTAATTGTAACAAGTTTTTAAAAAGTTTTTCGCATCGATTATTAATATTATTTATTATAAAGTTTTAAAATAAAGTAAAAAAATCGATAATTTTTTTATATTCGAAAACTCAATTCTAATTTAAACAAACTACATAAAAATGAACTACTGAAAACGAAAAATAACGAAACGTAATTAGCGCCAACCACTTTCAAATCATATCACAGTATCAGATTGCACGGTGCCTCAATCGATGTCAAATACGGCACCGATCACATGCCGTGTGTTATAAAAATAAACACAAACTTAATTGCAAATGTTATCCTTATACATGAAAAAGATAGCTTTAACGCATTAAAATTGTATGGGTTTCTAGCTGAGTATCGTAGGGAGATAGTAAAAAAGTTATTTGAAAATGTATAAATATAGTGAAAGCAAATAAAGAAATCGAAACGTTTCAGCTTCACAGGATATTACGTAGGGCCTGGCCACGCTACAAGGAAATAGTTAGACAGGTCAATTTTAAGCAAATTTCGTTTTAATTTAAATGAAATTGTAAGCGTGAATATAAAAACTGGAAATTATTAAGATGGTATTTCCTTTTGAGTCAATTTCTGTCAATCTTAATCTTAATCTTAATCTGTCAATCTTAATGGGTTTTCTTTGTGTGAGTGTAGATATTTTTTTATATATTTATTTATACGAATTAATACAAAAACAGTTTTAATCTGGAATAAAAGAAAATTGTGGGTCTCTCATGTATTCTGTATGTATGCTTACGATGACATGAATAACAAAGGTTGGTTCTTAATAAAAAAATCGTTTACATAGAAAATTTAGTAATGGATTGCCGTCCCATGTACAGGGATTGTTCCGAAAGTCCCCGGATTTGCAAAAAAGCAAGATTTTTGAGAACTTTTTATTTTTCAATATACTTTTCCCAGCTTGAAACTCATTTAGATCAAAGACAACTTTTTAATACCCTAAGTATAATGCAATTTATAAAATGTGCAATATAAACAATTATTTTAGCTTTGGTCTTATCATTTTAAGTGAAACTTCTTTCAGTAATCAATTTTTTCATGTTTGGGTTAAAATAACCAATGGGAGCTATATTTGGTGAATATGGTGCATGGGGATTCTCATGAAAGAGTAGGTGGTGGAATTTTGCAGATGTTGACATTTATCCCTAATATCATTATTCATTTGGTTCAGTAATGCAGCCCAATAATCTCCAGTGATGGTCCTGTGTTTTGTCGCGCAGTTTATGACCACCACGAGAATTCCAGAAAAGCGCGGCTCTAAATTTTCCTATAGATGGAACTGTTTTCATTTTCTCTGGTGCTCTTGTACCAGCTCCCATCCAATGTTTGGAGTTCTGCTTTATTTCCAAAGTGTAATGGTAAACATGTTTCATCTACTCTTAAAATGTAAAAAGAGAAATTAAATAGAATCATACTGGAATCTCTTGAAAAGTGTTCAATTAAATGTATCTTTGGTTGACTGTTAACCAGCATGGACCCCCCAATTGGAACGCTTTTTCGTACTACATATATTGCGTAAAATGTAGTGGATACGATCTGTCGAGATATATATGATGCCAACAAGCTAGCATATCTTCAGTTGGGGACCATTTAACTCGAAATTGGAGATTTTTCAGGTACTCAGTATTCAAGTTCTCAGGCTCTCAGAAGTACTAGAAATTTTTAGAATTTCGAACGTCCATCTTCTTCAACGGAATTACGACCACATTTATGGTAGTTCACTCGTAAATTGATTTTACTTACGAATTTGATGAAATTGGAATATGATGAGTTTGAAATATGATTGAGCTGAGTGTCCTTTATTTAACCTTATATTAACACAACACTTTAATTTTTCTCCTAACTTATCTTTTCCGCTTCACAATCCGTTGACTACTACAGAGGTTAGGAAAGTGTTCAGTTTTTTTTTCGCGTCATTCATTGACGATATATTTCTTTTGCGTTTGATTTTATTTGTTTTGTAATTAAACATGATCAAATGGCAGTTTCAAGTTATATGTTTATGTCAAGTTATAAGTTTATTATTTTCAAACAACAGTAACACAGACAAGAAATATATCTATACTATACATCTATATAGCATTTGTTATAAGTGTTGACAGCGTTGCTACATTTATTTTCTTTGAAACTGTGATTGCATTGTTGTGTAAGACGATACTTTAGGGAGTGGACTCCCTTAAATGCAACAATGCATTCTTGTACTGTTGGAAACCTATAAAGTAGAATTTAACTTTTTTTCAAAACCAAGAACTTTATAATAGTTCGAAGTTTAATTTTATGCATTTTTTAGAAAATATCTAAATTGTGTTTGCTAACTGTATCAACTGTGACAACTAAACACACGCATCTGAAATTTCGTAGCACGCTATCTAGCGAATCATACTTGAAAGCTATATTATTAGTCATTCTGTAATGAAGGAACCGATGAACTCCTGACGGAGCACATATCAAGCAGTAATGGCTTCAGAGATTTGAAAAGGCATAGGCGGGTTAGGAAGCACACCAATCTTTAGATGTGTCATATATAAGGTGCGTCCCACGGGACGTCCAGAGGACTTTTTAAAAATAACTATTTTTAGTGGCGTCATCTCTTGATGGAGTGTTGAAAATGTGCATCTTTCACTGACGTTCTGACAAAATTTCATGACATTTGAATCATTAGAAGCCTAGTTATCGACCCTTAAAGTGTCAGTGTGTTTAAACCATCGATCAAAAAGTGAATATCGAACAAAACGCAAATATTAAATTTAGTTAGTTAAACTTGATAAAACATTCACCGAAATGTTTCAATTAATGAAATAAGCATATGTTGAGGATTGTTTATTCCGTGGTAGAGTCCAGGAGTCCAAACGATTCAAATAAGGTCGTTAGAACATCAAGGACCATATTGGTCAAAAAAATTCCGTGATTACTCAAAGTAACATTGAAATTGTGCATATAAAATCAGCAGCCTTCGTTGCGATAAATGGGAATGCAATTGATCATGTCCAAGGATTCAATTCAACAAGGTACAAAGAGACTATTTTAAATAAAAATAATTATTTTTGCCGAAAAATTAATTATTTGTTTTTTTTTTAAGTTGAAATGGTGTTCGACGTTGAGAAAACAACATGCGTATGAGAAAACAACATGCAACGTATGAAAAAACAACATCCTCCATAATTTTATAAAGTTTGATTTCAACATTTGAACGTACTTAAAAGAACAATAGAAGAGAATAGAATTGTATGCTAATTCAATTCCTTGCAATTAATGCTGAGCTCATTGATGTCTCAAAGTCTTCTGCAAACACAAAACATACCTTTCTCTTTTACAGCGCTTAACTTGTTTACGACCATCATGAGCAAAAGAAAAAAAAACGAGATTCGTCTGAAGAAATATGATCATGTTCCACTCTTCATCACAATCTACTTGTAGATTATACCATTTCAATCTATAGGCACGTAGGAAATTAAATTCGATATAATTCAAGCAAATTCCAGATTAAAAAAGGAACACATTTGTAAAAATTCAAACTATTCAGTTTCCTTTTACGAGAATACTCGTATAATGTAACTGGTGGAATTTAATTAAGAGGTTACCCTACCTTGAGATTTTCAAAAAATCTTTTTTTTGGCTAGAAAAATTGTTTAAACTTTTAAGAATATTTTAAACGTTTAACCATTTTAAAATTTAAATTATTTCCGAAGTTATGGCAATTAGAAGTGAACGCGGCAGAGAGTCAGCTCGAGACTCAGATAGCAATCAGACCGGTTCGAGCGGTCAAAGCCTTGACAAAGAGTATTGTTCTTTTAGTCAGTCCTTTATAACAATAATTCTTTAGAGGAATCTAAATAATTCCTTGGGGAAAAGTGTAAACGCTGTCATTTGGTCTGTCGCTCCAAAAGTGCATTACAATGGCGCAAAAATTGTTGAAATTGCATCTTATATTGCAGATAGTATATTTAATGATGGATATACTAAAGTTTATTCACCGAAGAAAGATAGTCGACAGAAACAATGACCAACGCGTGATCAGCACGTGATATTTTAGTCAGAAACGCTGAGCGCCCCTGCTATTGGCGCGAATCGGTCGAGCCAATTTAAACTACCAATGAGAACCCATGATCGGCAGGTTGCCGTTCGACAGAAACACAGGGTTGGTGGCAGTAACTCATACACTGCACTGAGTTTTTCATTTATTGAATTGCATTCAATTTATTCATAATTGTATTTTGTTTCCATAAAATGTCTGATACGGATATAGCTGATAAAGTTGTCGATATTAGCTATACGCCGCCCAAAAAGAAGACAGTTCTTAGTGCGGTCCCGTAACGATCACGTGCAATATACGTGAATCTGTTTGGGTTTAGTTTCTTTCTTCGATAAATAGGCTATAGTGTATTACAAATAATGCAATTATACAATGAGGCAAAGATGTCTCAAGATCTACGTAACTGATTTTGTTCAAATTTACAACACCTACTCTTTATTAAATTATCTAAGACGAAACGAATAAGATTTTTTTGATTGGGTGCCAGGTTCATAAGTGATAAATTCTACTTAAAATTTCGATAAAAATCAGAGTTTTTTCAAACAATTGTCATTTCTACACAAAAAATGTTGAAAAATTTCCCTATGCTTTATCTTTCTAAATAAGATTTTTTTTTTTATTTTTCGGACAATGCCTGACAGAAAATAATTACACGATCAGCAAGGATTTTCAAAAGTGTGTCCTACTTAATCGGCTCATATATCCCTCTTTTTTATTTTTTTTTATTCCTTATTATTTTAAATTATTCATAAAAGTACTACGTATATGTGTAAAATCCAAATTATTTTATATATTTAACAACTGAGTCAAAAAATTAATACCTATTTTTCTGAGCACCAAGGTGGTGTATCAGAGATATATTAGTAGTAGGATAGGTTATTTTTTAAATTTAAAACATAAAAAATAAGATATACATACATAAAATATACATAATTAATATAAAGGATTTTGTAATTTTTAAGAATGTCATTTCTGATTATTTAATCTCATCAGTTCTAAATTAAGGAATTCTATATAAGTTCCACTCGCATAAACTAGCCTACAAACCGAATTGTTCGATATTTATTAAACGGCTTTAAAAACATTTGTCCTGGTGTCATTTTATTATAATCACAAAATAATATATTGATTAAATTAATAATGCAATAGCAAAATATACAAAGTAAATACACATAACCCATCTACAAAGCATTTTAGCTGACGACAGTTTTTTGAAAGCAAATAGTGGAAATGTTCTTAAAATGCATAAAGTGAGTAAGAGGCAAATAAAGAAACCGAAATGTATCGGGCTTAGCTGGTCGATATTAACGCTGGTGGATATTAAACAAGACAAAAAAACTAAGCGTTCCAAAGAAAATATCGCCATTGTTGAAGAATCAAATTTGTCAATTTCGTGGCCGTTCGTGAACGGGAACGTTCGGAAGTGGGCCTTTGTTATTCGATCACTTGGGTTATTTAATTCCGAATGGCTTGATTGATCAATGTCATTGAATGGTATTGATCTGGATGAGATGTGTGGTTCCAACAGGACGGCTCCATAAGTTATACAGTCAACGCCACAATCGATTTATTAAGGGAACAATTCTGTGAAAAAAGTTTTTCGAGGAACAAATCTGTTAATTGGTCATGGCCACCAAGGACATCTGATTTAACGCCCTTGGATGATTTTCGTTAGGGTTATGTTAAATCCTTGGTCTATGTGGATAAACCAGCAACTATGGTTGACTTGAAAGCCAGCATACCTCCAATAATGGGGGTTATACCCCAATTGCTTGAAAAAGTGGTCGAAAATTGGATTAACAAATTGTCAGAAGTAGCCGCGGAGGACATGTATCCGAAATTGTTTTCAGACGTTAAAGCGATTAAATGTTATTTCACATAAATTAAATAATTTCAATGTATCTAATTTGATTGTTGTTTTATTTGAATTTAAAGTTTCGGATGCACAAAACAAATGATCCTATATATGGCGCCCACACAAATCTGACAAAATTATTAGGTACAGAAATTATAAGCAAATAATACATTAATAATTTCCAGTTTTTGCTTCAACGGTTGCTATTTAATTTAAATTTAAATCAAAATTCGCTTAAAATTAACCTGTCTGAATATTTCATCCTTGTGTCACCCGGCTAGTCGTAATACTCGGGAAGCCGATACATTTCGATTTCTTTATTTGCTCTTACTCACTTTATGCATTTAAGTACATTTCCACTATTGCTTTCAAAAAACTGTCAGCTAAAATTCTATAAAGCACTATAATATTGAAGCTATCCATTTTGTAGATGGGTTATATGTATTTACCTAGTATATTTGCTATTGCATTATTAGTTTAATCAATCTATTATTTTGTGATTATAATAAAATGAAACCAGGACAAATGTTTTTAAAGCCGTTCAATAAATATCAAACAATTCGATTTGTAGGCTAGTTTATGTGAGTGGAACTTATATAGAATTCCTTAATTTAG